>CAVLGL010000068.1:35862902-36395402 GCA_963668995.1 Parnassius mnemosyne | reverse complement strand
TTTTTCTTGGCATCACTCTCGACGCAAAGCTTCAGTGGGGCCCCCATATATCAAAACTAGCAAGCAGACTAAGTTCTGCAGCCTATGCTGTAAAAAAGATTTGAGGTCTCACTAGTGTTGAAACAGCTAGATTAGTTTATTTCAGTTATTTCCATAGCATAATGTCTTATGGGATTTTGCTGTGGGGAAATGCGGCTGATTTAGAAACTATTTTTGTTTTACAGAAGAGGGCCATTAGAGCTATTTACAACCTAAAACCGAGAGTGTGCATTCTGTAAACACTAGGAACAAACACAAGCTAGTGATACCAGTTTCTCGACTCCACAGAGTCAGTAATTCATTCTTGGGGCAATGAATACGCTATTACAACAAGGTCCAGGAAAGTGTACTGGCTCTCTCTATTAGCAAGTTTAAATGTTTTGTTAAGTTGAAACTGTATAAAAAGGGTTATTATAGAATAAATGAATACATGGTTGATAATAACCCCTGGGAATGAGGTGATCGCTTCCAAGCTGTTTCTCAAATAAATTTTGTACTTATATAGTTTGTACAACCATTATTATTGTAAAATTTGCTTTAAAAAAAAAGTCCCGCTGGGTTTCCTGCTGGTTCTTCCCAGGACGTTATTTTTCGAACCAGTGGTAAAGTAAAAAATGAATTTCAATAAGAATTACACATGTGATCTATATTGAATAAAAAATTATTCTATTCTATTCTATTCTAATTTATTAGAATTCGAATTCAAACAAATTACAATAGAGTTACTGATGCTTGAATATTCAGCGTACTCACTGACGTAATATTTACTACCGAAAATGCTGAGTACCGAAAGTTAACTTTAATCTTTTAAGTGATACGAGTATATACTTAAATATAAAAGACATTTCCGACTGACGCCTCACTAAATGTCATAGGAAAAATAATATTGTTTCTATAACAGGTTGCATCAAAAAGTATTCTTTTCTTTACCTTTTTCTTTAAAAAAGCGAATGGTATAACATGAGCCAGACTACATTGTGCAAAACTGAGAATGTACATTATTACAAATAAGATATGGGTCAGCATGGGTCAGCATCTTCCTGATATCTGATATTAAATAATAATAATGGTCAATATCTAGACATAGCTTTTGAGGCGACCGACATTTCTGGTGGTCTACCGACCAAAATTATTCCTGTAGTCGTTTTTGCGAACGTGCTAGTCCCGGTCAGACTCTCGGGTCATCTAAGGCGACTGGGCCTCTGTGACGGACCCAGATCCTCCTCGATACCGCCCGCATCGTCCTCCGGTTTTTTTTTCCTTTCCCAATTTTTCTTTACATGGGGAAATGCCTACGCATACCACCCTCGCGGGGGCAAGGACGGGTTATGTCGGACTCGCACTGACTAAAACATCAAGGTGTTCCACCTTCGTCGTATATTGGCAGGGCCACGAGAACGCTTTCGCATACATCCGCGGCCCCACCAGCGCCGGCCACTCCATGGTGGCCCCTCCTCGGGAGAGGACTACGCCTCCCTCATCTCCTTCTCAGGTATGGCGCACCAGAGCACCTGGCGCGCCCTCCTCCGCGGCCTCCAACTTCACATGCGCAACGGACGCTCCCGTGTCCGATGCACGAAGGTCATGGGGCCAGGAAATACTAGCACTCAGAAGCACCAGCCTTCTCGACCCCAGGACCTGGTCCAGCCAAGATTCGGGTGGGGAGTGTAGGGAGAGCAATAACAACACTCCTCTCCCCCCGCAGCCCCACTACCACCGCATCAATTAACGGTGCGGCCCCGTCAGAATAGCGAAGAATACGGCGAGCGGCGCATTGCTATACCAACACTCCTTTCTACACGACTCCACCTTGGCTGCAGCGGTTAGGGGAGAGGGCACCCCCCTCGCCGCAGCGCACCGACACACATCCGAAGTGAGCTCGCCAAGCGCACTCGGAGTGGCCACCTCCACCACGGGCCAGCCAAGGGGTCCGTCTTTGTTCACCGCGCGTGACCAAGCCACGGCTACTAAGCCCCTCCGCCATGACAAGGCGGGAACCCGTTCGGGAGGGAGGGTGATTACATCTACATCAGCATCTACATTTTGGTTCCTATTGGAGGATACATGTGTGTGAGGTGTCTACGGGCCACAGTATCCACTTACCATCAGTTACCACCCTTAAGCCTACAAAAAAGACATACACATTAAATGCCTTTGAAGAAGAATTCAAAAAGTAATATTTCCTGGCATCGATATAAGGAACAATATTACACTGATAACGTCTATCAATGGAGCACCCGAGAAAAATCTATGACTGTTATAACAAAAGAAACCTTTCCAACTGAAATAAGGCTGCAAAAATTATAACACGCTTTATTTCCCGAGAAAAAGAGGAAACGTTAGATTTTATTTTTCATTTTAAACTGCTTGCATTCTTACTTACTTACTTACTTATCTTCACGCACAATCCCTGACGGGGTAGCCAGAGAGAACAGATCGCCAAGTGTCACGATCCTTACATATCTCTTTCGCTTCTTTCAGCTTCATTATCTTCTTCATACATGCACGTCTAGATATCCGAGTACTCTTGACCCTACCCTCTTCGAGCAATTTGCTCACATGGTCTTCGAAAGTTAGTCTCGGTCTACCTCGACACCTTTTAATATTAACTTTCGCGCTATATATTTTCTTCACCATTCGGTCTTCACTCATTCGCTCAACGTGCCCAAACCATCGAAGCACGCCCTTAACAATTTTTGTGATAAGGTCATCTTTCAAACCTGTCATATTGCGAATCTCTTCGTTTCGCTTTCGGTCGGCCATAGTAACGCCGCACATTTTACGAAGAGATCGCATCTCCACTGCATTCAACTTACTTTTATGCTTCTTCTGGCATACCCAGGTTTCGCTGCCATATAACAAAGTCGGTACCAACACTGCGTTATGTATTGCAAGGCGTGCACTCTTCGCTACGCCTTGCCTTTTGACTAACGCAGTCAGGGCACCATTGACTTTGTTCCCGGCAGCGACACGCCTGTCCACATCTAAATCACATCTTCCATCCCGGCTGAAAGCACTCCCCAAGTATACAATTTCATTTACCTGTTCTAGACATTCCTGATTTACCCATATTTCACACTTCGTTCTCTCTTCGTCCCTTTCAAATACCAGAACCTTAGTTTTATTAGCATTCAAACGGAGACCTTTAATTTCACATTCCTCTTTCGTACACGTGACTAATGCCTGCAGTTCTGCCTCTGATGGTGCAATAAGCACTGCATCATCAGCATACAGCATACAATTTACTTTAATGTCACCCAATTTCACACCCAAACAGCTATCTTTCAGCTTTTGTAAACAGCTGTCGAGATACAGTATGAACAGTCAGGAAGACATGACACAACCCTGTTTTACGCCCGTTTGGACGCTAAACATGGGTGACAGGTCATGCCCTACCCGCACACAGGCTTTACAGTCACAGTAAAGAGACTGCACAGCCCTTAGCAATCGGCCATCCACACTATACCCCGGCAACAGTTCCCACATTTTCTTCCTTACAACCTTATCAAATGCTTTCTCAAGATCCACAAAAGCACAGAAACTCTTCTGGTTAGCAGCCAGAAGCTTTTCCGTGATCATACGGAGAGAAAACATTTGATCCGTGCATCCTCTTCCAGGTCTAAATCCGCATTGTGCCTCCCAGAGAAATCTTTCCGATTTCTCTTCTTTTCTTCTTGCATTCTGTAATTATTTATATATCCTTTCCCCTAACCTTCGACCTTTGGGTCTACCCTGCCGTGGGCTTCCATCTGATTGAATTTATATATAATTATTAATTAGTTTACTATCTATATATTGTACAATATTTTATGTATGGTATATTCAACATATAGTTTATTTTATATTATAATTTTTAAGCTTTGGTCGCGGGACATATTCATTTATCCTATAATATATTCTAAATAACTTTATATTTATACTATATAATTCTTCTGTCCGTGTGTATGTGATTGAACTCCACCATATCGGCTGGACCGATTTTGGTGAGATTTTGTATGCGTGTGATTCAGTTGATTCGAGAAGGGTTTAGATTCACAATTGGACCCGACAGGTGCCGCTGTTGTCAAGATATAGAAATCACCCGTGCGAAGCCGGGGCAGACTAGTAATTTTTATACCAGATTACAATACTAATGAAATACCCTAATGATAAATATAATTTTAATAAATATAATTTTATTGTGCACTATAAATGATTTACAAAAATAAAGAAAAAAATATACGTGTTAAAAAGAGCGTCTTATACCAGTTGCAAAATGGGTGACCTTATCGCTAAAAGCGATCACTTCCAAACAACATTTGGATGGACCGTTACCGTTACAGCCTACTAAAGCCCACTGCTGAACATAGACCTCCCCATAGATTGCCTCATAGGAGGGATATTTTCCGCAAAAGCCAAGCTTCGCAAGCGAGTCGGCAAACGCGATTTTTTATTTTTAGTCGTTATTAGGAAGACGCTGCTGCCCATTTCCTGATTTGTTTCCCTCTGTTGTCTCTTACGACACACACGGGATGATATGGAGTAGTGGATATATTTACACCGCAACTACACGGTAAATGGTAGCAACGGTTTAGATGGACCGAAAATTTGAATTCCTACAGACGGAGATATAAATTAAAAATTTATAACATAAAACAATAAGCTACATAAATAGTAATACCGATTTATTTTATATAAATAAATTAAATAATAAATAAAATTTTATATAATATTTTAATATGTAAATAAAACAGTGGTAGAGCCACGCGGCAGAATTGCTGTCGCACGGATGGGCCGGCTCGAACCGGGGCGGTACCACGACCTCACAGAATACCAGCGTGACGTAGAGGTTTACCTCTGCGTTTCGCTTGGTGAGTGCAGGTGCCCGTAGGCCCTTTTTACTTGAAATGAGGCATTTCATCTTAGTCCTCACGGGTGACAACGCATCTGCATTTTGATTCGCAAACGAGGATAGATGTAGATGTCTATGGGCCGCAGCAACCACTTACCATCAGGTGGACTGTGTGTTCGTTTGTCATCCTTATCCTATAAAAAAAATGTTTAAAATGAAATAGATAGTGATGACAGATATTGCTTCATAACTAAGGATTTAAGTGGCAGCGTCGTACCGATAGGCGAAGTGTAGGACGGCCCCACACTTGACGATAGAGTGACGACCTGGTAAGACATGCAGGAAGTCGATGGATGCAGGTGCTGCAGGACCGTCTTTTGTGGCATTTCTTGGAGGAGGCCTATGTTTAGCAGTGGACTTGTGAAAGGTTGTAATGATTGCGATGATGAATTAAATTTACAATTGTACTATGTAAAAACACATAAAATTAAAAAACTATATTTCTATATTTTTAGGTTTCAGTTATGATGGTTGCCTGGGCCTAGAGCTCCAACTACCTAAGTTGTGCGCTGATGGCTTAAGTTACAAACTTTTACGAAGTTTTCTGGATGGTAGGATATATTTTATGGTATCTCCCTCTTACCTATTTCTACCACCAAACAGCAGACATTGAACTGCCGTATTCCGCTCCGAAGGGAATTACAGAATGTGAGACATTCTGTCTTAGTCTTTAGGGGTGACAAAGTATATGTAGCCTTTTTGTTGTAGTTTTCCGCAGGTCTCGTAGGACTGCAGTAGCCACTTACCATCAGGTGGACAGTAAGTTCGTTTATCACTTCATTAAAAAGAAGAAAATGAGGGTTTATATGAAAAAGGTTTTATTTGAAAATAATTTGTTAACGATATTCAAATTTCTAGTATAACACAATATCTTCGACAAAAACAATATCTTGTTTTATATATGGTAACAAACGAGCACAAAATCAACCTAAGGGTTCGTGGATGCTGTGGCCCATGGACATCAAGCCTCGATTAGGTAATCAAAATACACATACCTTGTCACCCCTGAGGTCTAAGATGGATTGCCTCGCTTCCAGTAAAAAAACGTCTCCGGTTCTCTTTACTCATCATTCGAAACACAGCAGATTTAAACTGCTATTCCACGCTGGTATTTTGTGACGTATGAAACATATTCAGCAAAGTTGTTCTGATTTCTAACTAAAACATTTATTGAGAAATCAGAACAACTTTTCCGGAGCATATGGTATTCTTGAACATAAAAAAATCCATTTCGTAGTCAAAATGAATTATTATTATTAAAACGCAAGTTGCAGATATTGCCTTAATTTAATTTGGCTTGCACCAGCAAATGGTTAAAACGTGTTTCTAATGTGTGGCAGGACTGTCGTCGCGCCACAAGCGAAACACATCGAAGCCTAAATTACGTTAACAAAGTTCCGAAATTAAAGCAGTATATATAGAATAGCTCCGAACTACCAATCGGAGCGTTGGCCGCTCCCCGGACACAAGACCTTGCCCGGCGGGAGATCTCCCCTTTTCCTTCCACCCGCCACAGTGGTGACCCCGACGTGATATGAACACGCAACCAACAACCTTCGGAAACTACAACTTCAAATGTTCGTCATCATCCTCAAGTATCCCCATTCATTCGCTCCCGAGTAGATATTGTCTGCAGTCTTCACATTCTGCAAGCCATTTAGCTTTAAAAAGATTAATCGCAGCACTGGAATAATAATGCTTCCTGTTCCCGCAAGCTACTCTTTGCACTACAGTGTTCGGCACGGCTCTGAGCCTTACTGCTCGCCTCTGCTTCACAGCACTCTCGCAGATTACTTGCTTTCTTCTCAACTCACGCAGGCTACAAGGCAATCCCTGGCACTTGATCCTGCTCATCGTTCTCAACGGCATCATTTGCAAGTGCGTAGTATGGCATGCATTACACACCGGCATATGTTATAAATAAAATATATTTAGCATCTCATTTTGCAAAAATATTCTGCAATAACTGTTAATTCTTATCAAAATCTGAATCTGAAGAAAAGTAATAGACTGCCTTTTCTACCGACTTTTAAAAGGAGGAGGTACTCAATTCGACTGTATGTTTTTTATGTGTTACTACTTAACTTTTTTGTCTGAACCGATTTCGATGATTCCTGTTTTATATTTAAAAGCTGGTGCTTCTCATGTGGTCCCATATCAATTTGATCAATTTTTTTTAAATTATTTTAAATCAAATCATGTGGCTAACAGAACGCATTTCAAAGCGCTGAAACACAATCCTAAAATACATTTATATTCCACTAACTTTTTACCCGCGGCTTCGCTCGCGTGAGTTTGAATTTAGGAACATCATTAAATGCTGTTCCGTGCCAAATTTAGCAAAATTCGATCACTTTTAGAGTCACCTCGGTGTCTCTGTTGTCAGACACAGATTTTTTTGTATTCTAAAAGACTATTAGACGTAGATGATTGGTATTTGGCATAGATATATTATGGTACAAGTACACGTGAATATAAATATGCTTAGAAACACCTATTTTTTATATCGGGCATGTCTTCCATAAGAAAGGTAAATTGTCTTGGAATCAAAATTTCTTATTATTATTATTATTTACATTTTACTCTTTACACTCATTCATAATTAAAGTTTATTTATTTTTAGCGCAATAATGATGAATTTTATGGTCTTATATCAATTTACGGTTTATTTGTTTTTGTTTTAATGTTTATTCGAGATATTTTATTCATATAATTGGTTTTATTTAATATTGATTGGCACCATAAAATTGATGTAGACATTTTTTTGTTGTTATTGATTTCAAAATTTCATAAATGCCGTTCTATAATGATGTACTACTACACATGGAATAAAACTAAAGTTACGGAGTTTATCACGTTTGATTTTAACGTTTTTAGATGGGATTTTTTTACGGATCTTTGGATGAAAGTTCCACAAAAACCTGCGTAAAATAACATATCGTTTATATGAAGCACCGACGCTCCGGGAATTCTAAAGTATGTCAACATGTTTAGTATCGTCCATCCCTTAAATAGATAGACAACAAATCCTTGCAATAGAACACCGATTCCTACCAATAATGATTCGAAAAGTTATTGAAATTAAAAAAAACAGCCTAATTTTAATAAGGAAGATAGCTGAGTGCTACCATCTGCTAAAGACCCCATAATTAATAAAATTAAATTCTAACCTAAGAATACTATTGCATTTATTCTATTCTATACTATTTTTATTCTATTTTATTCTAACTATGACATCAGGTCGTCAAACACCTCAGTACTACCGTGACCATGGGTGCTGTAAAGTGCCCTAAACATTGGGAATTATCCCGATGTTTAGGGCACTTTACAGCACTTTACTTTCCTTAAACATCGGGAATTAAATAAGTTAAAATTAAACGCGATAAAATCCTTAAAATTAATTTTATTCCTTCAATTAATTTTATTCACACTGAACGTGGGAAGCACTACACTTATAATAGAGAGTAGAAAAATGTTCCCCTTGTTGTGGTGGTGAAAGAGAATCCACCACCTCATATCGTACCGTGGTAATAGGTGACATAGGAAAACAAACAGGGATCATTATCTTCCTGACAACTGATCAAAATAGCTGCGGTTGCCAACCCGCCTACCAAGCGTAGCAACTGAAGTAAATATCCAGCCACTTGACAATTCATGGGGGAGGCCTATGTTCAATTCAGTGGTATTTTGATATGCTGACGATAATGAGTTCTACTCATCTTTGCAACCTTTAATATTTACTGTAGAGTGAAAACAAAAAAATAGCATATACTCGAAAGTATGGATGAAATAAAAACTGCATATATTGCCCCATGAAAAGTAAAAAAGTAGCAGATTACATACATATTACTACTGAGCACAGGCCTCAGAGAGTTTTTGGCCAAAAAATTATATGCTGCGCTGATCCCATCGCGGGATGACATCAACTGACAAACTTCTCAGATATGCAGATTTTCCTTCACCGTCGAGAAAGTGGTAAATCGACACTTTAAATTGCAATTACGAGTAAAATATACGCTTAAATATATAATAATGCTTACGTACCATGAAATTTAAGTTTTAATCAATTTGATTACTTACGCATTTGACAAGTAAAATAAAATTAACCTTTGATGAAGTAAAATTTACTTTCTTTAATTAAAGTATTTATCAAAAGAGCCTTTTCATATGAGCTATGAAATCAGAACGGTCACAAATATCTTAAAATGTCAGAAAATGTGAAAGCTATCTTAAATTACAAAGTGATTTACATATAAGTCTCATTAAAGGTAAAAAGTAAAGTAACAGCTAAAATACGTCTCACTAATATGCACAGGGCTCCTGTATACGTATAGTGTTTTGTGGGCAGAAAAATAGAGTATGATGCAATATGCTTCAATGCATATTAACAGCTTTCACATCTCAACGACTATTTTAATTACTCAGACATCTAGGTTTCCCCACGAAGTTATTCTTCACCACTTTAACGAACACGTGTTAAGTCAGCACGTAAAATTTTATATAATACGAGTAGATACATCCTCTAGGGAATCGTACACGTTATGCCCCCGTGCCATGATGAAATCTCACGGCGAGCTACACCGCCCGCGTATTTGCCTAAATACAATTCATAAAAACTGAAACTAACATTTTGCATGATTGTTGACCATATCTACCTTGTAATTATACATCCAACGATATCACGAACGAATTTTCAATTATTTACATCGTATATGCAGTAGCATTCTATTACATAATTTTATCAGTAACTTAGTATTTTAGTTTATTTAGAAGTAAGTAGATGGCGATATTACTAAATGAAATAATGAAAGCCAAAACTATACTATCTCGTAATATCAGCAATAAAGGAAACATTTATTTATTATATCAATAAGGCATAAAGTGATGACCATTCTATTAAAAGTTCTGTTTCTGATTAAAAAAAATGCTGTCAGTGCCGCTAGTGGTTAAAAGCGATTTAATGATATCGTCATTTCAACATATCATGGAATAGTAACGTTGTGTTATTAATATCTTCAAATAATTTCTATTCATTAGTTTGGTCAAGCTATATCACGACATGGTCAACAAAGAGTGTTAAATATCATGAAATGATCACACCATTTCACGAAATGATAGACTATTTTATGATATATACGATCGTATCTCTTATATAATAAATCTCTTTAATAAAGCTATACTTAATGATAATGAAAATTTACGATAATTGCAGACATACTAGTTTTAGTCAGTTTACATATAGATTAGTAATTGAAATAAAAACTTTATCAATTTACATTTTTTTGATAAAAGTTACTATTATTTATAGAAATAATTACGCTTTTCAAATAAAGTAACAAAAAATACTCAAGAACTAAACCATAGAATTTTTAAATATTTTTAAAAATCTAATTATTTAAATATATAAATGTAAGTTATTTATATTATTTAATTTATTTGTAACTGATGGCAAAATATACCCTTTACCCCTTTGATGAGATATGGCGCTGTTTTGATAACTAAATCGGTATAGTTTCAAATTATATTACCAAGTTTATAAAAATATTTTAAACTTCATTTATAAATATGGATTTTATTTTAATACATCCGTTATCCCACCTATAACTAAGATATAATAGAAAATTAACATCTAAAGAAAGGAAATTCTTAACCTGCTTTTTTTAAGTTCCATAATCGGATAAAAATGGGTCTATAAGTTGTGCCGGGTTACTAACTACCTACCCACATTTTTATACGTGGTAGAGACATGCTACAGCTATATTTCTGGTATAGTTGTTGCACAAATGGGTCAGCTCGACCGGGGAAGGACCACGCTCTCACAGAATACTGGCGTAAAATAGCAGCTTAATGCTGCTGTGTCTCGTATGGTGAGTGTAGAGAACTGGATACACTTTTACTGTAAACGAGGCATTCCATCTTAGTCCTCACGGGTGACAACGCATTTGCATTTTGATTCGTAATCGAGGATAGATGTATCTATGGGTAACTGCAACCACTTACCATTAGGTGGCCTATGTGCTCGTTTGTCACCCTTATCCTATAAAAAAATACAAAATTTCATGTCAGTCTGTCCAGTAGTTTTTGTGTTAATCTGTAATACACAGACAGACAGACAAACCACTAATTTGGCTTCAGAATCCTCTATTTAGTCACCTGGACTTTTTTTCAAGAATATATTACAACTACATACACGACATTTATTTTATTATATGTGTAGATTAGTCATGTAAAATAACATAATAATGTATACATAATTTAAAATAAAAATTTTTTGCAACCAACTTTTTTTTTTTTTTTTATAGTATGAGGGTGACAAACGAGCACACAGTCCACCTGATGGTAAGTGGTTGCTGCGGCCCATAGACATCTCCATCTATCCTCTGTTACAAATCAAAATGTAGATGCGTTGTCACCCGTGAGGACTAAGATAGAACGCCTCATTTCCAGTAAAAAGGGCCTCCGGCCACCTGCACTCACCAAGCGAAACGCAGAGGTAAACCTCTACTTCACGCTGGTTTTCTGTGAGGTCGTGGTACTACCCCGGTTCGAGCCGGCCCATCCGTGCGACAGCAGAAGCTGCCGCGTGGCTCTACCACTGTTAATAATACTTTCTTCAATATACTTTATTAAGAATAACTCAAAAACTAGTGGTCAGACTTTGATCAAATTTATAGGAACACGTGAGAACTACCAGCTTTCAATTAAAGAAAGAATAATTGAAATCAGTTCACCTAGAAAAAAGTTATGAGGTAACACACATAAAGAAAACATAAAGTCGAATTGCCTCAATTATATATATATATATATATATATATATATATATATATATATATATAATTCAGGCAATTCGACTTCAGTTCTGTAATGGTGGATATAAGTATGTTAAATAGAATAGATAACAAATGGTAAAATAAAAAAATGTGCAACCCACTTCGATATAAATTATTAAGGACAATTCAAAAACTGTTATTCAAACCTTAATCAAATTGATATGGGACCACATAAAAAATACCAGCTTTGAAATAAAAAAGTTATCATCGGAGTCGCTTCACCTAGAAAAAAGTTATGAGGTAACACACATGAAAAAACAACATACAGTACTTGGTGAGTGAATTGAGTACCTCCTCATTTTTGAATTCGGTATAAAACGTGACGTTCTTTGAAAAAAATGTTGGGTGAAATAAATGTTTACTTCTGCAATTTCACTTGCATTTTAATTGAAATAATAAAATAGTTATATTAAGTGTTAATAGTAGTCCAAAATTAAAATTATTAAATTAAAAATGTAGGTAATAAAAGATGGGTATGGCTCATAGACCTTTATCTTCAATTAAGAATCAAAATGCAGATGGGGTCATCTGATCATCCCTGAGGACTACGATGGAATGCCTCCTTTTCATTAAAAAAGGTCTTCGGTTATCTACTCATACCATACAAAACACAGCATTTAGCTGCTATTTTACGATGGTATATTGTGAGAGCGTGGTCCTTCCGCGACTAATTCGTGCTACAACCTTAATATAGCTGCAGCGTGGCTCTACCACAGAAAATCATCATGCCGTAAAAATACACTGCTGTGCATGGACCTATCCCGACGTAGGAAGGATTTTTTTCATTATAATCGTTACGCTGGTCAGGCGAATTGGCCAGCAGTAGAGCATTCACACCTTTGACGCTACTCTTTTTCGCCGGTTTGTTATCCCATACATACATTCGCATTTTTTACAAGTTCATGTAATAAAAGTAATGAAGAAGAAAACTATCTTCACACTAGCGTACAGATAAGTGCAATATTGTGTTTACTTAACAACGTTACATATTACATGATATGACTTTACTGCATTATATTATGAAGATGGAGCTTTTCCTACTTGAAACGTTTTCAGGTGCTATTATATTTGCAAGTAAAAACAAAAAGTATTGTCATATATTATTTAAGGATTAATTAACATACTGAGTTTTAAATTAAATAATATGTTGTTTTTTAATGAAGCTATTTTTACGTATTTTAATTCGATTTATTTAACCATATTTTAATTATAGATGTTTGAAGTACTTTGCTCTATCTATAGGCACAGACTGCAAAGGAGCAACTACAGTCTGTGAATATTTTAGAATCACTCTCATCTTTATATTAAAATTGATAAACAACAAATCCTCCCAAGAGAACAGCCGCTACCAACGAAGTATGGAAATTAAACGGCTTACTATCCGAAAAATTATTTTTGTTTATAACCTATTTCATGAAAAGGGTGACCCTCAGAACTTTTTTCTAGGTGAAGCGACTTTGATGATTCTTTTTTATCTACATTTACATGTATACATTTATATGAAAGCTGGTGCTTCTCATATAAATTTGATCAAGATCTGACCAGTGGTTTTTATGGTATCCTTAATAATGCATATTTAAATGGCTTCGACTACATTGATGATGTTCTCATTGTATTTATATTGCCGTCCGGGTCTGGATCTTTGTCCTTGTGAAATTTATGTTTGTAAACTGCCTCCACGATACAGGAGAAAATCTTAGTGTGGGTGTCCAGACGAAATTCCGGTCAAAGCAACCAGTCTCAACGGAGGCTAGCAATCTGGGCAGGATATCCATTTCCTCACTGTTATAGTCCGATGGACGAGCAATCCGATATGATTAAATAAGATTAGAACAGCTTTACGTGCTTCCTGACTTCGAATTGCTACTGAAAATGTCATAACAGAAAAACCCAATCACGGATTTCTGTGCTGTAGTCGCGTTAATAACCACTAGACCAACTATTATTAAATATCTGTCCAATAATTACCAGGTTTTTAAACTGCAAGTGTGTGCCAGCTGTGAATCTTTTATAAAAGGTGAAATCCTTTGCTACTTTGAAAAATATTAAGTAAATAATACTTTATCTCGCGTGTAGCTTAGTCATATTTCAATATACGAGTAAATCAACAAATTATAATTTTATGAGACCTATTGTAGCGCTGCTTGCTTTATAAGCTTCACAGTATGCGAACAACCCCAATTGGATCCCCGCTGGCGCCAATGAATTTTAAATGCTGATTTACAATACATTTATAAAATTTGCATATTTGTGCATGCTTATTGAAATCAAACACTACAAATTATTTTATTATATTTCACCACAAATAAGACGTTACAGAGTTTTAAAAGCGGGTTTGCGAGCCCAGTACCAGACGTCCTACATCTTTAATAAGTATAACCAGTCTAGGTATTTGCATCGAAATATACCGCCATCTTTCAGAGACCCTGAAATCTTTATTTCTCATAGTCATTTCTTCGAAACCCACTGGACTAATGGGGGTAATGACTTAAGACGTCTCAACACGGTAAAATAGACATACGGTATAAATGCAATCTATGTAGAAACTACTAACCGCTGTAACTAGGATAATGACAGTTTAAAGCAAAACTCTCTAAAAAAAAAGGATTCTACAAGTTCGATATTATTTTTTCATTTTGCAGAGAAACTATATTATCATAAGTGAAGTATAAATTTTGAAATGAATGCTACGCAGGGTACTAAATTTGAACGCATTTGTGGAGGTCGCTTTTATTATATTTCGTAGAATGCCGCTAGAAGGAGACCTTTTATTTATTTATTTATTTTTATAAAACAGAAATCAAACGAGCATTGAACTTACTGGTGATAAGTGACTAACGTCACCCATAAACATCTGAAAGTCCAGAAATTGTAGGCGTGTTGCCAAAAACGAGTAGTCTTTTTTCTTGAAGGTACCTTAGCGATATCGGTCCGAAAACACTGCTAGTAACCACAAATTTCCACAAATCGTTTTTAAATATACCTACATTAAATTAAAAGAATTAAAAATCATTTACAAAAATATAACACTTAAATACATACATAAATTCTTACTTCTGTTACCCAGAGTGCTAAGCAGGGACTATAGAAAATATTCACCTTACAGGACACACTGTGCAGGACACAATGTCTATGGAATGGACTGCTGTCCATTCATAGTCCGGATGTCCATTTTAGTCAGGATGCTTCCTGACACGCCTCTCTCGCTTCTTTCGCCATATACCTACGCATACATGCTTGTCGATTAAGGGTACTATTTGCTCAATATATTTAAATATGTTATAATTTCTGAAATAAAGTTTTAGAAGATGTTGGAAGGGTTTAAATATAATCTTTATATAAGATTAATAGGATATAACTACAGAATTCAAGCAGTTAAAAATGAAACAAAGAAAATCTAACGTTTCCTCCTTTTGTCGGGAAATAAAGTGTGTTATAATTGTTGCAGCCTTATTTCAGTTGGAAAGCTTTCTTTTGTTATAACAGTCGTAGATTTTTCTCGGGTGCTCTATTGATTGACGTTATCAGTGCAATATTGTTCCTTATGTCGATGTCTGAAAATGTTACTTTTGAATTCTTCTTCAAAGGCATTTAATGTGTGTCCTTTTGTAGGCTCAAGGGTGACAAACGAGCATGCCACGGCGTAGGGGCACCATGTGTTCTGGTGCGCCTTACCTGAGAAGGAGAGTAGTCCTCTCCCGAGGAGAGGCCGCCATGGGGTGGCCAGTTCCCGTGGCCCTGCCAATATGCGACGAAGGTGGAACGCCATAGGGTTTTAGTCGGTGCGAGTCAGACTTACCTCGTCCTTGCTCCCGCGAGGCGGGTATGCTTAGGCATTTCAACATGTAAATATGTAGTCACCCTTGAGGACCAAGATAGAATGCCTCGTTATATGTCATTAGGAAAATATAAATAATATATATTAGAGAGTATTAGTTAACGACAATTAAAAATATTAAATCCCAAGAAATATTTCTTAATAAAAATTTACAAAACTTTTCTATACTTTCATAGTTAAATCATTGGAATTTGTTCGGTATTCTAAAATATCTTGGTGTGTCCTGCAAGGTGACTATTTTTATGAATAATTGACGACACTGTCCTATTTTCATGAGGAAAATTTGACGTTTACCCAGACATGCGGGGTCTGTAAACATACATAACAAATTTCCTAAGTTTGAAAGAAAACTTTGAGAACATAGAAGTATTAGGCGAACGCAAAGTGAAGCCATTTCAAGTTAGCCTTTAAAGGCTAAGTACGACTTTTGGCGCGTTAGTACTCGAGTCCACGTAGTCGTGTAGAGAGCTCGCACAATTTTCTCATTCTCATTCTTAAGATTTCTCAAAAATCTCATTTCACGGTTAAGTACTGCCTAGCATCTTATATTTTTGTAAAAGAAACATTTATCAAAATTAAATAATAAATAATAAATTTGACAGACGCCAATATAATGAAAATGTTGCTGGGCATAGTAAAATATTTTACCCCATTTTTTCTTATTATTATAATTATAAAAAAATGCATATTGAAAAAGAAAATACATACCTACTGCCAATAGTCTCATTTACATATAAATAGGTATTTTTATTTGCCTAATATTATTAAGGTTCACATTTGCCACGAAAAAAAATATGTTGATTTTATTTTGTTTTGATAATGTGCAGTTGTTTTTACCTTTTTATGGTTCGTGTTTTAGGATAAATAACATAGCCGATCATTATTTTTTTTATTATAATTTACATGCATTTAACATTTTTAGTTGTATTATTTTATGAATCTAAAAAGATAACATTTCGAGGATAGCGTCATCAAAGCGGCAGTTGTTTAGAAAACAGTTGCAGTTTCAGGGTCATTAAGAGATATTTTTTTAAGTACTTGGGTATATTTTATTTTATTTTATATTTTTAATAAACATTTTTAATTTCATGTTTTATTTAAATTTTTATCTCCTTCCGGATCTTATTTTGTTTTAATATAATATATTTTATATCATATAATGTAATAATAATAATCACTTGAAGCTGACCGCACTCTTAAGTCTCGTGATTCCTTCTAATATTATATCCGTTCTGTGAAATTTGTATGTTGTAACATTTACGTTGAAACCGATTTAAATTAAATATATCACGTAGAATCTTAGAATGGCAAGAATCGAGATCAGTGTATGCTTTATTATTCGGTTGAAGCCACGGGCCACAGCCAAAGTTAGTAAGGAATAACTAATGACAAAATATCTGACAGCTTAAATGATTATCTGATCACTATTCACTTATTAAGTGTAAATGGGACTGGTTTGGAAAAACTGGAAGAAATAGACGTAGGCATTTGCCTACTCCATTTCTTCCACTTCTCTAAATATCATAGAATAAGGCCATTGAGTATTATATAAAAATTAATATTTACAAATAATTTAAGATTTTATGGAAGATAAATAACAAATATTTATATAAATATATAATTTTTATACGTGGTAGAGCCATGCTGCAGCTATATTTCTGGTATAGTTGTTGCAAGAATGGGTCAGCTCGACCGGGGAAGGACCAAGCTCTCACAGAATACCAGTGTCAAATAGCAGCTTAATGCTGCTGTGCCTCGTATGGTGAGTGTAGAGAACTGGAGACCCTTTTTACTGTAAACGAAGCATTCCATCTTAGTCTTCACGGGTGACAACGCATCTGCATTTTGATTCGTAATCGAGGATAGATATAGTTGTCTATGGGTCACAGCAACCACTTACCATCAGATGGACTGTGTGCTCGTTTGTCACCCTATCTATAAAAAAATACCACTTCTAACAGAATAATATAATTACATAATAGATTTGTGAATATAACACAAGATATTAGTAATAACTTAAATGTTACACAAGTTAACAAAAATAAATTATGTTACATTTTTCTCTTTGCAAATAGTTAATAAATCATTATAAACGCAACCTAAATATTAATTCTATGACGTTGTCTACTATTACATTATCCCCACTTTTAGGGAAAAATGTCATTAACTTGCAAACATTACTCATTTGCTTGTGTGCGTGTGGGCAAGCGTAATTACAGGCCGCTTATGCACACGTTCATTGTGTTGTTGCTTCAACTTTGAACGGAATTTTGAATGTCACTATCACTCTATGTGTAATTACTCTAAGTTTGAGAATAACTTTAATTATGTTTAATAACAATTATCTTCATACATAACCTGGTATCTTCATAAGTTTTTTTACAGGTCTTTCATATGATGGACTTGCTTACTCCTATTTCATGAATATGGATTATTTTACAATACTTTTTAAAATAATACTCAAATACAATAAATAAGGAACTAAAAAAAATATTTTAATATTTTTGATGGTGGCAGGCAAGTTTTACGAGTAAAAAGTTGTCCAATGTCTATAAAATTGTAAGAGAGACATGTCTTTATGATAAATTCTCTTATAAAAGAGGCAAACGTATTTAATTTTTTTTATCGAATAAGGTTGACAAAAGAGCACACAGTTCACCTGATGGTAAGTGGATTGCTGTGGCACATAGACATCTACATTTTTCCTCGATTAGGAACCAAATTGCAGATGCTTTTTCATTCCTGAGGACTAAAATACAATGAGTTTTTATTATTACCAGTATAAGGAACGATATATAGATTACATACATACATATATAAATTTGTATGATAAAACTTTTGAAACATTATATATAGTTATGTTATTTATAGGAAGATCCATGCTACAGATATATTATGACTATAGCACGAATGGGTCTGCTCGACCAGGACAAGACCACGCTCATCCATCAACACTTAAAACGCTGCTGTCTTTAGATAACCGAAGTCCTTTTTTACTGGAAACCAGACATTTCATCTTATTGAGACTTATGATCATTACAATCATTCGAGTGGTGACATCACATCTGCATTTCGATTTTGAATCTAAGATAGATGTCTATAAGCCACAGCATCCACCTACCATCTAGGACTGTGCGATCGCTTATCACCCTTGGTCTTGTGATATATGTAGGTACGCAATAAGCGCCGTACGTAAAGACGTGTTTTATTTCTCAACTCTATAAAAAATGAATTCTAGCTATTGAAATTATATTTATGGCACTTCAGTTTCATTCCTAATTTTTCTCTTAGGAGTAATAGAATAAAAGCGTGGCTGCTGACGTCTTATAAATAGTTAGTTGTTACTGTGGAGCGGTCGCTGGCGAAAATGAATTATATTCGTAGCTTACAAAGCAAACATAAATCACGAACTAGTGCCGTGGACTATGCTGCAATAAATAATAATTATAAACTTTCTGCAGTTTCACAGTTGCATTGTGAAGTCATTAAACAATAATTAAAACAAGAGCGATAAATAATTTAAAGTATTTATTAATTTTCATAACATAACGTATTATATAATTATTATTTGTAACGACAAAAAATTAGAATCTAGCCTATGAGCAAACACAAGAAGTTTTGAAAGGTGCACGACTGGTGCAATGCTCGATCAAACCAACTACAAACAATATGAAAGTCTAATATTCTTCTGATAAGATGTGTTTTATGTTAAGCACTAAGAATAGTAGAATTTAAATCTGTTTCGAACTTAATAGATTATAAATGGGGAAAGTTGTCTCATTGGTTTCTAAAAAGAGAACATTTTTCTATCCATCCATCCATTACACCCTACAAAAGTCCACTTCTGGACAAAGCCTCTCTCATAGATTGCCTCATGGGCGGATTTTGCCATAGTTACCACGCTTGATAAGCTGATTGGTAACCGTAGTTTTTTTATTATTTTGTCTGTTTATCGAGTAGATGCTGCTGCCTATCTCCTGTTTAATTTTCCCTCTGTTGCCTCTTATGACACCCGCGGATCTATATGGGGCAGTGGATATCCTTACAATTTAATTTGTAGTGAGTAATCGGCTATACCAAGTATTCCAATTTGATAATTCCAAATGATGTTTTTACAAAGTTAATGCCAAAATATAATAATAATGTGCTCCTGACCAAATTTATGTCACGGCGATCAGTCTTCACGGATCATCTGCGTAGGAGAGTAGTCCTGCACACGTGTGCGTGCGCAAGCACTTTCTATTTCCTTACTTTCATAGACCGGTGAAACACGAATAGAGAACCATTTCACTTAATCCAAAATAGCTAGAACTGGCGACGGAAAATAGCGTCAAAGGGGCGAGACTTCTGGTGATGTTGTCAATTCTCTTACAGTTGACTGTTAACGCTAATTAAGAAGAAAGATGAAGTAACTATGTGTCGCATTTTCTCTTTATATATTATATTCTCATATATTCTGCTATGATTAATAGTTATTAACCGCATTTTACAGTGGTGATTCTCCAACAGGTGACTGTTACACGCGAATAAAGAAGACTTATATGCAGCTCATCTCTTTATATATAATCTCGTATATTCAACTAACATCTAAATATATTAACTGCATTGTATGCATATGGTGATTGATAATACCCAATATTTAAGTTCACATACTGATATATTGATTCATAATAAACTAGTTACTGGACCCGTACACGATATACCGTTCATACGATAAGATATTTATGAGACTACCAGGGCTTCAGCATTCCGCGGTGATCGTGCAAGACGGGACGTTATTTTCCAGCCTTGGAGATTTAAAAAAATCTTGCTACCGAAAACACAAATGACGATTTTAGCGGTGTTTTACATTATTTTAAATATACCGAAATAAAAACAGCGACGTTGCTGTAACGCAATGGATAAATGACCTCTACAGTGTAACCAAACTCGTAAACCGGATTGTTAACACAATTTTCGATCAATATATATTATATTTCACTTATTGTGCAGAGCTTGTACTGAACATTTGATTTTTAATATTATCACAGTCGCTTAGAATGTATTAATTAATTAATATTAACAGAATAAAGCATACAAAATAATATATTTAATTTAATAAAGATTACAACAATCCAGACTTTCACATTGTCGTTTTTTTGGTTTCAGTGGCCATTCTCTAAACACAACCGTATAGAGATTAAGTGAAGTACCAACGGCTTTAATTGATTTCCGAGGCAGCACCAACTTCTTGACTGCTGGCTGCTTCTGATAATTTTTTGACAGAAAAAGCCAATAACAGACTTTAGCCCGACCTAGTTCGATTCGAACCTGAGACCGCATGCCAGCAGTCACGCTTACGACTACTAGACCAACAAGGCAGTAAATGTAATTACAATTTAACAATTAATTAACTTTTAATAAAGGTAAAATATTACATTATTAGTACTGCAATTCATTTTTAACATAATTTAAAATAATTTGAAGTAAGAGTTGCAATAAAATATGGGTCAGTAAGCTGAAGTGGCGATGGGCTGTGCCATAAACAACGAACCGACAATCTATGGAGAAGGAAGGCTCACGAGTAGGAGCCTCGTATCGTACCGGTGAGTGGAGTGTAAGATGGTCCTTTACTAGATGGTGTGATGACCTGATAAGGTATGGAAGAAGTTTATTGATGCAGGTAGCTCATGCCCGCTGTTATTTCACGCTAGTATTACGTACCGGTACGTACAGTCATAATAATATGTTATAATGTGACTCTACCACGTATTAAAATTAGTATTTTGACTAAAATTTACCCTTAATGATTAAGTTTGCAACCATTTTTTTATAGTATTGGGTGACAAACGAGCACACAGTCCACCTGATGGTAAGTGGTTACTGTGACCCATAGACATCTACATCTATCCTCAATAAAGACTCAAGATGTAGATGCGTTGTTAACCGTGAGGACTAAGATGGAATGCCTCTTGGTCAGTAAAAGGGGTCTCCGGTTCTCTACACTCACCATACGAAACACAGCAGCGTTAAGCTGCTATTTTACGTTGGTTTTCTGTGAGAGCGTGGTCCTTCCTCGGTCGAGCCGACCCATACGTGCTACAACTATATTACTAATATAGCTGCAGCATGGCTCTACCACGTAAAACGTTTTTACGAGCTTCGAATTCTTGCAAAAACTCTCGCTGCGCACCATTTTAAAAACATGACACTACAATAGAATTTTTCGGTACGAATTATTCAAAATATATTTAATTGATAGAATCAGGCGTTACTTTGCGGAAATCCATTATAATGGGGTTGTTACAAATTAATTTGTGCTGGGGATGGTAGTACTGGGACGGCGACGGGTATAGTGCGCGCGATTGAGGGAGGGTGGGAGGTCCCCCTAGAAAAGGGCAGGACACATAATTTTCTTACTTTACGTGGAATTAAGCAAATTAATTTATAACAACCCCATCAAAGTATATTTTTACGTAAAACGAAACCTGAAATTTCATCCATCCATAATTTTACAGTTGCTCTAAATGTAAATCTAAATTGCCAGACATAAAAATATTGTTAAAATCTATTAGAGTAAACTGGTTTAGAGTTTCGCAACGGTAGCCCTTAATTATATTGTTTTGATCATTAAAAAAGGTAAAATGGCTAAATTAATTACGGACGGTTTTGACACTACTGCCAACATTAAACCTTTATTATTTATTACATGATAGACCTCTTTTGCTGCCTAGGAGTCTGTGTCTGTCTGCTGTCTGTATATCTTATATCTTAAATCAATACGATATGTCCTAGGCATATCATCTTAGTGCCGGTGGTAAGCGGGTTTCTTAAAGCAATACGATATGTCCCTACCAATTATAGGCGACGCGAAGTCTTAGCACGTAGCGTTATGATACGTCGGCTATCTTTTGGATTAGGGGGATTGTGTTTAGTAGTACTTTTAAGTACAACAAGCATACTCAACTCCATGTCTTAGTCCAATAGCTCTATGATACGTGGATTTTTGGTTAGTGGCATCTTAGTAGCGTGCTAATATGTGATACGTTAGTGCAATTTTAATATAATGATGGTACCAATTTAGAATAGAATAGAATAGAATAGAATAGAAAAAACATTTATTCAGCACAGGCAGTTCATACACATGAAAGTAAAAGCACATATTGATATATATAAAAAAGGTCGCATTGTGCCGAAAAGGGGTTGGCTCAGCATGTGTTGTGTGAGTATGGCCTCACACAGCGCTGATTTTCAGCCAAGAAACCTATTCATTGGCGTCACGAACGTAGCACAGCTGTTACGTGTAGTTTAGTCCTTCGATAAAACGAAAAAAGCCTAAACCTTCTATATAATTATAACACAAAATTCAAAATAAAGCAAAAAGCAGCAAAAAAAAAGTACAATATAAGACATTAAATATAACCTTATACATAATTGTGTGTGGTAACAACAACTATCAATTATCAATTAAAATGGATTAGTAATAATAATAATAAACAAAAATGAGAAAAATATACAGACAATTTTGTTAATAACCGTACAATGCGTTATAGGAAGGAGCTTTCTCGGTTGATATTGCCATGTTGTATTTGTGCATCAATAAGAAATTTTTTTAGCTTGATTTTGAACTGGTGGAGATTTTTTAAACTCCTGATTGGAGGTGGAATATTATTCCAACATTTTGTAGCCGCATATCTAAAAGTTAGTTGCCAAAGTCGATAGAGATCATCGGAGTATATTGTGGGGGGGGGGGGGGGCATCCATACAATGAGTTGTGCTTACTGCTACTTGCGGTATTGCATCTTATGATAGATCTGTGGGTGTACTGCGCCTGATTTGACGAAGCTTGTGGTTCTGGTTGACGGAGGGCATGCGGATGGTGATGTCTGCTGGGGTCGTATCGGATCAATAGGGGACTTTGGGATGCTGTAAGCCCGACAATAGCCATATTAAATAGCAACAATATTTATTTTTTATTTGATAAAGTGTATCAACCCCCCCCCCCCTCTCTGAAAAGAAACGGTCTGTTAAAATATAAAATAAATTATTCAGGATAATAAACATACATATATAGATCTTTATATAGCGGCCTATAACTAAATCTTTCTAAAGGTTTATTTATAGGCAGCTTGTTTTATGACATGACCTTCTTGGTTAGGACCCTTATTTGCGTTGTGTTTGCTTAGTAGCTTACTTCTGCCAAAACAGTCAATAGCTGTTGGTTGTGCCTTATAATTATTTTAAGCTAAAGAACTCCGTTCACGAAGGAAGGGCTTAGAGGGTTTAAAAGGGTTTAGAACGTGACATCGTCCCTTATCCACTTTTTTTATAGGATAGGGTGACAAACGAGCACACAGTCCACTTGATGGTAAGTGGTTGCTGTGACCCATAGACATCTACATCTATCCTCAATAAAGAATCAAAATGCAGATGCGTTGTCACCCGTGAGGACTAAGATGGAATGCCTCTTTCCCAGTAAAAAGGGTTTCCGGTTCTCTACACTCACCATACGAAACACAGCAGTGTTAAGCTGCTATTTTACGCTGCCACTTGTATCAGATTCACATCAGCAAATTTCTTATTAATAAATCCCTGCCCGCTTGGTAAAGTCTTACAATATTTTTTTATAAAAATACCCGATAAATGGTTTCGCTTTCCCAATTAAAAAAAAGTGGAGTGCTCACCACACACGGCTCCACACACGCCGTTTGTGGTGAGCATCAACCAATCAACGCGGTACTGCGCAACACGGTACTGGACCGTAGTTCACAGCAAAATAACTAGTGAAACAATAAAAGAGGGCTTGGCCCCTCGGTAGTGCGGAAGCACAAACATCGACCGAAGTCGCGCATTGTAATGCGTGTAACGCGTCGAATATAAGCACACTGGCCATAAAAAGACCTTCGTGAGCACCACTACGCGACAAACTGCCGCTCCTGAAGACGTGATGTAAGTGGAAGGCATCACCACCGATTGCATGATTGCATTTTATACGTGGTAGAGTCATGCTGCAGCTATATTAGTGGTATAGTTGTAGCACGAATGGGTCGGCTCGACCGAGGAAGGTCCACGCTCTCACAGAATACCAACGTAAAATAGCAGCTTAACACTGCTGTGTTTCGTATGGTGAGTGTAGAGTACCGGAGACCCTTTTTACTGGAAAAGAGGCATTCCATCTTAGTCCTCACGGGTGACAACTCAGATCCTATAAAAAAAATGATCAGCACAGCTTCCTGCTGTAGAGCATGTCATGAGTCTACTGCTACTACTACTACTACTCAAGGTGTAGGGGACCCAAATTAAGAGGCTTCCGGCCGCAACCTTGAGTCTCCTACCTCCAGCTACCACCCGCATGAGGTTGACACATATGCTCCACCAACCAATGCCATTGCACATATAGCCAAAAGGCAGATGACAATAATATTTCGACATCATTACGGATTTGTGTCACTGGCGTTAAGTATATGCATTTTTCGATTATGATTGTCAATCAATCAACAATTTGTCTTCAGTCATTTAAAGGTGGGAAATTTTCAGAGATATTTTATTGTTGTTATATCCATGGAGGTCAGACAGTCTGCAGCCCCGTAATAAAGTGACAACCAAACCGCCAAACCAAGTTGCAGAGAGCGCCATTGAGAATAGCGATCCGCCACACAATCATCGTAGAGGCGCAATGCCGCAAAACGCAACAAGCAATTCAATTTCTTGTTCTTTGCCTATCATACGTTGTTTATTTTGATGCACCAGGTGTAAACAATTTAATATCATGTTGTGGAGTTATACAATTAAGTAATACTAAGCATTACTAAGGATTTGTTAGCTACATTCAAAATTATTTAAATTATTATAACTGCTAGAAATTACCTCTATTATCTCATTTTCTAATTTAAATTACTTAGAACTGATTTCAATTTGCATATCAAGTCATTATGCTGGCCAATAGAAGCAAATGTCTGGACCAATAGACAAATTACTTGGCTGAGTTAATAAATAGCACATTTCCTATCCGTCTTAAATTATGTTTGGATAGGTTACACCTATCTCTAGTTAAAAATTTCGTGACTAAATTATTGATGTCTATTAAATTTATGCTATTAATATAATTCATAGGTCTGGGAAAAAGTTTCTCCGTATTTTGTTTGTATGAAATTGAAGAAAAATCTATTTGGTTGCACTGGTATCTGGTTGATTGTTAATATTAATACGTAGAAGGAATTAATCAATAGAAAAAGAAGTAAAAAAAAAATTCTAAATTTAACTTTAAATACGACAGCTTGGGCTCAAGCTACTTTACCTATAAAATTTGGTGGCATTGGTGTGAGAAATCTTTCTAGCGTTGCATTGCCTGCTTTCCTTGCTTCCGTGCATAGTGTCAGTGACTTATGTAACATAATTTTAAATAATAAAGTAGACCTATGCTTTGCTACGGAGGCAGGGCAGACATGGCAAACGCTCTGTCCTGGTGAAAATATTCCACTGGAAGTAAACCAACAAAAACAGTGGGATATTCCGTTGGTACAGGGCGTGCAGAAGGATTTGTTTCATAATTTCCATAGTGACCAAGATAAGACACGCCTTCTAGATGTTTCGACTAAGGAATCTAGTCACTGGTTACACGCTTTACCATCAAGTAATCTCGGCACATTACTTGATAGGGAAAGCTTGCGTATTGCCGTAGGAATCCGACTAGGAGCGGCGATTTGTCAACCCCATCAGTGCCCCTGAGGTAGCAGCGTCGACAAGTTTGGGCTCCACGGACTTTCATGTAAGAAAAGCGCTGGTAGGTTTTCACGACACAGTTCTTTGAACGATGTCATCCGAAGGGCTCTTGCCTCTATAAATGTTCCCTCGGTTTTAGAGCCTTGTGGAATATTTAGAGACGATGGCAAGAGACCCGACGGTATGACATTGGTCCCTTGGGAGAGAGGTAAAGCCCTAGTGTGGGATGCTACTTGCGTAGACACTCTGGCGGCCTCTCATCTCAGGGGTACCTCGTTTAAAGCCGGGGCAGCATCAGAGGCAGCAGAGCTGAGTAAGTGGCGCAAATATGAGTATCTGAGAGATGACTACATATTTGTGCCATTTGCTGTAGAGACTATCGGTCCGTGGGGTCCACGTGCGGTGAAGTTCCTAAAGGAACTCCATCCGCGGCTGGTCGTTGCTGCTGGTGATAAGAGGGCTGGTTCTTTCCTCGCTCAAAGGCTAAGTATAGCCATCCAGCGGAGAAACGCAGCCAGCGTTCTTGGCACGATACCGCGGGGAGTAGGACTATATGATAATTAAGTTTCTAGTTTTAGTTTTTTTTTTATTATCATAGTTTTTAATATTGTAGATAAAATTAAGTATTATGTAAAAAAAAAACACTTTCCTGCCATTTTCCAATTGTTTTCTATGCGCCAAAATGAGTGAATCTAATGAAGAAATTCAATACCTAGATTCTGAAGTTTTATTACAAAAAAAAGGAAACATGCGACACAAGCCGCAAAAAATTGTGACGTTTATGGACCTAACAAAGTGTCAGTAAAAGTAGCACAAAGTTGGTTCAAGCGTTTTCAGTCCAGGAATTTTTATTTTAAAGATGTAGCTCGCTCTGGTCGTCGCCCTGATACGGATAAAATCGATACAATTTTGAAAAGTGGAGCAAGATCGACATATTAGTAGTTACAACATAGCCGAGAAATTGAGGATCGACCACAAAACAGTTTTGACCCATTTGAAAAAGTCTGGCTATAAAAAAAGCGCGATATTAATAAATGTCAAATTTAAATTATTATTATATGACAAATTATTCATTAAAATCATATCTTATTATATTTTCCTGTGGCCAACCGTATTTCTTTTTAATAGGATACGGGTAACAAGCGAGCCTATATGGACCACAGTAACCACATACCATCAAGTCCACCTGATGGTATGTGGTTGCTGTGGTCCATAGACATCTACATCTATCCCCCTATGCTTATCAAAATGCAGATGCATTGTCTACCGTGAGGACTAAGATGGAATGCCACACAGGAGCCTGAAGCTTCTATTTTACGCTGGTATTCTTTGAGAGCGTGGTCCTACCCCGGTCGACCCGACCCATTCGTACTACAACTATACAATTAATATAGCTGCAGCGTGACTCTACCACGTATAATGTATATGTATGTAAGGAAATGTAAATAAGATAACTTTATGTACATTCAAAGCATTTAGTTATGTAGTAGCTTTTCTCACAACAAAAAATATTTATATTTATATTATGCTATTGAAGCAGAACTTACGACGGAACTTAAGTACTGAAAGTTTTTAGAACTGGGTACTTGTAAAACATGTAATATAAATATAAGTTCAAATTTTCTAAATGGAACTCCTTGCCAATATTATTGTGTATGTATTTTATTATTATATTATTATCTATGGATAGTGCTCGAATTTCTATTGTGAGGTAACTTAAGGTATTCATTAAACTGTATTCTTCACCTTGTAGATACCCTCTTACACGCGCACATACACACACACACACACACACACACACACACACACACACACACACACATACATACACACACACACACACACACACACACACACACACACACACACACACACACACACACATCCACACACACACACACACACACACACACACACACACACACACACACACACACACACACACACACACACACACACACACACTTACACACACACACACACACACATCCACACACACAGGTACACTAGCACCATATACAAAAGAGGTACATTTTACATATATATTTTTTTTTATTTCAATTTTACATTTTGTTTTATACTACATCTGTAATATAAAGATCAAAGTTTTGTAAATTTTCCATAATTTAAATAAATAATTTATGTTTATTATGTTTGGGGAGTGGCGCCATATGCTGAAATACAGGTTTTGGCCTAGTTCGGCAATGGATGATATTTTTCATGTTATAAGATGAAATATTCCTATGTAGTTTATAAATAGACATATTGTTAACTGATATATATATGGAATTATTATTTTTTATTATTTATCTTCACGCACCATCCCTGACGGGGTAGCCAGAGAGAACAGATCGCCAAGTGTCATGATCCTTACATACCTCTTTCGCTTCTTTCAGATTCATTATCTTCATCATGCATGCACGTCTAAGTATCCGAGTACTTTTGACCCTACCCTCTTCGAGCAATTTGCTCACATGGTCTTCGAAAGTTAGTCTCGGTCTACCTCGACACCTTTTAATTTTAATTTTGCGCTATATATTTTCTTCACCATTCGGTCTTCACTCATTCGCTCAACGTGCCCAAACCACCGAAGCACGCCCTTATCAATTTTTGTGATAAGGTCATCTTTCAAACCTGCCATATTGCGAATCTCTTCGTTTCGCTTTCGGTCGGCCATGGTAACGCCGCACATTTTACGAAGAGATCGCATCTCCACTGCATTCAACTTACTTTTATGCTTCTTCTGGCATACCCAGGTTTCGCTGCCATATAACAAAGTCGCTACTAAAACTGCGTTATGTATTGCAAGGCGTGCACTCTTCGCTACGCCTTGCCTTTTGACTAACGCAGCCAGGGCACCATTGACTTTGTTCCCGGCAGCGACACGCCTGTCCACATCTAAATCACATCTTCCATCCCGGCTAAAAGCACTCCCCAAGTATACAATTTCATTTACCTGTTCTAGACATTCCTGATTTACCCATATTTCACACTTCGTTCTCTCTTCGTCCCTTTCAAATACCAGAACCTTAGTTTTATTAGCATTCAAACGGAGACCTTTAATTTCACATTCCTCTTTCATACGCGTGACTAATGCCTGCAGTTCTGCCTCTGATGGTGCAATAAGCACTGCATCATCAGCATACAGCAGAAAATTTACTTTAATGTCACCCAATTTCACACCGAAACAACTATCTTTCAGCTTCTGTAAACAGCTGTCGAGATACAGTATGAACAGCCAGGAAGACATGACACAACCCTGCTTTACGCCCGTTTGGACGTTAAACATGGGTGACAGGTCTTGCCCTACCCGCACACAGGCTTTACAGTCACAGTAAAGAGACTGCACAGCCCTTAGCAATTGACCATCCACACCATACCCCGGCAACAGTTCCCACATTTTCTTCCTTACAACCTTATCAAATGCTTTCTCAAGATCCACAAAAGCACAGAAAATCTTCTGGATAGCAGCCAAAAGCTTTTCCGTGATCATGCGGAGAGAAAACATTTGATCCGTGCATCCTCTTCCAGGTCTAAATCCGCATTGTGCCTCCCATAGAAATCTTTCCGATTTCTCTTGCATCCTACGTGTCAAAACCTTCGAGTAAACTTTACTTGCTAAACTGGTCAAGCTGATCGCCCGATAGCACCCGCAGTCAAAATGTGAACCTTTACCTTTATATAAAGGCAAAATGACTGCGGATCGCCAATCATCCGGGACATACCCCGTCCGCCAGCACAAATTGCACAGCAGACGAAAGCTGTCCCAGACGCGAGGCCCACCATACTTGACCATTTCAGCAGTAACTCTGTCTAGTCCCGCAGCCTTACCACATTTTAAACTTCGAATCGCACGTTCAATCTCTTTCATACTGATGACCTCAGTGTCATCGAGGTCCGGGTCTGGCGTACCAGTCACGGCGTCATCCCCGGATCCCTCACTAAGATCATCACACGCATACATTTCTCTATAAAATTCGCTCCATCGCTGCATGACGTCCGATTTTTCTGAGAGGACGTCATTAGTTCTCGAAAGCACTTTGTTCATTCTTAAGGCCGTCGCACCACTTCGGGCCCTTCCAACCTCTTTCCAGAAGAGTTTGGAGTTCTTCTTAAAGTTGTGCGACAACCTTTCGTCCGCTCCCATTCTACACCTTTCACGCACTTCCTCAATCAGTGCTTTCGTGTGAACTTTCTGCAGCTTATATCTTTCTTTCACCTTGTCTCTCATATCCTTATCATTACTAGAGGCCAAGTAGTCTAACCATGCTTTCTTCTTCTTCTTTACAGCTTCTTTCACTTCATCATTCCACCATGCATCTCTTCTTTTACTACTGCCTCTTTTTATTGTTCCACACACTTCTTCCGCTGCATTTACCATTCCATCCCTAAGGTTCTGCCATGTTCTTTCTACACATTCTTTTCTGCCATCGATGGTGTCAAGCTTTTCGGCTACCCTCGCATGATATTTGTCCCTAGTATCCGCTTCCTAAAGCTTCCAGCTTCGGATGCGACAGACCGACTGTGGTTCTGTTACTGCCGTCCAGTAGCGCCAACCCGCGAACAGACCCCTAAATCTAGTAATCACTACATAGTGATCCGTTCCCAGGTCAGCACCCCTGAACACTCGCGTATCCATCACCTGTTTTCGCAGTCAGTCATCCACCAGGAACAAATCGATCATACTTCTCTCATTCTTTAGTTATCTAGTATACATATGGATTTTCTTGTGATTAAACATAGTGTTTGTCTCAAGAAGACCCTTTTCCTTGCACACCGCCAGTATAAGCTTGCCAGCATCATTAACCCTTTTATCGCCAAACTTTCCAAGTACCGACTCGTACCCTGGTCGAGCGGTACCAACCCATCCATTCAAATCACCACATACAACAATTCTTTCGTTTCCCCTAGTCAAATCTAGAACTTTTCTTACATTCTCCCAAAACTCCTCCGGCTCAGCCCTGGACGACGAAACTACCGGCGCATAAACAGCCAAAAGGAATAACTTCGTCAGTCCCAATTTAAAGCGAACCCAGAGAAGTCTTGAGTTCACAACCTTATATTCAGTCATAACATCGACCAACCGAGAAGACAGCAGCACCCCCACTCCCTGGCAGACGCTCTCGCTCTCCGGGACTCCGGACCATAGAGCTAACGCCCCGCCAGGGAGCTCTTCAGTACCACTGTCCTTCCGCTTGGTCTCCGACACACACACGACATCTAATTCTTTTTCTTTCATTATTTCGATCAACTCATTCGTCTTATCTCTCATGCCTCCTCTAACATTCCACGTGACAACTCTGCACTCTGTCCTCCACCTTCCGCCGTATCGGGCTGTGCGTGACGGGTGGCGGTCCCCATCGCCGCTTTGCGCGCTGCATTTCACACCAACGGGGACGAGCTGGTGTGCGTCGCCTTGGGGGGACGCCCTAACCCTCGTTGGCATGGGTGCGCAGCTAGTAGAATTGCAGCCCTGAAAAGGGCTGGCAGGGGTCGCGACGAGCACGCTTCTACAATGACCCTATATATATGGAAAATAAAGATTAAAAAAGATTAAAAATAAATTTTATTAATATGTCATTTTTTATGATTTGGCGGCAAATTGAAAATTGTGTGTGTCATGTCAGCATGAATTTAACGCAAGAAAATTTTCGTATAGTGCCACCAATCTATCTGTGAACTGACAGCTTGGCGCTTCTGCGCTGAAGTGTTGCCAGTTCGGGAATATTCCTATCTAAGGGTCTTATATTCCTACATAGAGTCCACATACTAGGGTAATAAATTAGTCACGGAATAAAAAGACTAGAACACAGATTTAACAGATATATGGCCAAGAACAAGAAGAAACAAAAATATCATAATTGAACAATTTAAGTTTTGATTAAATGATATGCCTTTATGCCTTTTTTTACCGGGCGTTGTAATTTGCGTTCCTGTGGTTTATGCGGTTTCCGGTTCTATAACTATTTTGGAAATGAATCCTTGACTAACATCTGAAAAGGAAATGAATTGCATTAACCAATCCATTTATCGGAAATACGAAAGGAAGGAACAAAACATAGCAATACTGGTCAGTATTGCTATGTTTTGTTCCTTTTGTAGCAGCTGATACTCTTTTATAGACCTGATTAAAAGACATTATCGGTGCTTACCCTCGAGCTTCTTGTTCACAAAAGTTAATACTTATAAAATAATGTTTCGGGCATCACTTTTAATGGTTTTCGGCATTTTTTATTTTTCTATAAACTCTCAAAACAATGACGTATCGAGTGACATTTGATTAAATGGCGGCTGTAGTTCACAAATTTGCCACAGCTGTCAGTTCACAGATAAGTTTGTGGGACTATATAATGATTTTTTATGACTTTCAATGTCATTCAAGTCAACAAGAAAGGAGTCAATCGTTTTTGGGCCCACTAAAAATTTTCGCAACATCTAATAAATAAATATACAAAAACAAAAGACACCAATTTATTATTGTAAATAGCATAAAAATTATATGATAATCTAAACGGAATCAAGATATCAGAAAAAAAAAAGAATTGTTTTGATATTTGTGTTCAGGTCATTGGTTCTTCTAATGTAATATTAAAAAAAATTATAGTAGAGATGTGCTAATTCGGAAGTAACTCGACGCGAGTTAACTTGAGTTAAAATTCACGTAACTCGAATAGTACTCGAATAACGCAACTCGAATTGGCGGAACGAAGCTGTGTCAGTTTCTTACTAATTATTTTTATATTTTGTTCTTCTATCCAAAATAATTATTATTACTAAATGTAATACGTAGTTATATATTTTAGGTTTGCGTATAGACAATCTTCATAAAATAATATTACTCTAATTTTATGACAATTATACTTAATCAGGTTATTGATATTACATAATATATCAATAAACTGCTCGAATTAGTAAGTCAAGTTAATCACTAAATTCTAGACAGAAACTGCAAGCGTCAGATAAAGATGCGACTCGAGTAGAATTTTTTGACTTGAGTAACGCGGGTTAATAATAATTTATCATGTCACTCTAGTTGTACTTGAGTTTGTGGCCTATTCGTATTAACTATTTACAGTTTCGTAATAGCGAATACTTACATTTTTAAATAGGTAAAGCATATTAAATTAAAACATATTAAAAATGTAAAATGTGGCAATGTGAAATAAAAAACAAATATTTATTTATTTGTAGTATTTCCATGCTTCTTTTTCATATCTGTAGTATTTCAAAATATATAAACTGCTATTTACATATATTACAAATCGCTTCCATCTCGATTTTTTTTAATAATGCCACACTGACGATTTTGGTTTTGTTGCGTCATTGTTATCACTGATACTTTAAACAAACAAGTATGTTTAAATAATCTTTATTGTTGTGCACTACTTATACGAAGTAACAAAAAATAAACAACAATGATAACACACAATCAACAGAATCACGATATTATAAATCAAACTAAGTTCACATTTGTTTACAACATGCTAAGATGCAAGTTTGAATTTCGATGTAACCAGTGACATCACCCGCGGCGCCTTATACTATGTGAATTGGTTGATTAGATAATAGAATTAGTGAACTGATATCTATCTAGTGCTCTCCGAATCCACACGGTGCGTCGAGTTGACTCGATAACTCGAACGCAAGCGGACTCGAGTAATATTTATTTTTACTCGAGTACAGAGTGACACAATTTCACTCAATTGAAAACAGAATTCGAGTTGCATTACTACTGTAAGAATATAGTCTGTGTAAAGGCGGCTACTGACCTGCCTGCCGCAGGGGCAATCTAGGGAACACCGCGATCGGAACAATATCGGAGCTGTCTCTACACACACGCCTGCCGTATGAGAGTGTACGTCTCGCTGGACGCACGCGTTGAAAATGGCGCTAGTTTTATCGAAATATCAATGAATCAGTATATATAGCCTTCGCTCTTTTTTATATAGAATAAGAGTAACAAATGAGCACAGTCCAACTGATGGTACGTGGACACTGTGGCCTATAGACACCCACATTTATCAATAAAACAACCAATTAATTAATAATTACAATCATAATATAGTGCTTAGAAGCTGCAGCATAGCTCTGCCACGCTATTTTAGGCTATCAAAGACAATTAAATATGACTAACTTTACTCGTCATAATTTAATATAATCAATTTGTTCTGTGATATAACTTAACTATCTAGTGCTTTGTAACTATAATTTAACTAGTGTCACAAATAGCCAGGATAGTTTTCTAATGATGTTTTTAATAAAATTTATTTACTAAAATTTGTATTTTTGTTTAAATATTTATTTAATGACATTTTATTTATATTCCAGCAATTTTAATATTATTGGAATATTTACTTTCCCATACTAGCCCGTATGATAAGTTAGGTAACAAATCCCAGTAATGTTACTTGTAAGTTACAACGTTCAAATAACGTTCTTTCTGCGGTTCTGACTTGTACTCATACGTGTGCTCCTCGCGAAAGTCGCAACGAACTGAACCAAAGAGTATAGTAACTGTCCTATACAGGAAAACTGAACGAAATTGGGCCAATTTCGCTACACACGCAACAGCGGCAGGGCCGATCTAGGGAGCAAGGAAACTCTTGCGCTCCTGCAGTGTTGCAAAAGTGTAAAATAACAAATCGGTAGATTTGCCAGCTAAAAATCTGGAGAAATCGGGAGATTTTTATTTACATCCATGGGTTTAGAAATGTATCATAAAACGTTCTTTTAGATGTCGTTCTTTTTCGTTTAATTTTTTTTGCGATCAATATAATGTCAATTAAAATTAATTAATAAATTAATCAATGTAAATTATATATTTTTGCTACTCACGCTTCTCCAAAATTCTTCTGTTTCTTCACTGAGTGATTCAATTTCTTTCGTATTTAGAAGCAAACGCCATTCTAAATTATTTTTTTGATAACTAATGCTACCTAACAAATTTGGACATAAAGCACAATAGTTCTCAACAAAACAGAAGAAGGCTAGTAATTAGTGAATGTAATTCTATGAATAAACAACACTATATATACATGGCCTAAGCTACCTCATTCGTAAAACAACCCGAACAAAGTAATCTTTAGGGATCTCCCCCGTACACTTACCAGACAATAATAAACTCTATTTTAAGATGTATCGGTGCAATATGCTTTAACCATACCGCGAAGTTAAAAACCTAATAAGGTTATAGGTATAGGTCCCATAGGATGTGGTGCGAACAATTTCGGGAAGTCCCCGTACATAGATTTTGTGTTAAAAGTTCATTTTAGTATTTTTATTATTACTTTTCAATTTTATTTATGATTATTATTTTACATTAGTTGAAAATGTAAAAAAAATCAGGAGATACGTTCGCTAAATCGGGATATCGGGAGATACTAATTAAAATCAGTAGATCTCCCGATAAATTGGGAGCTTTTGCAACACTGCGCTCCTGCCGCCCTGCCGCAGGGCCGACTTAAAAAATTGCCCCCACTTGCCTACACACATCACAATTAAGGAGGCAATTAAGGGTCATCCCCACTCCTACACCCTAGATTGCCCCTGCGGCAGGCAGGTCAGTAGCCACCTTAACGGGTTAACATATACGTTGAAATAGAGTTTGGGCGTGAACTTGACCAGCGGCGGTTTGCTGCTCCTATTTTATTGTTTAAATAATGGTTTTAAGCGGACTTTGATATGTAAAAGTGGTGCGCTTTTGTGTATTAAGTGTCTGCGCATGTGAACTATTAGTGGAAACTGTGAAACAAGTGCTCTGATAGTGATGTGATTCTCAAAATAAGGTGCCTGTCTGCTTAGGCGCCTTGAGATACCATCTCTAACCGGAAGCTGTCTGCTGGCTCAAGTTGCCGTCAAAATCTCCCAAGGGCTGCACAATGTGACGCATCAACATATTGTGAAGCAGTATACTATGAAGAATAATTATTTATAATATAATATTGTAACTTCAGGCTCAGAAGGGCTAGATCCCATAGCCGCAAAGCCAGTTATTAAGAAGAAATACGTTGAAATCATAGAATTATTACGTATAGAATACTAGTACGCGCACCAAAAGTGAAGCAACTAAAACTAACGCAAAACCGCGTAAGTTCACTCCACGACGCGTCAGTGCGTAACGTCACGTCTTACGAAAAAGAGCTCGCGAAAAATTGTAAATATGACCGTTTGTGTTGTAAAATACTGTCTCAACAGTGATGATAAACATAAAAAAGGTGATAGTATTACACCTCACATATAAGTTCATATATATAATTCATTATAATTACGTAAAACTAAAAAAAAACTTATCTAAGCTATCATAATACAAATGTTGCTAGTTGTGGGGAAAAAAATCACAATTTTCTTTTAAAAATATTTATTTTCTATTTGTGTTTAAAACGTTTAATCGCAACGCTCTGTGTAAAACTCAAATGTTTATATATAAATACCTACTTCTCTAGGTATTAACATAATATTAACAATGGGTGCCTATTTAAAACTGATATGGAGTGATCAGCTGATCGCGATCCGTCGAAGCCATTTTAACGCTACTATTTTATATTAATTGCTTGGTTTATTGACTAAGTCGACGTTATAGACTTTAGAGTATAGAATAAAAACTTTTTTTATTTACAACATCAAGAGATTATTAATAAGAACGCCTTTACTAACCAGATTTCACTTTACACCCAAACATTTACCAGATGTCACTTTACACCGAAACATAGTCTATTTTTAACCGACTCCCAAAAAGGAGAGGTTATCAATTATGCATGTACACTGATTTCTAAGACGATTCTAGATCAATTCGTATATACATGCTGATATTTTAGTGGTTGTTTTCCCGCAACCAAATTATGATAAATTAAAAAATATGACATTTAAAAAAGTTTTGTTTTTCTCGATTGTTAATCTGCCATTTTTGCATCCTAATAATTTTTATTTTAATAAATCTGTTGTTCGGGAAAACAACCATTAAAATTTCAGCGTGTATATTGAATCAAACTGTGTGTATATGCTTTCAAATGACAAAATCTAAATCGATTTAGAAATTATAGAATTCTGAGGTAAAAAATTAATAAAATACTCCGAATTGAGAACCTCCTCCTTTTTTGAAGTCGGTTAAGTTTAAACATTACACAATGTGCTTATTGTATTCGAGCAAATTAATTGTGTTTAATAATATTCTTAAATTTCATTACGTCTGCATTTTTGTACCATTATAATATGTATAATAAACTTATATTAGTACCATCATTATTGTATTTATTTAATTCCATTTTATATTCTCTTAAAATACGTCTTCGTACGTAATACGTAATCTTTATTATATCGATTATTTTAAATTAATCAATAAAATAGTGATTTGCGTAAATTGATTGCAAACGCCTGAAACTGGTATCACTGAATGGCGTGTATGTGTGCGTGTAGGCACATTCGACTCGCGCTCACTAACATAATGACCTTGCATCACTTTAACGCTCGTGTTTTGTACTAGACTGCGTTTCTAGTGGGTATATACAATGAAATAAATATAGATTCATCGATGCACAAGTGTTTACCATAATATGGATACTATCATTCAGGTTAGCCAATGTAGGTATGGTAAAATTGCCAGTGACATTCGAAATTGCAATATGAAAACTAATGAGTTTAGTAGTTTAGTTATAAGAGTATGTATGTAATACAAAAGTTTATTTTACACCCATAATTTTCTAAAATCTAAATAAGATCTACAATTTATATTGAATTACCTAAAAAAATGACCAACACAGGTCTTAGAACCTTGTTAAAAGTGACAAAGTATTATAGTTTTGTTATTAGTAAAATTTAAATTAAATAATAGATGGAATAATTGATGTAGCTTCATTGGTGAAGAGCGATTCATTTAACTGCATTTAGGTACAAAAACCTTATATATTCAACAAGTTGCTCCATAAAATTACAATACCAAATAGCATCAAACATGGATACTGAATTTATGCCAGCCACAGGGATAGATAGTATAGATACGAGTAGTACATATATTTATGTGTAAATAAGTACTAATTACTTGTACTAGAAGCAAGAATACAGTTTGCACACATATTGTAATTTAGTTAAGCCATTTTTACTTGTGTAATGGTTATATCATTGTTGATCAGTTGATCAAATGCTTCTATTATCCTTAAACTGATGTGTTGTTAACTCTGCAAAAAGGAATATTATCTTGTAATCTACTTCTGTACGTGATAGAGCCATGCTGCAGCTATATTAGTAGTATAGTTGTAGCACGAATGGGTCGGCTCGACCGGGGAAGGACCACGCTCTCACAGAATACCAGCGTAAAATAACAGCTTAACACTGCTGTGTTTCGTATGGTGAGTGTAGAGAACCGGAGACCCTTTTTACTGAAAAAGAGGCATTCCATCTTAGTCCTCACGGGTGACAACGCATCTGCATTTTTTCCCAAACGAGGATAGATGTAGATGTCTATGGGCCACAGCAACCACTTACCATCAGGTGGACTGTGTGCTCGTTTGTCACACTATCCTATAAAAAAAAAGAAAAAAAAACTATCAGATAATTAATATAAAAATAATATCCTTTCCCCCTGCATGAAACCAGTGAAAATAAGAAGTCAGACAACTTTTACATAGTCAAATATTGGTGATGTTAATCCATAGTTACTATTTAAAACATAAACATAGACCTCACATGCTACATAGATTGCAATAATTATAGAAAAAAATAATATATACAATATTCATTAACTTTTTTCAGGTCGATTAGAATAAATGTGTATGTCTCGTAGGCTGAAATCTTGCAGAGCTGCTCGTAGGCAGAGACAAAAAAGTATATGGATATTGAATACAACAGTCTTATATCATATCTCATAACATTGAAAATATCCCTGTTATGTTATTATCAATTTATTTTGAAACATTATAATATACAATTAAATTAAAATTAAATATTACAATTAAATTAAAATTAAATATTACAATTAAATTATACATGTGTTTTTGTTATCCTTACACAACCAGTTTAAAACATCTTCGTTCATTTTTATATGTGTAATAATATAACATAGTGAAGCATGATATTACCTAGTCATTTTGGCTTTAATGGTATTTGGGGTATGATAACTAATCAACAAAAATATATGTTAAAACCTGTGCGTGTTGCCAGTGATGACTTACGGAATTGAGACGTGGTCCTTCACTGCTGGCCCATTGAGGAAGCTCAAGGTCGCTCTGCGAGCTATGGAGAGGGCTATGCTCGGGGTTTCTCTGCATGATAAACTTAGAAATGAGTATATCCGCAGTAGAACCAGAGTAACCGACATAGCCCAACGGATTAGTAAGCTGAATTGGCAGTGGGCCGGCCATATAGCTCGAAAAACCGATAACCGATGGGGAAGAAAGGTTCTTGAGTGGCAGCCTCGTACCGGTAGGCGAAGTGTAGGGCGACACCCCACGAGATGGAGTGACGACCTGGTAAGACATGCAGGAAGTCGATGGATGCAGGTGGCTCAGGACCGTGCTTTGTGGCATTCCTTGCGGGAGGCCTATGTTCAGCAGTGGACTTATGAAAGGCTGTAATGATGATGATGATGAATGATGATATATTCTGCTTTATTCGAACTTTATTACCTTTTTTTCTCATTATTAGTTTACTTTCACTCCTACCATATGTTTATCTCTGCTTTGCCTAATGCTTGACTGGGAGAGAATACCTTAAGGCAAGGCATTAAGGCATTAAGTCCGACATATGCATGATTTATTTGTCCATAGAAGTTTAATTAAATAAATAAAAATAAATAGATAAGAATCTGTCTTGGGGACATCACATCAAGTAAATTAATCGTAAAATTTATGCTTCTGCAGTCTCCTTGCGTAGATTACGTAACTTTCTTCCTATTTCCACCAAAACTATGCTTTCCAAGCCCTTTCTCTTCCCTTTTTTTGACTATGCAGACGCAGCTGACGAATCTCAGCTTGATAAACTTGAGAAAATTCAGAATTTTAGCATAAGGTTTATATTTGGATTGCGCTAATATGACCATGTCTCTTTTTTTCGTACTAAGCTCAAGTAGTTGCCAATATGACTTTATCGGCATGCTCACATATTTCATATTCTCTATAGTGTTCTCTTTAATTATTCTTACCCTTCTTACCTTAGAAATCGTTTTAAGTTTCTTCATGATTCCCATTCACCAAGTTGAATTTGCCACTATACACTAGTAAATTCATAAACAAGTCTTTTACTGTACAGGCCGTTCGTGTATGGAATGAACTTCCAGTATCAGTAAAACACGTACCATCCCCACCAGTATTAAAAAAAAACCTAGTTTATAATCATTACCTCGCTCATTAATTGTAACTTCGCTTCCACACTAACCATTAAATGTAATATATATATATTGTTTAGGCCCAACAAAGGTAATTTGTACGCCATCCAATCACGTTCGACTTCGTGAATCGCCCGATGGTACCAGGTGTCACGCGAGTCGCGGTGCGGGGGCGGTGGTATGCCGGCTCCGGTGATTCCGGTGCTGGGCTAAGAGGTAGTAGCTCGACGGCGGCTGGGCAGTTAATTGGTGTCTTTCGGTGCCCGCCGCTGAGGCTTCGCGAGACCAATTTTTTTTTGGATTAGGGTCTAGAATTTTGGCATTTGTGCGCGTTACTTCGCTACTGGATTGTGATTTCGTAAAAACCGCCTAGTCATTGCGTGTTGAAGTGTATTTTGCAATATTTAACTTGCTCGTGCGACGTGGAATTCGCTCGCGCGCCGATTAGAGATACGGTTTAGAATTTTGACAGTGCATTCCTTTTTCGAGGGCGTCGCCGGTTGACTGTTTTTGGAGATTATTGTAATTGTGTAATTGTTAGTTTTACGTTTCAACGAGGCGTATTTTGAATTCTTATCGCGGCGTAGTATTTGATATCGAACGAAGGAATTTAGTGGTGTTTGTAACGCTGAACCGTGTGACTCATGAAGAGATCGCGTTAGTTCACTATTCGTAATTTGGTGAAAAATGAATCCGGGACATTGAATGTTGAACTTTGAACTACTGTCCGTTACTGTGTCGAGTATCACGTGTTCAATTCTACGATGAATGAGGAATTAGGCGAGTTTTAGTTAGTTAAATGTACAATGAAGTTAATAGACTGAAATAGTGACATGAAGAAAGAAATGGTCCAGCGGGGAGGCCTGCTGGAGTGATGCAGCATTGTGGGGCAGCATGGAAATCGGCCGCTGCCGGTGTCTTCAGCTGGGCCAGGCCTCAGACACATACACATCACTAAACACTACTTTCCATGCACCTTGCACCCACCTACGGCCTGACTGAGCCTTGAGGCGGTCTTAAATTCGGATACAGGTACGTACTATATTTTTCTAGCCTTCTCCCTACAGTTTAGTATGACAGGACATTTTTTTATATGGCCATTCGGGCTCGAACCCGCGGCTACCCGTTGAATCTTCCGCTCATGGGCCCCGGGATATATATATGTTGGTAGTGCATACTTCTTATGTGTATATAATTTTTGTAATTATGGATGATGGAATGAAGAATATTAAATAAATAAAAAAATATATCATGACGTCATCCGTGTTATTAGCATAGGTCAGGATATAATTTAATCGGAACGAAAAATTATGTAAATCGTTGCAAATTAAATCACTGGACAATGGTTCAGAGGAAATAAAGATACACTTAACAATTGCAATTTAAAATTGTTTACTGTGATAACTAATCTCAAATTACATTTAAATACTCCGTGATTTAAGCCATTTTTTGTTAAAATAATATAAATACATAACAATTGACATTTTATTACACGTAACTCATCTTTTTTATTTATTAGGTCTCCAAGCAATTTCTACGCTTTAGATTTAAATTATACAGGCATGTTGCCTATACAAATATAGACAACTAACAAACAAATAACGATTGTTTCAAGACTGAGATGGCTCGTCTCACCGAAAAATTAAATGGCCCTTGACATTGAACTGTACCGACTGATGACCCGTGGATCATTTATTACCAAGAAGCTTAGTGTTTAACGTATGGCGTTGGTCAGGCAAATGATAACCAGTTCTTCAGACCGGATTCGTTAAATTTTAGTCGGTTTCTAGTTGATTCTAAAGAAGACTTTTGTGTAAACCAAATTTTAGAACCTTGTATTGCATCAATCGTCTTACAAATGCCAAAAAAGAGTATGGTTTTCAGTTTTCACTCAAGTCTCAAAATAAGATCTTGCCTTTTATGAGCTCTGGCTTTGATCACGGTAGGACTTGGATGCCTTCACGATGAAGCTGTAATCAGATGAATTTGTAATAGCCAAATATGCTAACAGCACTAACATCTCCAAATAAATATATAGTATACCAATATAACAATAAAAGTAAACCAACTGGATGTAACACATAATATATAACACAGTATAACACGTAATTTACGAGTTTCGTATAGGAGTAATGAGTGGCAGGCATTCCGAATATGTCCACAGGAGTGACAACACAATTGCACTGCATTTTCATACTTAAATGAGGACGAGAGGTAGACTTTTATGATAAAAATATTGGGTTTTCATACAAAAAAAAAAACCGATAAACGGAAAATATTGATGAAAAAGTATGACATAATACTAAACCTTTAGTATCTTATATTATATTTGAGTATCTTTTTTAATAGAAGTTAATAAATAACCAACTGAGACAAAGTAATAATTATTGGTGCGACATATTTAAATGTTATGTGCCCCCAGTCTTGGACGGATGATAGGCAGCTCAAAAGTTCCAATGGAAAAGGGTGGACGCCTCATTATTTGTCATTCTGGATCTGCCGGGAAAGGTTTTATAAAAAAAAAAAACGTTTGTTGGCATTTGAATCACAAAATACAAAAGAGTACCACAAAGAAGTGAATGCAGAAAAATTTAAAGAGAGAGAGCCTTATGCACAAAACCTTCCAGAATAGTGTACGATAATTATGAACAATGCTCCCTATCACTCCATGCATCTAGGTTAACCTCCCACACAAGCAAGCAAAAAGGCGGATCTAGTGGCATGGCTACAAAATCATGGTGTGGATGCTGACAAAAATTTATTGAAAGCAGAACTGTTAAGATTAGTCAAACAAAATAAACCTGTGAGGCCAAAATAAGTTGGCACAGGAATACGGGCATAAAATTATAAGGACCCCACTTTGTAACTGTCAATATAGTGCTAGATAGATGATTTGGGCTTAAGTTAAAGGTTTGTATTTAAATATTTCAATCTAAAAGAACGATTGTATACGTACTTTTAGAAAAATAATCTAGGAAAATTATGATATTATTAGATATTTTTCTTCTAATATAGCGGCTGACTGCTGTCGTATTTCATAGTTAGTTAAATGGCATACATGTTAGAACACATCTAGCCATTTGACTGCAAAAGGGAATAAAGAATGTAGTCATTATAACTTTTCTGTTTTACAGGCTATACTGCATGTCAAAATACAAAACCTCCATTCACCACAAAGAAAAATGCTTGAAATTGCTTGCAAAATGCTTCTTAAAGAAGCACGTGCACACGTCACAGAAGATGATTGGATCAATGTAGTAGAAAGGACAAAGAAAATTATAACAGAAGAATATAGAAGACTAGACTATACTAGAAGAGACGTACATTTTTACAATTTGATTGAAAATAAATTTATAATAAGGTTAACCGATGAAGACAGTTGAACTGATGATAATTTTTCTGGATCATCCAGTGACGAAAGTGAATAAAAATGTTATGAATTCAGTGAATTTATTTATTAACCTGACCCAACCACACTTATTTCATAATGTATTAATATGCCTTAACCTTTTGGAAGAAATCAGTATGTCGGGTTTTAGTTTATGTATTGGCTTTGAAACTGGCCCAAATTTAAACTTAGTTCGGATTTATGTAATAACTGTTAAATGTTACAAACTCGTACATTAAATAAAATGATATGCCTTGAGAATTAGTTTTAAACGATGTAGATACATTGTCCATTACAAACTCGAAATAATCGATATGTCTTGAGAATCGGTTTTTAAAGCAACCAATTTTTTCCCATTATTACACGAAGTATTTTTATACCTGTCAAATCGGGCTACTTAGCTTGTCACGAGTATAGCATGCAGAATCGACGACTTCCACCCTCCCGAACAAGCCAGTTTTTGAAAAGACTTTAGTACCATAGACCAAATACACACCCTTCGGCAAATTGTACAGAAGACAGAAGAGTACAATCTGCCACTTTGCCTTGCGTATGTAAATCATGAGAAAGCCTTTGCCTCCGTCGAAATTTGGGCGGTGCTACTGTCCCTTTAGCGGTGTCAAGTTTACTGACGGTATGTCGAAGACCTGAAGTGTTTGTGAGTTGTTTTGTGGGCTACGATAGCTATCTGGTTGCTGACAGCTATATGGCTATGGTGACGTTATATCCCCGAAACTCTTCACCGCTGCACTGAAATACGTTTTCAAGCTTCTGGACTGGAAAGCATACGGTATTAACATGAACGGCGAGTACATCACTCACCTTCGATTTGTATACTCCTTATGGCAGAATCGCCATCCTGCGTCTATCGACTTCCTGCATATCTTCATGCATGCCATTCACTTCTTCCACCGGTGCGAGGTCGCCACTCGAAAAAAATTTTTCCCCATCGGTTGTCGGTTCTTCGAGTCATATATTCGGCCCATTACCACTTCAGCTTACTAATCTGTTGGGCTATGTCGATCACTCTGGTTCTACTGCGGATATCTTCATTTCGAAGTTTATCAGGTGAGCCGCATGCTCGTTTGCCTCCTCTTCTATAAAAAAATCACGCAGAAAAACTCCAAGCATAGCCCTCTTTATAGCTCGCTGAGGGACCTTGAGCTTCGTCATCCAGCCAGCAGTGAAGGACCACGTCTCAATTCCATAGGTCATCACTGGCAATACGCAATGGTTGTATAGTCTCGTTTTCAAGTTTTAAAGTAAACCTGACGAGAAGATGTGCTTTAATTTCCCGAACGCTGCCCAGCAGAGTTGGATCCGTCAATTGACCTCTCGTTCGAAGATGGACTTACCTAGTTTGACTGTTTTTTTTTAACATACTCGTCAACAACTTCGAGCTTAGTTCTCCCAACAACTACCGCCATAGTTATGACATCTCTTTTGCGTCGTGGGCCAGTGAGTCGTCCTCCTTGTGCAGAGATGGTAGTGATGGCTTATAGAAATTCCCTTGGACAGCCTTGGCGAGAGACCAGAATGAACGGGTTCCCGAAGGAAGGCGAACTAGTTTCTCGCCAATTCTGCCTATGTGCTCTGACTTTGCCTTGGCAATAACTCTTTTAGTTGCAGTCTCTCAACAGTTCCGTATGTCATCACTGGCAACACGCACTGGGTGTACAGTCTCGTTTTCAAGTTTTGAGGTATACCTGACGAGAAGATGTGCCGTAATTTCCCGAACGCTGCCCAACCGAGTTGAATCCGTCGATTGACCTCTCGGTCGAAGTTGGACTTACATAGTCGGACTATTTGTCCCAGGTAAACATACTCGTCAACATCTTCGAGCTTAGTGTTCCCAACAACTACCGGCATAGGTGTGACATGGACATTAAACATGATCTTTGTTTTGTCCATGTTCATTTTAATACCTATCTGTTTGGAGACACTATTGAGGTCATTGAGTATAATGCTAAGGTCCTTCAGCGATTCTGCCACCGCCCAAATTTCAACAGAAACAAAGGCTTTCTTATAGTACACATACGCAAGACACAGGGGCAAATTGTACTCTTCGGACTTTTGTACAATTTTCCAAAGGGCATGTTTATGGTCTATGGTACTAAAGCCTTTTCAAAAATTGGCTTGTTTGGGAGACTGAACGTCTTAAAGTCTGCATGCGAGACGATTCGTAATGACTCTTGAAAACAGCACGCAGACGCGGCTCAGAAGAGAAATCAGTGAGTAGTTCTTCAAGAGAGCGTTGTCGCCTCTCTTGAAGAATAAGACCACTGCACTCTGCTCCTCGCCTTCAGAGTATTGCCACCAGGGAGAATGAAATAGAATAATAGATTAAGAGATTCTGAAGGACTACAAGAACGGGTTTTCCCACCCGCTTTTAGAAGCTTCGCTGTAATCCCATCCTGCCGTTTTTAATGTGCTGGAGAGCCATTCTAATATCGCTCAGACTGACGTCTGGAATATTATCAGAATAGTGTCGGATAAGCCTTTCTTTTGGATCGTTACTCAAACTTGAGTGTGGCTCCAACAATGATGTGTACAGCTGCCCATAGAAACTCTGAATCTCATTCAAAATCTCAGCTTTTCCAAAAACGACGCTGCCACACTTTGTCTTCAGCTACATCAGTTGGCTCTTTCTGGCAGACAGATCTCTGGCAAAGACTTTGAAGCCCTATTTCCGCTCAATCGCTTCTTCAATACGAGCAGTATTAAAGTTGCGTAAGTCCCGCCGCATACATTTGGAGATCTGTGTTCAGTTGCCTGTATGTTGTCAAATCTACTGAAGACTGCAGCTTCAATTCCCTTCTAACAGCCATGAGATTGAGAGTGTTATCAGATAATTTTTGTGTTCTACTGCGGTGGGTCTTTCAAAACATAGCTCCGACCGCATGGTCAGTTTACACGAGCTTGTCATTTATATCGTCCACTGCATTGCAATCTTCTAGGCACTGAAAACGGTTTTGTAGCTCGAGCTGAAAGGTTTCAAGACTTTGGATTAGAGCACGGCGGGGAGGATTCGAGGAATACCATGTCCTCCTCTTCTCTTCGGAACTCAGATAATTCTATAATATTCCAGCGCAAATTATCTATCTCATCTTCCAGCTCCAGGATCTTCTTGTCAGTCCTCGAGGAGCGTTTGTTATATGTTGCCAGGTCGATCCTTCTTAGGTGGCAACCGAACCTCCATCGGAGATTCTTAGCAACCCCTGCCCCGCTGTTACATTGGTCGCTACCTAAGCCTAATAGTGAGGTAGCCGGGGACTAGGGTCCGTCTCTCTAAACTTTTATCGTGGGGGTATATTGGCATAGTTGCCACGCTTGGCGGCGGGTTGGCGCCCGCAGTTTTTCTAAATTATTATTTTGCTGTTATCAGAGACATGCTGCTGCCCATTCTCTGCCTTAGCTTTCCTCTGTCGTCTCTTATGACACCCACGGAAAAATATGGGGTAGTGGGTTTTATTACCCGCCACTACATGGGTGTACATTTATATATTACCTAGTCAGGTCATAAGTATTGTCACACAGTAAAAACTTTTCTTTTAGAATGCTGGCCACAAAAAAGTTTATTGCATTCGAATTTCGAATTGTTCACGAAAATAAAACTTTATACTTTTTAGAATTTTACTCATTTTTAAATATGAAGTGGACGCTTAAAGAAGACCGTGTTGCAGTTATTGCGTTGCATCGTTGCGGTTACGCGCCAATTCAAATTTTTGACATACTGAAAAATTTGAATATACCCAAAAGATTCGTTTATCGTACCATCAAACGATACAATGAAGACTCTAGTGTAGATGACAGGTCAAGAAGTGGTCGCCTTCGGTCTGTTAGGACTCCAGCAGTGATAAAAGCTGTGAAGGCGCGAATTCAAAGAAATCCCTAACGTAAGCAGAAACTGTTGGCCCTTCAGATGGGGTTAAGCAGAACGACGGAGAAAATAATGTTAAATGAAGACTTAGGGCTTCGGGCATATCGAAGAAAAACAGGACATCGTTTGAATGCTCGTCTAATGGACCTGAGACTGAAGAGATTCCGCGCTTTATTGAAGCGGTACGCGGGAAAAAAATATCGGGAAATTCTTTTTTCGGATGAAAAAATTTTTACCGTAGAAGAGAGCTACAACAAACAAAATGATAAAGTGTACGCACACAGTAGTGAAGAAGCGAGCAACCGTATTCCGCGTGTCCAACGAGGTCATTTTCCATCCTCGCTCATGGTATGGTTGGGAGTTTCTTATTGGGGCTTAACAGAGGTACATTTTTGTGAGAAAGGTGTAAAAACGAATGCATTTGTGTATCAAAATCCTGACGAACCTTGTGGAACCTGTTTCTTATACCATGTTCAATAACAGGCACTGGGTATTCCAACAAGATTCGTCGCCAGCTCATAGAGCGAAGAGCACACAAGACTGGCTGGCGGCGCGTCAAATCGACTTCATCCGGCACGAAGACTGGCCCCCCTCCAGTCCAGATTTGAATCCGTTAGATTACAAGATATGGCAACACTTGGAGTAAAAGGCGTGTTCAAAGCCTCATCCCAATTTGGAGTCACTCAAGACATCCTTGATTAAGGCAGCCGCCGATATTGACATGGACCTCGTTCGTGCTGCGATAGACGACTGGCCGCGCAGATTGAAGGCCTGTATTCAAAATCACGGAGGTCATTTTGAATAAACTTTAGTGTCATAAGAATCTATGTTTTGTTAAGTTCATTTTAATATATAAATGGTTACATAGTTAATAAGCTTGTTTCAATTATTTTATATTAAACATGTGACAGAATTTATGACCTGACGAGGTATAATGAAAATTAGTTCTATGTTCATTTTATTATTTTATTATCAAATTAACCTACGTTTATTTTAATAACTTCATTAAGAAGTTTTTGTCAAAAAATAGGTACCTATTACATATCCAAGTATAAATTAGAATGGTAGCAAATACGCTATCTTACTATTTATAATTTAACCAAATTTTAGCCAAAGGTTTGGCAACCTCCACACTTGCTTTAATTTAGCAGCTAAATAATTTCACATTTTTTGTGGAAATAGTTTCAGGTAGTTTAAATAAGATAATAAGGCAATATGCGAATAGGTTATCGCAATAAAATTCAATAATTCTTAACTGTGTAGTTTCACAAAATAACAATAATAAAGAGGTTTTAAATTTGGTGCATCACAATATACAAGGGATGTTAGGCCAAAAATTTTTTAAATTTAATTTTAATAATACATTACAAAAGTAATTTACTTACGTTGGGGTATTCTTGTCTTGTGTAGTAGCTGTAAACATGGTATCTAATAGCATCAGCATCAAAATGATCGATACCTGTCACAGGTTTTTGTTTTTTCGCTTTTTGGGTATGTGCAGTACATCATCTTCAGCCAGAAGGACCGTACTTTTCCTTTATAATATTTCGAACTTTTTTATGCCGATTCCAAGCGCTTGTGCGACACGTTCTTGTACTTGGGTAACTTCTAAAAAGGCCCTCTATTTGCTGACTCTCGTTCAAAGTACTCGTGCAACTTCAAAACCAAGTCACGAGACTGGCTGTTAAGAGTACGTTCTCTTTTATACATGTTGTCTAGTTCTCGGGATAACACCAAAATCACGTAATGCATAATCAAAGTCCGGAATTAGCAAGTCAAGGCCAACGAACATAGCAGAAACAATCCAAGAGTAATAGCTGAGTCAGAAAATATAATAATAACCAATAAAACAAAAACTTCCAAGATAGCGAGAGACCGCGCGAAGCATTGACGAATCAATGAAGTAGAGAGAAAAAATGAAGGTTAGAAAACATGTTTTCAAAATCAAAAGATGGACTCCGAACGTTTTTAGCCAAACTATTTCCAATATTAACATATTAAATATCAAAAATAAAACTAGAAATATATGTGGTCAGATTTCTTTATATATGTTTTTATATGTAATTCTAGTCTGGACTACATGAAAAAACAATAATTAAATATTAAAGATTTTGTACAACCGACATCAATATAAATTATTAAGAATATAATTGATAGAATCAGGCTTTACTTTGCGGAAATCCATTATAATGGGGTTGTTATAAATTAATTTGCTTAATTCCGCGTAAAGAAAGAAAATGATGTGTTGGCGACGCGCCTATAAATACTATTTCGAAATATCGAATTAATAATTTAAAGTCCCGGGTTCGATTCCCAGGTCGAACTACTTTTTGTCGTTTTCTTAGCAATCTTTTTCTTAGTAAATTCATAGAGGGAATTTTCAAGACATAATTTATGATTCCGGGTTCGTTTCTCCGGTTGAATTACCTTTTTGTTGTTTTCTTAACAATTTAGAGAAATATTAAGATAATGTTTAGAAACCAGGGTTCATTCCCCGATCGCAACGATCACTTTTTGCCTTTTTGAGATTAATGTAAAGTTGTGTATTACGTAATAATTATCTGTGTAAAATAAATGCAAATATTGTATAAAAATAAATGCTTATTTTCGATGTTAAATACATGAAAATAATTTTGTTTTTGTTATCAGATAAGAAACATGATAACTGATAAGGATAATGTTTGTGAATCTTGGTGTTTCAAAATGAACAGAGATAGGTGCTATCTGATCAAGGATTTCACTAGCCTCCTACTGAGTTGACGAGAGTCGTATAAAAATTGGTTGTTCACATAGCGCGAGTTAATAACCGCGCGCTGATTTGTAATATAGGAGGCCTAATAAATGGAAATTTAATTATTTGCAAATTTCTACAGTTTATGTAAAATTGAGTCATAAATGTTTCAGGATGACTGTATAAGCAGAATAGGTGAATTCTGTGTTATTTTTATGTATAAATTCGCTTAGAATAGTGAAAAATGATAGATTTGTATAAGAGATTTAAGTGTTTTAAACATAAAAATATGTAGAAAAATGTAAATTAAACTATTTTATTAGTTAATAATAATATAATAATAAATAATAAATTTATTTATTTACCAGAAACACTTAGCCAAAATACAAAAAAGTTCTGTGAATCCCACACTAGGCATGGCCTGTATCGTGGAGGTCAAACAAAAGATTTTACAATAGAACAAAGTGGCTATTTGTCGAAATTACGTAAAACATTTGTGCGTAGCAAAGGAAAAAAAAATACGACTTAAAATTATGAAAAATTAAAGACATAACAAGCATATTCTAATTTAAAGGAGCGCGCGTGTAATTGAGGGTGAGTGTGTATGAGTGTGAGTGTGTGTGTATGAGTGTGAGTGTGTGTGTGTGTGTGTGTGTGTGTGTGTGTGTGTGTGTGTGTGTGTGTGTGTGTGTGTGTGTGTGTGTGTGTGTGTGTGTGTATTGGGATCAGATGGCAGGGCTGGCGTCATTGCTGTGCACTACCGTTTTAACACCTATTTAAGAGTCACCAATATTTCTTCTGTTTCCTCATAGTCCCAAGTCAATAAATAGTTCATCATTTTTGTTTTAGCCTCGTATGCGTGGGAATAGGAACAGTCTGAAATGATGAGCGAAAGATGTTTTAACCAAGGTTGTGGGGATCTTAAATACTCTTTTATTTATTAAAGTATCAAATGTCGGCAGTTTCGAAGCTTCCCTGTGCATAAATGTAAACACCCTCAGAAGATACAATCTACGGACACTTAAAACTTGGGCTTCTCTAAAGAGATCTGACGTATGATAACGCCTTGGTTTACCCATAGCTATCTTCAAAACTGCCCTCTGGGCCCTTTCCAGCACTAGCAACGTAGAGGAGGCTATGCCACCCCACGCCAGTATGCAATAGCTAAGTACGGACTGACATAGTGCAAGGTAGACTGACTTTAAAATGCTGCCATCAGTAGAATCTCTCAATAGTCTCATTGTGTGTATCAGCTTACGGACCCTTGCTGATGTCACTGATATATGACTTTTGAAGTTGAGGTTCTCATCTATTATGATGCCCAAATATTTAAGGGAGCCGACCCTATTTATCTGGTCACAGTTACAATTAGGAGAGCTCACGGAGCCAAAACTACAGTTGTTATTATGTACTTTAAGGCTATTGAAAAGTGACGGCGGCGGTTCAGACGCTGCAGTTTTATGAAAACAAATGAACTGCGTTTTTGAGGTGTTCAATGTTAAGATGTTGTAATTTAACCATGTTTGTAATTTATGCAACCCGGAGACAGCCGAAAGGTAGGTGTCGTGCCAAGATTTACCATAAAATATTATGGCTGTATCGTCAGCATAACATACAACTTCACTATTTTCGAGTTCAATTGACATAATGTCATTAATGTATGAAATAAAAAGTGTCGGCCCCAAAATGCTACCCTGAGGAATGCCAAAATCTACAGATCTAAGATCGCTTGCTTGATCGCCTATTCGGACACATTGCTTTCTATCCGACAAATAGCTGGAAAACCAGTTTAAAGCTAGACCACGAATACCAAGAGCACTTAGTTTCTTAAGCAGGATGGGAATCGATACCGTGTCGAATGCTTTAGCCAGATCGAGAAAAACACCGACACAGGATCGATCCTGATCGAGATGAGTTACAACCATATCTGTGATAAGACTAACTGCATCCTCAGTCGATTTTCCCTGACGGAAACCAAACTGACGGTCCGAGAGTATACTATTCTTTTCAAGATAGTTAGTCAGCCGCTTATGAACAACGCGTTCCAGGAGCTTAGAGTAATTACCCAGCAGTGATATGGGACGATAATTACAAGGGTCGTCCTTAGCTCCATTCTTGTGTATGGGGATAACTGCCGCTACTTTCCACTGGCTTGGAAAGACTCCTGACGAGATACTTAAGTTAAATATCGCAGCTAAGGGCTCCGCAATTGCGTGGGCTACTGATTTTAAAAGTTTGTTAGTGATGCCGACCATACCCGGGGCACTGCCAGAATCAAGAGACCGGATGAGACTCAAAACTTCCTGTTCGTCTGTAGGATCCATGAAAAATGAACCAACGGGTTGAACAGGAATGTGAACTTTTCCGGCAAGGGACTCCTGATTCTCATTTAATTTCTTCATGATAGAGTATGCTAGCTTATTACCTACAGAGGCAAAGTAAGAGTTGCAAACATCAAGAGATTCCTTTACAGAGGGTCTTGAGTTGATGAGAGCCAGAGGAGAACTTGAACTAGTGTCTTTGCCAGTTATGCGGTTAATAGTACCCCAGAGTTTTTTTGGAGCACATTTATTTTTATTTATTTCTTTATTGTTGTAATCACATTTTAGTTTTCTGATTAGATCTATGTAAAAATTTCTATAACGCGTATATACAAGTTTTTTAGTAAGGTTGTTTGGGTCCTTACGATATTCAATATGAAGCTTGTCACGGTGCTTAGAGCATCTGATTAGACCAGGAGTCATCCAAGGGTGTAAGATGGTTCTAGAGCGGCTTATTACACAAGTTTTCGAGTACCTCAATATTGTCTCTGATACCGTCTTAGTGAAATGACTCACAGACTCGTCAAGAGAGCCACAGTTCATTACTGGGGACCAGTTCGTTCCCTCCAGCTCTGATCTTATTGAGTCTATGTCAACTATAACTCTTGATCGATTAAGTTTTGGTCTTTTTGGTTTTTGTGTCTTTAACATTATGCCTGCCATAGTGATATCATGGTCAGTAACATCATTGAGATACACTACGGACTCCGCATTAGATCTTACGGGTACAAAAATGTGATCTATGCAGGTTTTGACCCGAGTTGGTTTGGTTATGGCGGGGGAAAGCCCATACTCTGCTAATACATCTAAGTACTCCGTGTGCAAATTTTTGTCACCTGCGGACCCAATAATATTTACATTTATGTCTCCAGCGAAAATAAGACAAGGAGAGGGACTTACCGTTTTTAAGTTAGCGTCAAGAGAGTGAATAAATGTTTCTGGGTTAGTGTAACTAGGTGACCTGTAAGCGGCAACTACTGAGAAATGATTTGCAACTTCTGCGAAAATACAATTACCCTCGTCAACGTTCATCTCGGAAAAATTGGCTGTCCACCTATTTTTATGTAGATAGCGACTCCTCCTGCCCTATTAATACACTTCCTAGAGTGAAAAGATGTAAAGCCTTGCAATAGAGAAACCGTCGCATACTCATCTAGCCAGCACTCGCTGAATACAATAACATCAAAATCAAGATCTATTCTTTTTAGGGTTACTAGAAGGGTATCAAAGTTTTTACGCATGCTTCTTATGTTCATGCTTAAAATCCTCAATGAAAATCTAGACAGAACGTCTTTACACTCCTCTGGGACGGTTATGTTATGGCACTTTATCTCAGATGAATTATCTATGGCATCTAACAATCCTAGGAAAGCCATGGGAAGATCGTGTAAAATTGATTGGGGTATTTTGGCATTAAAGTGTAGAGTGCCATATAAACAGAAGAAGGGGTACAATTAACCATGACAAATTTTGAGGAAAGTACATTGGGGAAGAATATGTGTAAGTGTGTTAGAATGTATGTGTGATTGCGCTTACAATGATAAAGAGTTGAGTTTAAATTTATGATATGTAGTACATAAGAAAAATACTGACCATATGAACTACAAAGTAGTGACAAAATATTAATGACTAGGCTCTTGAGGCTCAGGTAACGTTTATTAAGTGGCTGCCGTATCCGGTTTGGTTTGGGCAGAGAGCAGGCGGCTGAGATCACTTTCGGACTTAATACGGATTGCGGGGCTCCCGTCCTTGACATCCCCTTTCCTAATAAATATGCATCCGTTTCGCAGCCAGCAAAACCTGTAACCTTGTTCGACTGCGAATGCTCTCGTAGTACGAAATAACCGTCGATTTTCACCAGTAAGACGCTCATTTACGTAGATCATATTTTCAGGCCCATGATTCAGAATGTCCTTACTCTTTAGATTTTTTCTAGCTTTCGCGTGTTTAAGAAATTCATCACGTTTAGCTCGGCGGGTGAAAGCAACCACCAAGGAACGCTGAAGTTTACGGTTCCCACCCACGTTAGTCTTTTTGTTTTGGTTTTTGGGACCAGCTCGGTGTGCGTAATTTAAGTCCATGTCCTGAAGCTCAATGCCCAGTTTAGCGGCGACAGTCAATACCAAGTGAGTTGGGTTTTCATTTGGTGTTTCTTCCAGACCCGATATTTCCAGCTCATTTCCTAAGGCAATCTGTTCTTGGCTGTTTAAACGAGACTGCAGATCGGCAACGGTGGCCTTAAGGATATTATTTTCTTTTTCTACGGACTCAAGAGACTTTATTCGCCGATCATAGTCGGCCAGTTTGGTGTTCAAGGCGTCGAGGCATTCACGGAGGTGGGTAATGTCCTCTTTTATATCAATACTTATCTTGGATAGCTTACAATCAAGCAGCGCCCCAAACTGGTCGTATATTATTGCCGCAGCGGGAGGGTTGGAGGTCGTAGTAGAATTACTATCTAATTGGCTGTCATTTACCTGCCCCTCGGAGGTCCCCAGAACCTCGCCGCATGACAAGTTCGTGTCATCCGCAGCAGTAGTGGATAGTGGAGAGAGTTGTCTACGAACCGGTGTGTTGTCCTCCTTGCGTCGCGTGATCCGATTGCAGGAATGGCATTTCCAATTCCTTTTTAAAGCTGGAAAATTTTCTTTGTAATATGCGGATGATATGTTGTAACATTTGTAATGATAGCATCCCTTGCACGCAGAGCAACTCAACTGTTCCTCAGGTCGGGTAATTTTATGACAGGCCAAACAAATCATTTTATTTTATGTATGTAGCAGGAGTCGTAGATTAGTAGGCGGGATGAACAAGTTTCGTAGTCCGCAGCAATCCCCGTAGCGAATTCAAGTCAGCGCCGACGTTACGTGTCGATTCGTCGCCTTTTCGGGTGTCTTCGAGCTTCTTCGCCGGCAGGCGGTCATTGACCTTAGTAGAATACTGTGATAGACAAACTGAGCGCACACTTGTTGAGGTAGGTCACTGTTGCAATTATTTAGGAATGAATTTTTGTCACAGTTCCCTAATTATAGACGAGATTAGAAAATGGATTGCAGCACTAAAGAGGATTGTAAACTAGCTTCAAGTAAATACCAGTTTGACAGTAGCCACTAAGTTTTTACACTATTTTTAGAGTAACTCTCGCGGAGCAAACGGTTACGGTGTTTACTTAGTAACGATCGCGGATCGAGTTATTTATTTTATTTTATTTATTTTATTTATTTAAGATATATTAAGATAGATATAGTTAGTTAAGATATTCAAATCAAAAGTATGATACTAAAGTATTTTTATAATTGTAGTAATTAGAAGAACCATTTGACTAAGGTTTCGTGATACGAATATGCTTCCCGTTCATTGCACCTAAGCAGTGGGAAAACTGCCATTTACTTTAAAAGTCCTCTGCGATTTGTTTCCATTACTCAGGAGATGATGGGAACTTAAACAACTACGCAAGTAGTAATAACATTTTTTTCTTTTAGGTAACTGGAGAAACTTCAAATGAAATTAGAAGAAAGAAACGAGAAAATACTAAAATTCAAGAGCAATTGGTCAATGTTGCAAAAAACTTTTGGTCTCAGATAATACAGACATTACTCATGACAATATGTTTGGTTTATATTTAGGGTAGCAACTACAAAGTCTTTCAAACGATCAGAAAATCTTTTCTGAAAAATTGGTGTCAGACGTTTTGTATCTGGCTAGAACTAGTCAACTAAATTAAAGTTCCCAAATCATCACATCGTCACGACACTTCACATCTTGCACAAAAACTTCATATATTACTTCGCCACAGAGTCATAATCGATCTCCAATAACTGAACGTCCACCATCTCACATCTTCACGCCAATTGAAAACATTACATCGCCACAAATTCACACTCCATCTTCAAACACTGAACGTCCACCATCTCATAACTCCACATACTCTTCCAAACATATTCCGTACATTACTTCGCCACAGACAGAGTCATACTCTTAACACTGAATGTGCACTATTTCACAACTCCACATACACTTCCACGCCGGTTACGTACATTACTTTGCCATTGAAAACTTTTTTTAAAATAAGAGTTACACCTTTATCTTCCAAACAATACATTTCCACGTCAGTTTCTGTTAAAACATTCTGTTAAAATAAGTTCTACTGCTTCATCTTCCAAACAAAACACTTCCACGCCGGTGAATACTGGCATAATGGCAAAGTAATGTTACATACATTACTATGCCACGGAAACATTATTTTTAAATTAGTTCTCGTATTCAATTACCTTGAGAAAATCTTTTTAATGCTTTGTAAATTGCAAAGGAAGTCGCAGGAATAATTTGACTTATCGATTGTGTTAAGTAAAAGTAAGCAAACGAAAGAAAGTTATCCTGAAACATAAGTTCAGGATAACTTTCTTCCGTTCCAAGATATCGTAGAGTTACAAGTATACGTTCTTTCGCTGAAATATTTTGTCGCATAGGTGTGTCACTACGTTGAATTTCAGGGCCCACCATCTTTAACAACATTTGTAGTGTTTCGTTGTCGAATCTGAGATATTTGTGGAAATCTATCACATTTAAATCTTGCATTATATTATTACTTTTTGTATACTGGCCACGGCTTTTATAGATTGTTTTCATCCAGAGACTTCCTTTTTTTTATGTTTTTGGTGTTCTAAATATCACACAAGCAGGATTCCCATTCTTTGGCGTTTTGACAACACTGGTTTCACATACAATATTACAAAAAAATTGCGTGCTTTCGCTACTAAAGTAATGTTTCATCTAGCACTCTCAGTAGAGAATATTGTGTGCTGTGATCTAGCACCATAGATAAGCTAATCTAGCACGCTGGATGCGCGCACAATAGCGTGTATGCTACGTTCAGCACGGCGGCCTTCAGCGGACGTACGTCAAGATGGACCGTGTTCAAGATGTTTTAGGTACGCCAGTATATTCTAAATCTTTGGTTACCGTAGTTGGAGGAGGCAAACGAGCATGCGGCTCACCTGATGGTAAGTGACTACCGCCGCCCATGAACAACTGCAACACCAGGGAGGGAATTGCAGATGCGATGCCGGCCTTTTAAAAAGGAGAACGCTCTTTTCTAGAAGGTCCCTAAGTCGTATCGGTCCGGAAAAATCGCTGATGGTAATCGATTCCACAAGGAAGTCGTGCGAGGAAGAAAACATCTTCTAAATCGCACAGTGGTGGACCGCCAATCATCCAGATGGTGTGGATGGTATCGGAAGTTCTGCCGCGATGTGCGTTCGTGAAATTTGGAGGCTGGGATTAATCCGAACAAATCCTCAGAGCACTCCCCATGGTAGATGCGAAAGAAAATGCAAAGGGATGCAACATCTCTTCGCAGTGCTAATGAATCGAGCCGATCGGAAAGGGCTCGGTCGTCGAAGATTCGAGCCGCTCTGCGTTGGATGCGGTCAAGTGGAGGGAGCTGGCACTGGGGAGCCCCTGCCCAGAGATGGGAACAGTATTCCATGTGAGGCCGAACCTGTGCCTTGTAAAGTTGTAGGCGGTATGCCGGCATGAAATATTGTCCCGCTCTGCTGAGCACGCCAAGCATTTTAGAGGCCAATTTGGCCTTCTCTTCCAAGTGACCACGAAACTGCACGTCACTCGATATGTCGACTCCGAGGATACCGATACTGGCTGAGGCAAGAAGGGGAGTGCCTTGAAAGTGAGGAGATACGATAAAGGGGTTCTTTTTGGCGGTAAACGCGGAAACTTGTGTCTTCTGAGGATTAAACTGGACTAGATTTAGTCGCCCCCAATCCAAAACTTTTTTCAGCAAAGACTCGACTTCAGACACAAAATTGTTCCGGTACTCGGCGACGTTTCCCCGAGAAATATTGGCACGGCCGGTGTATAGAGCATCACCAGTGCTGTCATCCGCATAGCAATGAATGTTACCAGTTAGCAATATATCATTGATATGCAGAAGAAACAGCGTTGGTGATAGCACACAGCCTTGTGGAATACCAGCGTTAATAGGCTTGTAGTCAGAGCATGCACCGTCTACAACGACCTTGATGTTCCGATCTGCAAGGAAGCTGGTGATCCAATTGCACAATTTTTCGGGAAGCCCATAGGAAGGGAGCTTCGAAAGAAGCGCTTTGTGCCAAACCCGATCGAAGGCCTTCGCAATGTCCAGACTAACGGCCAACGCCTCCCCCTTGGACTCTACTGCCTCCGCCCATCTATGGGTCAGGTAGACCAGAAGATCACCAGCTGATCGACCCCGACGAAAACCGTATTGGCGGTCACTATTCATCTGGTGATTCACAAGGTACCGGATGAGCTGGCAGTTAATAATGGATTCCATTATTTTGGAGAACAAGGAGGTGATCGCGATAGGCCTGTAGTTGGATGGGTCTGAGCGGTCACCTTTTTTAGGGATCGGGTGGACAAAAACTATCTTCCATGATTTCGGGACTACGCCTTGGGAGTAGGAGTATCGGAAAAGACGCGTTAGGACCGGTGCCAACTCCGGAGCACACGTCCTCAGCACAATTGGGGGGATTCCGTCAGGCCCACTCGACTTCTGGATGTCCAGGGAGAGCTTTGGGAGTGTTTTGCAAACCGAGCGCTGTGAGAGCAGCACATCCGGCATGGAGCACTCACACCGCGGGATGGTCGGCGGTGTTTTCCCCCCGTCATCAAGAGTCGAGTTGGACGCAAGAAGGGAGCCTAAAAAGTCGGCTTTGTCTTTTGCGTCTTGGGCCAGTGAGTCATCCTTCCTGTGCAGAGATGGTAGTGATGGCTTACAGAAATTCCCTTGGACAGCCTTGGCGAGAGATCAGAATTCACGGGTTCCCGAAGGAAGGCGAACTAGTTTCTCGCCAATTCTGCCTATGTGCTCTGACTTTGTCTTGGCAATAACTCTTTTGAAGGCCCTGAAGCCGAAGTTATACTTCTTTTTAAGTGTGTTGGTGTTTACATCCCGAGTCGCCGAAGCCGCAGCCCAGGCTTGATAACACTCCTGCTTACTGCGTAATGTAGTTTTACAGGAGCGACCAAACCAAGGCTGAGATCTGCTTCCGATGGGTACCACAGATGATGGAATAAATAGTTCCATTCCCTGTAGCACCACATCAGTGACAGATTCAGCAACAGTGCTGGGATCATCCGGCGAGAAGCAAACCCGCCCCCATGGGTAGGATGCAAAAAAAGACCGCATTCCGTCCCAATCCGCCGACCTGTAATGCCAAACACGGCGGCAACCTGCAGAACGCAACCGCGAGGGGAGCGTGAGTGGCACCATACTCCGGATCAGACAATGGTCCGAAGAGCCAAGAGGGGCATCGACGGAAACCTGATATCCGTCCGGATGAGAGGTCATCAGAAGGTCCAACAGGGAAGGTGTATGATCCTCCACATCTGGAAACCGCGTAGGCGAAGTAACCAGTTGTGTGAGACCATATGCCAAGGCAAAGTCATAAACAGATCTCCCCGCATGATCGGTTAAACGTGAACCGAGCCATTGGGCATGGTGGGCGTTAAAATCGCCAAGGATCACGATCTCTTCGGATGGTACCTGTTCTAGCAAGGAATCTGTAGCCATTTGGACGTGGTCGATGAGTCGGTCTGTTTCGGCATTACTGCTATGGGACCTATAGAGGCACCCGTAGACGCGCGGATGGTCGTCGCTGTCTACGCGTAGCCAAAGGATGGACAGGTCCGAACCTTCAAGACTGCCGAGGCGTCGAGAACAGATGTCCTCTCTGACATACACGCAAACTCCAGCCCGAGGCACAAAGGAATGCTCCAATTTGTACCCCGGGTAGGAGAGATACGAAATATCAGCCGGAGAGGAAACCTGCGTCTCGGTCAGAAAGAGCAAGGCCGGCTTCGCCGTCTCGAGATGGTAGTGGACGGCGTTTAGGTTAGAGTGAAGTCCCCTGATGTTGCAGAAATTCACGGATAGCGTGGCAGGGGTCGCCTTGGTGTTCTTGCTCAGTTTGCCCCGAGCAGTTATGTTTTTGGGCGGAATTTTGCCCCCCCCCCCCCCAGAATACGCGGGGCAGCCTGAGCACTCACGCTCAGGATCGGAATAACATGGTCGTGGATGCTCTGCGAGGGATTCTCCAGGGGTAGTCTATCGTGTAATTGCGCTACCATGTTGTTGGGGGGGGGGGGGGGAATTGGGCCTGTTACGTTTTGCCAATTAATGCAGGTAAAGGTCTTATACCATACAGCCTAGTCTGATGTGTATTTTATTCACAAATCTCTTATCAACATACAATTGCGTTCTTTTACGATTCTATTCATGCCAGTAACTGTTGAAACGATTTGCCAATTAAGGTCTTATATCCTAAAGCCTGGTCTGATGTGAATTTCGTTCAAACTGAAATATTTTCAATTCCTGGCTTCCTGCAGTAGTACGATTGTAGAAAAAAAATGTTCAGTATTTACACATCATTAAATTTAAAAAAAAATCGTTTTGTTCAGTATGTAACAAAAAATAATTTTATTTATATGAATAGAGATTTTAGACATATTAGTTTGTGCATTGTTGAGCTCTAAACAATTTTATCCATATCACTTTTACATCTGTATAATTAATAATATAATAAATCCGGCATCACTGCACTTCAAAATAGCTTGTTATTAAAATAATACATAAGCACAATAACGAATATACATAGAAGGGACATTCGTTTGATATTCATAGATCAGTCAAAATGTGTGCACGGTTAACGAAAGTGTGCATTATTATTTTAATTTGTGCGGGTTTGACTGCCGTAAGATTTCTTATACTTTTTACATTTTAAAACTCTTTTAAGTAAATTAGGTATTGCCAAAAGTATTGCAAATAATCTAATGTTCAGTTACAAATTGGACGTAATTACGCAAAACAGATTCGGTTAAACCAAATTTAAAATCATAATCTATCATAGCGCGCAAATTTTCACGGTTTAGATCCATCGTTTTAAATGAAAAGAGCGGGAATTAATGCAGGAAAATTAATAGAACTTTGTTTTTTTTTTTTAATATTGAGCGATTGCCTTATGGAGTTCTATCTATACAAATAAATAAAATTGAAGTGTCTTTCTGTAATGTCAAAATAACAGTTTTTTACTAAATGCAAATGAAAGTACAAAGGACGAAGTTGGTCGAAGTTGTATATACGATAGTTATAACAAATACAAAACTTTTAAAAGTTTTATCTGTCTGTCTGTCGATCTGTCTGTCTGTTCCGGTTAATCTCCGAAATGGCTGGGCCGATTTTGACGGGACTTTCACCGACGGATACCTGACACCTAAGGAGTAACTTAGGCTACATTTATTTTAGAAAAAGAATTAGGGTTCCGCGTAAAATAATTAAAACCCTAAATTACACGCGGGCGAAGTCGCAGTGAACAGCTAGTTTTTAAATAAATTTGCATTTTAGAAACATATAACACGGGTGCGTTCCTTTGCTTTAGTAATTTGTACAACCTGTGTTTAATTGTAAAAATTTACTTACAAAAAAAGTCTCGCTGGGTTTCTTGCTGGTTTTTCCCAGGACCGAAGTTTTTTTCCGAACCAGTGGTAATAGTAATAAAAATGACTTTCAATAAGAATTGCTTGTAAGCTTTTATGAATAAAATTATTAGTAGATTTATGTTTACAGAGCCTAAAAGTGACTTTTGAAAGAGCCTACATGATGTATTTTAATCCAAAGTACGTGGACTACGCGTTCGTCAATGTCACTCGCTATGGAAGAAGAAACAATAAGATTTACTATGCTAATATTGAGTTTGACAGTAAGTACGAGACGACTAATAATGTGTCGGTACGTATCAATTCTAACAGTATAGTAGCGGTTTTGGAATGTCATATTGTACCCCTATCTCATATTGTCCCTTGGGAGTTGTAAGAGACGACAAAGGGAAACTGAACCAGGAAATGAGCAACAACATTTTTCTAAAACATACTATTAAAAAAAAACTGCAGTTTGCAACCCAACGGCAACTATAACATATATCCCATCTATGTAATTTACAAATAAGTGGTGTAAAGAATCTCCGAGTAAGGTTTGGTTGATAGACAAGTTACACCGGTATAAAACTTCCTATAATTATGATAACTGCACTCATCTGCAGCTTTAGACAAGTTCTTTTTTTAATAATAACTTACTTGTTGAAGATTAATGCGGTAATGTTATGTAACGCTTAGGTGGGATTGGCTAGGCAAAATGGATGGTGAGAGGCTTCATTGCCACTATTGTACGTTACCGATACCATTAGATTCTATCAAGTCTACTGCTGAATTAGGCCTCCCACAGTCATTGATTTCAATGGGTTATATTTGCCACAATTACTACGCTTGATAGGTATTTTGGCAACTACAGCTCTTTTAGTTGTTACCACGAAAATGCTACTGTCCATCACCTGGTTTGTTTCCCTCTTTCGCCTCTTACTACTCCCACGGGACGATGTGGAATAGTGGATATTCTTACACCGCCACAACGCAGTCCATATATTATCGTACATTAATTATATTCTAATTATTTTACAGATCCACATTTATTTTTACGAACTATTCCGTAACCAATATAAGCGATCGTTCATCGAGACTCATCATAAGATGTGTGACTTTCTCACCAAGGACCAGTTCATAGGAATAATAGCGGCGAAAAGAGGCTTTACGTGCCCTGTTCGCGCAGTAAGTTTTTCTAGGGATTAATATATTACGCGATACAGCCAATTTGATACGAATACACAACATATAAATGATATCGATAAAAATATCGATAATGTAAATATCGGTATGGGGATGAAAAAAGGTATAATAAGTCTTATTATTTAAATAAATAAATAAATTTAAATAGAAATAATTTGACGAACTGAAAATTATTTAAAAGCTATGGTCGCGAGGGCGATTGAGGTTAATACTTCAAGACACTCTAAGCTTGTTGCGCGTATTTAGGACCAAAAATTAATATCAAAAAGCTAAATGTTACCCGGGCTAACTATAAAATTGGGACATCAAATACCTCATCGACCATGGATACTGCAAAGCACCCCAAACGTCGGTAATTAAAAATTGGTTTTATTCAATGTCAAGTCATTGTTGAAGGTATATTTAAATGATTAGAAATAAAAGACAATCCTTAAGATTTCAGCGAAAGGCAAATTTAAGTTTTCCTTTATCTTAACACTCACTCTTCGGGTTTCAGACACAATAGTAAGACAATAGCAACTAACTATATGTAGTCGACTGGACAGCAAAAGGGTTAACCTTGCTCATGATAACATTTAAGATTGTAATTAATGTTAAAGACCTGGCTTTTTATTGCTTTTTAGGTTCATCAACAAGTTAAATTAAAATACTTCAAAGTAATGTATGTACATAATACTATTAATCTGGCCATATATATATTTATAATGTAAGAAATAGAAATTAAAATTTAAATTTCTTACATTATAAAATTTAAATATGGCTAACTCTCACTAACAGCAAAATTTGCACCCTCTAATCTAATGTAACATTAATATACACGAGATGCGAAAGAATTTATGGTTATTACTTGTAACAACTTGATAATATCTACTTGTATATTTCGTATATATTATACATATACATTCAATAAAGTAAAATAAATAAATATATGAAACACAACCAGATAGGAGCCCTCGGCATAGGAGACCAAACGGCCAAGGGTTAGAAGAAACCGGCGGACGATGCGGCCGGTATCGAGGGGCATCGTTATTGTTATTAATCGTCAAACTTGAACGTCATTCTATTATATAAAAAAAATCTAATTGCAGGGCAGACACAGTATATTGAACTTGACGACGAACTACGATCATATTGTTAACGTCTTCCCATTCGAGAAGGGACGAATCGACTTTTGGTTTAACGTGACCGACACCGGAGAGCCAGTGGCCGCCGCCTCCGGATACTTAACTTTTAATAGCTAGGTGAAATCAAGAAGGCAAGGGTAAAGCAATTAAGTTTTATATACTTATAAAAATCTTAATAAATAAAACGGAATAACCAAAATAAAAGCTCTTCTATACCATTCGCATTTTCATTATAATTTCAAAATGTATAGTTTATAGTTGAAGAACTTTCCTTTTCATTACGAATTCACAATAAAAATTCAAGGAAGGTAGTGTTTATCGTCAAGACGTTCCATGGCTTCTTTTTATAGTGCGATGTCAGTTATCTTACAGGATTTTGCTATAGACTCATTGATTATGAGGTTCTGGATACTGATGGATACTGGATACTGATGACTGGTTGTTAAATTCCTTCTTTGCATCCTACCCATGGGGGCGGGTTTGCTTCTCGCCGGATAATCCCAGCGCTGTTGCTGACTCTGTCACTGATGTGGTGCTACAGGGAATGGAACTATTTATTCCATCATCTGTGGTACCCATCGGAGGCAGATCTCAGCCTTGGTTTGGTCGCTCCTGTAAGACTGCATTACGCAGTAAGCAGGAGTGTTATCAAGCCTGGGCTGCAGCTTCGGCGACTCGGGATGTAAATACCAGCACACTTAAAAAGAAGTATAACTTCGCCTTCAGGTCTTTCAAAAGAGTTATTGCCAAGGCAAAGTCAGAGCACATAGGCAGAATTGGCGAGAAACTAGTTCGCCTTCCTTCGGGAACCCGTGCATTCTGGTCTCTCGCCAAGGCTGTCCAAGGGAATTTATGTAAGCCAACACTACCATCTCTGCACAGGGAGGATGACTCACTGGCCCATGACGCAAAAGACAAAGCCGACCTTTTAGGCTCCCTTTTTGCGTCCAACTCGACTCTTGATGACGGGGGGAAAACACCGCCGACCATCCCGCGGTGTGAGTGCTCCATGCCGGTTGTGCTGTTCTCACAGCGCTCGGTTCGCAAAGCACTGCTCTCCCTGGACATCCAGAAGTCGAGTGGGCCTGACGGAATCCCCCCAATTGTGCTGAGGACGTGTGCTCCAGAGTTGGCACCGGTGCTAACGCGTCTTTTCCGGTACTCCTACTCCCAAGGCGTAGTCCCGAATTCATGGAAGACAGCTTTTGTCCACCCGATCCCTAAAAAAGGCGACCGCTCAGACCCATCCAACTATAGGCCTATCGCGATCACCTCCTTGTTCTCCAAAATAATGGAATCCATTATTAACTGCCAGCTCATCCGGTACCTTGAGGATCACCAGCTGATTAGTGACCGCCAATACGGTTTTCGTCGGGGTCGATCAGCTGGTGATCTTCTGGTCTACCTGACCCATAGATGGGCGGAGGCAGTAGAGTCCAAGGGGGAGGCGTTGGCCGTTAGTCTGGACATTGCGAAGGCCTTCGATCGGGTTTGGCACAAAGCGCTTCTTTCGAAGCTCCCTTCCTATGGGCTTCCCGAGAAATTGTGCAATTGGATCACCAGCTTCCTTGCAGATCGGAGCATCAAGGTCGTTGTAGACGGTGCATGCTCTGACTACAAGCCTATTAACGCTGGTGTTCCACAAGGCTGTGTGCTATCACCAACGCTGTTTCTTCTGCATATCAATGATATGTTGCTAACTGGTAACATTCATTGCTATGCGGATGACAGCACTGGTGATGCTCTATACACCGGCCGTGCCAATATTTCTCGGGAAAACGTCGTTGAGTACCGGAACAAACTTGTGTCTGAAGTCGAGTCTTTGCTGAACAAAGTCTCGGATTGGGGGCGACTAAATCTAGTCCAATTTAATCCTCAGAAGACACAAGTTTGCGCGTTTACCGCTAAAAAGAACCCCTTTGTCGTATCTCCTCAGTTTCAAGGCACTCCCCTTCTTGCCTCAGCCAGTATCGGTATCCTCGGAGTCGACATATCGAGTGACGTGCAATTTCGTGGTCACTTGGAAGGGAAGGCCAAATTGGCCTCTAAAAAGCTTGGCGTGCTCAGCAGAGCGGGACAGTATTTCATGCCGGCACAATGCCTGCTACTTTACAAGGCGCAAGTTCGGCCTCACATGGAATACTGTTCCCATCTCTGGGCAGGGGCTCCCCAGTGCCAGCTCCTTCCACTTGACCGCATCCAACGCAGAGCGGCTCGAATTGTCGACGACCAAGCCCTTTCCGATCGGCTCGATTCATTGGCACTGCGAAGAGATGTTGCATCCCTTTGCATTTTCTTTCGCATCTACCATGGGGAGTGCTCTGAGGAATTGTTCGGATTAATCCCAGCCGCCAAATTTCACGAACGCACATCGCGGCAGAACTCCCGATACCATCCACACCATCTGGATGATTGGCGGTCCACCAATGTGCGATTTAGAAGATGTTTTCTTCCTCGCACGACCTCCTTGTGGAATCGATTACCATCAGCGATTTTTCCGGACCGATACGACTTAGGGACCTTCAAGAAAAGAGCCTACTCCTTTTTAAAAGGCCGGCAACGCATCTGCGATTCCCCTGGTGTTGCAGTTGTTCATGGGCGGCGGTAGTCACTTACCATCAGATGAGCCGCATGCTCGTTTGCCCCCTCTCCTATAAAAAAAAAAACAGTTTAATCATACAAATTGATTACAACGTAGTGAAAACCTAAAGTGTTACATACTAGCCAAATGTTTACTAGTAAATAGTTGTCCTTCTCACCTAGGAGTAGATAGGCGTCAATATCATTTTTATACCACCGTTGTTTTTCATTTTAAACCAAAATATATAAAACTGCTAAAGTATGATAATTATGTTTTTTTTAAATTGATGAATTTATGCCTTTACGCTTTTTAATCGAATATACGCTAAAACCTACAAGACTTAATATGATGATTTATTATACGATGCGTAAATTTATTAAAAACTGTTTATATATCTTTGTGCCAATCTATATTAACCAACAGTATTATTGTTTGCGGAAGTTCCAGTAAAACACATGCTTGAATTGGAAAGAGCTCAACGAAGGATTCTAAAAGTTGCACTTTATAAGCCAAAATTTTTCTCAACTACTAGTTTATTCAGGGAAGCTAAAATGCTTACAGTACAGAAATAATTTATAATGTCTACAATTTTAAAAAAAACACACTTGCACTGTGTTCACACCTAATTTAATACAAACCAGGAGAAGAAATTATGAGGTATGCGAAACGATACAAGCAAAATCTACTTAAGCCCAAAAGTTTTATGGGTACAGAAAAGGCAGGTTATATAATAAAATTAATAGAGAACACTCAATTTTTCAACTAACAAAATATAAATGTAAAAAAAAGTTAACAGATTGGCTTATGAAATCAGATTACGGAGAAACAGAGAACTTAGTTAAATAGCGGAATAGTGAGATAAAAAACACACACACACACACACACACACACACACACACGTATATTTATATATATGTATACGTATATGCTTTTAATATCATTTTGATTATATACTTTAATTTAAAACATATTACATGAGATATATATTCAGTATGCCTATTATTGTTATTTACACTTCAGAAATTTTATACTCGATCTTCACAGGCAACGCTCACTTCATGTCTAAATATATATTCATTGAATTCAGTTAATAAAGCCAGGAGACCCATAGTACAGGGTAACCTAGTTTGGGCTCCTGTCTCCCACAATAATCTAAAACTCTTAAACTATTTATGTAAGAAATGTAGCTGTGTAAAAAGTGGGAGAAATACATAAATATTATGTATTTCTTATATGATGATTTATTATACGATGCGTAAATTTATACCCATGTGTTGTATAGATATTGTATTGCACATCTCTCACTACCAGTCACGGATACTGAGCGAAACTAAAGTTGGAAATTCACTTTGGTAACTCAGCCAGCTGCAAGAAAGCAATATTAACTTTTGTTACCTAATCGGCTCCGGAGTGAATTTCACGTGAAATTTGTTTTAATTGGAACACTATCTGTATTAACTTTCTGAACCCTTTAAGGAGGTTAGCTTATAAATATTTTTAGGTAAAAGCTACATAGATGTTATAATAATTGTTTGTAATGAAATTCTCACGGCATGCATGACAATAACGTTGTCTGGTGTCTTATCTATATCACTATCTATCTTCTGTAAGTATACGGGGCATGTATACATCATATAAATAACATTTAAGTGTCTGTCTGTTATAGTGATATATAACTATTTGATATACATTAAGACATTAATAATCTTTTTTTAACTTGTCTCTCTGACTGTCTGTCCGGGCTAAACTTAGGAATCGCTGAACCGATTGTGATAAAATTTCACGATCAGATAGAAACAGAAACAGAAACTTTTTTATTCAATATAGATTATAAATAATACTTATTGAAATTCACTCTTTTGTATAATTACCACTGGTTCGGAAAAAAAAAACCTCTGTCCTGGAAAGAACCAGCAAGAAACCCAGAGGGACTTTTTTTTAAATAACAGCTTACAATCATGTATGTTACACAAATTAACAACACAACAAGTTAGAAATAGCTTGGTAGCGATCACCTAATTTCCAGGGGTTATTATCATCTATAAATTCATTAATATTATAATAACCCTTTTTATACAAAATTAGTATAATAAAGTTTTTGAACTTTGAGCAGGTCAAATTTTGTATATTTTCTGGAATTTTGTTGTAAAAGCGTATACATCGCCCAAAGAATGAATTACTGACTCGATGGAGTCGAGTAACTGGTACTACTAGCTTGTGTCTGTTCCTAGTATTTACAGAATGAATATCACTTATTTTTGTAAAACTACTTTTATTTTTGTGTACGTACATTACATTTTCATAAATGTATTGAGAGGCCAAAGTTAATATATTAATTTCCTTAAATTTTTGTCGCAGCGACTCTTTAGGCTTTAAATCATAAATTGCTCTTATGGCCCTCTTCTGTAAAAAAAATATAATTTCAGTGTCAGCTGCGTGTCTCCATAGCAAAATACCATACGACATCATGCTATGGAAATAGCTTAAGTAAACTAGTCTAGCTGTTTCAACACTGGTTAGACTTCTAATCTTTTTTACGGCATATGCTGCAGAACTAAGTCTGCTTGCTAGTTTTGATATATGGGGGCTCTATTGAAGCTTCGCGTCTAGTGTAATTCCAAGAAAAATAGTGGTATCTACAAGACTCAGTTTCTCCCCATTTAAAATTACATTAGTATTTAATTGTTTGACATTTGGAGTCATAAATTTCATGCATTTCGTTTTAGTGCCATTTAAATACAAATTATTAACATTGAACCAATTTACTAATTTAGATATAGCATTATTTACTTCGTCATATTTTAGCAATTGACGACTTAATTTTAAAATTAAAGAAGTGTCATCTGCAAATAATACTATATCATGGTTATCTCCTACTATGTAAGGTAAGTCATTAATGTATACAAGAAACAGAAAGGGGCTGAGAATTGAGCCTTGAGGCACGCCCTTTTGTACCATCGACCCGGAAGAACTCATACTGTTAATGACAACTTTTTGCGTTCTAATATAATATAATTAATTTAAGAGCATCACTTCTTTCACCGTAGTGTTGAAGTTTCCTGAATAATGTTTGAACACAATCGAAGGCTTTGGATAGGTCACAAAATATACCCAAAGCATCCTGTGAATTGTCTCATGAATTAAATATATATTTAATCAGCTTAACACCGGCATCAGTTGTCGAGCGAACCCTTGTGAAACCAAATTAATTTTTATGAAGTAAATTATTTATATTAAAGAAATTTAACATTTGATCAAGAATATTTTTTTCAAAAATCTTAGTGGTAGTACAGAAATAGGTCTAAAATTGGCGGAGTCTAATGTACTACCAGATTTAAATAAAGGTATTACTTTACTATACTTCATTAAATCAGGAAACACACCAGATTCGATACTAGTATTAGAAATAATAGCTAAATGAGGCGCGATTGTATCTCTTATAGACGCAATAACTTTAACGGAAATCCCCCACAGATCCTAGAGATAGAAAGCAATACCAGGATTGATTCATGATATATTTTGTCCAAAAAGCCTGGAAATCTTTCTAGTAAAATCAAAAAATTATAAAATAAATGGCAGGTAATGATTATCTTAAATCTAAAAGATAACATAAATTTTATTAATAGATATCCACCTAAGTGTAGTCATCATAATGTAAACAATAGAAATATTGATATTGGAAAACGTAACATGTAAATATTTTATAATTTTTTCTTCATTAAGCCCCCCCCCCCCCCCCTGCGCTAAGATAAGGCGAGAACCTATTTTAAGGGGCTGTATATAGGCCAACCTAATTGGATGAAAGAAATATATTTTGTCCAAAAAGCCTGGAAATCTTTCTAGTAAAATCAAAAAATTATAAAATAAATGGCAGGTAATGATTATCTTAAATCTAAAAGATAACATAAATTTTATTAATAGATATCCACCTAAGTGAAGTCATCATAATGTAAACAATAGAAATATTGATATTGGAAAACGTAACATGTAAATATTTTATAATTTTTTCTTCATTAAGCCCCCCCCCCCCTGCGCTAAGATAAGGCGAGAACCTATTTTAAGGGGCTGTATATAGGCCAACCTAATTGGATGAAAGCATTGCTATAATTGCCTAGCCCAGCAGGAATACAGTGCCGAAATTGATGAATCATCTCAAAACACGGTACACGTGGTAAAGCCATACTGCATATACATTTATTGACAGTATTGTTGTTGCTACATGAATGGGTTGCCTCGACCGCGGAAAGACTTTCAGCAGGTTCGCAGTTTTTGACGCTGCGTTTCGTTATGGATATACAAGAAGATTTTTAGTCTATTCATAGGTTTTTTATTTATATAAACATTCGAGAATTTAATTTTGCAATATATGAAATAAAATACCTTGCATAAACAAGTTTACATGCATCAAAATACTCGAAAATGTTCGATTCAAAATTCTTCGAAATTTCACCTAAAATTGTAACACAAAGAAATTTGAAAGACAAATATTCGACCTATTCAATAATAAATTTCTGTTAAAGTTTCCGTTTTAAATTATACCTTCTGCAAGGTTAAAGTGTATTGATTTCAGTTCTACCTAAATTGCTAGAAGGCTTGCTAAATTCGCTACAGTAGTTTTCATTTAACTAGTATTATCTTAATATATAATATGAGCCGTGTTAGCTCACTTAGTATCAATTTATGGTAAAGACAAATAGAATAATTCTAATATAATGAAACGTCTTGAACGCGCTTCAAGCAAACACATTTTAATGTTATTTGCGAGCATCCTATTGTATATACCATCGAGAGAGAACGACTGATATAATTGGTACTGATAGTCTATCGAATTACACGCCATTCAAAACAATTTAGTTGTTATATGTATAGTAAACCTTTATGCTGCCACTTATATTAGGTACTTATATTAATTACAATTGTAACCTATATTCTTCTGGATATAAGAACCCCGTACAATTGCGCTTAGACGGTTCTCTGCCCATTTTTACTGGATTCTGATGATGTTCGTACTGTTAGCCTTTTGGCTTTAACAGCTTCATCGATCTCAAGGCTAAAAAAAGTGGTGAATTTATATAACACTGCATCAATACTTGCATAACGATGATTCCTAGGACAGGTTACAGTACACGTTGATGAGTTATCTAACGGCCGTCAGAACATGAGGTACCGGACACAGGCTCTGACAGCTAATTCGTATCGTTCGATGTCCTGGGCGGTGAGAATCATCCTGGGATCTGGGCGTACGGTGTGCACGTGGTGTGGAGGGTTATGCGGCGCGTATCTGCAGATTCGCTGCGTCCCGTCCGTTGTTGTCCTAACAGTGTTTGTGGCACTAGGTGAGTTTGTAGTGTTTATGTGTGACTGTTCGGTGGCATTTCGGTCGTCGGCATCTAGCAGAATGGGGGATTCGCTTAGAAAGTTACGGGGCCTCCAATGTATTTCCGTAACGATCGGAGTCGGAGCGTAGAGCGTTTACCACTGGCGGGTTGGAATATGTTTCGGCCCGCTCTTAAAGCGCCTAGAAATTTCAGAAACAGAAACTTTTTTGTTCAATATAGATTATAAATAATACTTATTGAAAGTCACTCTTTTGTTTAATTACCACTGGTTTGAAAAAAAAACCTCTGTCCTGGGAAGAACCAGCAAGAACCCCAGCGGAATTTTGCTACACAATTCACAACACAAAACAAATTAGGATAACTTAGTAGCGATCAACTCTTTCTCAGGGGTTATTATCATCCATAAATTCCTTAATATTATAATAACCCTTTTTATACAAACTTAGTTTTTTTTTGTTTTTGAATTTTCTGGAATTTTGTTGTAAATGCGTATAGATCGCCCTAAGAATAAATTACTGAATCGGTGGAGTCGAGTAACTGGTACTACTAGCATGTGTCTGTTCCTTGTATATACAGAATAAATATTACTTCTTTTTCTAAACTACTTTTATTTTTGTATACGTTCATTACATTTTCATAAATGTATTGAGAAGCCAAAGTTAAGATATTAATTTCCTTAATTTTTTGTAGCAGTGACTCTTTAGGCTTTAAATCATAAATTGTTCTTATGGCCTTCTTCTGTAAAACAAATATAATTTCCGTGTCAGCGGCGTGTCCCCATAGCAAAATACCATACTACATTATGCTATGGAAATAGCTGCAGTAGTAAGTAAACTAGTCTATCTGTTTCAAATCTAGTAAGATTTGTAATCTTCTTTACAGTATATGCTGTAGAACTAAGCCTGCTTGATAGCTTTGAAATAGAAGGGCTCCAATGAAGCTTCGCGTCTAGTGTGATTCCAGGAAAATTGGTGGTATATACAAGACTCAGTTCCCTCCCCATTTAAAATTACGTTAGTATTTAATTGTTTGACATTTGGAGTCATGTATTTCATACATATGTTTTAGTGCCATTTAAGTGCAAATTATTAACATTGAACCAATTCACCAATTTAGATATAACATTATTTACTTCGTCATATTTTAGTAATTGTTGACTTAATTTGAAAATTAAATAAGTGTTATCCGCAAATCGTACATTATCATGCTTATCCCCTACTGTGTAAGTTAAAGTAATATATACAAGAAACAGAAAGTGGCGAGAATTGAGCCTTGAAGCTCATTTGTACCATCGACCAGGAAGAACTCATATTGTTAATGAAAACTTTTTGCGTTGTGTTACTAAAATATGAAATAATAATAATAATGTTTACTTTATTGGCTCTCACAAGTTTATATTACCTTTTAATAATATTGGAGGTATAACTATTTCAATTTGTGAGATCCTGATGTTAGTACTAGGAAAGACCTGTATGACTAATCACTAGACTCTCGTCCCTTAATGTAACATTTATCTACATACCTTTAACTTCTTACACTTATTACACTTCGTGCGACAATATGATTTATAATTGCAGTTTCTGTAATTAAAATTACAATAAAAGAGAAAGAATAAAAAAAACTATTTTAAAAACTAAAAACTAATTTACACGTGAGCTGTGTGTGTGTGTGTGTGTGTGTGTGTGTGTGTGTGTGTGTGTGTGTGTGTGTGTGTGTGTGTGTGTGTGTTTGTGTGAGTGTGTTTATATATGTGTATGTTTCTTTAATATTTTAAATAATGGGAGTTAGCAGGGATTCAGTTTCGGTGTAGTTTAAGCCCAAAAGCTGTCGTAAAGCGACAATTAAGAACAAAAGAACCTAACCTAACAACAACAAAAAAAAAATAGAACCAAAGGAAATAATTTATTTAAAATTTAAAAAGATATTTACAGTTTTATAAAAAAAATTAAGTATGAATATGAAGATGGGTGACGTGATTTACAATTATTTCTAAAAAAAAGGATAATAAAGATGATGAGTATTGAAGCGGAGCCCGAAGATCCAAGTGGCACACCGCGCTTGTTGGTGGTATTCGTTGCTCACAGATTATACACAGGCTGTGCCTGTGGTAGGCGCGCAGCGCCTGGTCTAGGTACACGCAACGCCTGGAGTAGGCGCACGCAGCGCCTTGAGTAGGCACTCTCAGCGCCTGGAATAAGCGCTCGCAGCGCCTGGAGCGAGCACGCACAGCGTAGGTGAAGGCGTGGGCGTGGCTAGGCGACGACTTCAGGTGAAGGCAGAGGCTTGCAGGATCCCGGCGACTTCAGGTGAAGGCAGAGGCTTACAAGATCCCGGCGTCTTCAGGGGAAGGCAGAGGCAGAGGCTTGCAGGATTCCGGCGACTTCAGGCGAAGGCAGAGGGAGAGACTTGCAGGATCCGGCGACTTCAGGCGAAGGCAGAGGCAGAGACTTGCAGGATCCGGCGACTTCAGGCGAAGGCATAGGCAGAGACTTGCAGGATCTGGCGACTTCAGGCGAAGGCAGAGGCAGAGACTTGCAGGATCCGGCGACTTCAGGCAAGGCAGAGGCAGAGGCAGAGGCTTGCAGGATTTGCGGCCCCGGGATAAGGCCTTTAGGAGATGCCTCGAGTTAGAAAGCTGAAGCGAGACTTAGTTTATTGGCCGATTGTTCGGCTTTTATACCTTTTTAGAGAGCTCCGCGCTCGACGGCGAAAGAACGGAAAATTATTTAAATTAAAAGCAAATTTTTGTAAATGGCCAAGAAGAAAAGAGTATTTATGTGGAAATATTGAAGTAAAACAACAGACCGGTAACGAATTTGAATAAAAATTGCCATAACAACCATATAAACAACGATGTCAAAACATATCAAATTTTGGTTTCAGGCTCGTAATAGAGAAACGGCAAGATTTAAGTGAAAAATGAGATATTATTGATATAGGAAAAAAGGTAGCACAAGAGCGCGCACGAAGCCCGAAATTGCAGAGTTACGGAGAACTAAATAAAAGATTGAAAAAGGTAGACTCCATCGACACCGATTTAAAAAGTGTTGATAGCGTCAAAATACAAAGTGAAAATGTGGTATTGAAGAGTGGCTCCTTCTGACACAGGTGCAAATGCATTTAAAAGAATGAGTCAACCTATGTTCTAGATTTAAAACAAACTTTGTTAAAGAAATAAACTTTTATTATTATTATTATTAAAAGTCATTCCGTTACTCTTGTTTTTAAAGAATATTTATTCATTGAATAAAACTATTTTTACGGATTTTATCGCGTTTAATTAACTTATTTTATATTCCCGACGTTTCGGTTGCTTTCCAGCAACCGTGGTCACGGGGGACTGAGGTGATTGACGTCCCGATGTCAAAGTTAACCCGGAGTACCTTCAGCTTTTTAATTATTAATTTTGGTCCGATCTACGCAGAATGAACTAACTGTGTCTTGAAGTCTTAAAGTGGTATGCTTGGGTTTAGTTTTAATTTTATGAATTACAGGATCCCAAGCAGGTGGTAGTACCCAGCCTCCCTCTCTATTGAAATTAGGATGTTTTTTAATTTCAATAGCCTCACGTATCATCCTTGGCAGGAATCGATGTTCTTTTGCGAGGACTTGTGGTTTAACAAATCTAATGTAATGACGGGGGCCGTCTAGGATATGATCACAAACTGCAGACTTCCCGGAACGTTGGTGCTTCACGTCAGCTATGTGTTCTTTTACGCGGGTTTTTATTGATCGTTTTGTTTGCCCTATATATGAGAGACCACACTCACAATCAAGCTTGTATACTCCTGCATCTTGTAGAGGAATATTGCACTTGACGGATGGTAAGAACTGACTAATCTTCTTCGGCGGCTTGAAGAATGTTCTAATAGAAGCTCGCTTCAAGATGTAGCCAATCTTGTCTGTGACACCTCTGACATATGGTAGTACAGCAGGCACACGCTCGACTGTGGCCGGCTTCACTCGGTCACTGTGACGTAGGCGCGGAACCCGAAGCTTGTTGTCGTGCAGAACCTGCTTGACGTGCTGAAGCTCGGCGGCCAGGTGTTTGCTGTCACAGATCCCTCGTGCTCTCTGCAACAAAGATTTGCCCACGGTAGCTAACTGTGAAGGGTGATGGTGGGATTCACCGTTTAAGTATCGGTTTGTATGGGTCTTTTTTCTATACACAGTGTGACCTAAGGTGTTATTAGGATTTCGAATGACTAACACATCTAGAAAAGCTAAAGAATTATTTGCCTCTAACTCCATAGTAAATTGAATTTTAGAGTTTATGGAATTAAGATGTTCTAAAAATGCAGTTACTTTGTCTGATGGTAAAATTGTGAAAGTATCGTCTACGTACCGCTTGTAGAAACTTGGAGTTACTGGTGCAGTAAGCAGGGCTTTCTCCTCAAAGTCCTCCATGAAAATATCGGCGACAATGGGAGATACCGGTGAGCCCATCGCAACACCATCTACTTGCTTGTAAAACTGTTCCTTCCACAATAGGTAGCCAGATGTAAGGCAATGTCTGAGTAATACTGCATATTCTGCTGGTATGTTGTTTTCCTCTAGTTTCCTAGTTATAATTGAGATGCAGTCTTCAACAGGTAGGCATGTAAATAGAGACTGAACATCAAAACTGACCATAGTTTCATTGTCAGTAAGACATAGGTCTTTTATCTCACTGACAAAATGGTATGAATCCTTAGTGTGTGCTCTTGTATGTCCTCTGAGTGGTGATAGTACTTTTGCTAAGTGTTGAGCCAATCTGTAAGTTGGCGAATCGATCTGACTCACTATTGGACGTAATGGAGCGTTCGGTTTGTGTATTTTTGGTAGCCCATACAACTTCGGCGGTTTGGCACACGTAGGTATTATCGAATTTACGTTTAGATTCAGTTTCTCGGAGTATTTCTTTATTAGATCGCTAGTTGTTTTAAGCGTATTAGTTGTAGGATCTGTTTTGACCTTTACGTACGTACTTTCATCCGATAAAAGTTGTTGTATTTTAAAATTGTAATCCGACGTATCCATTATAACCGTAGCATTACCTTTATCTGCGCGGAGAATCGTAAGATCTGGTCTGTTGCGTAAGTTTTTCAATGCAGTAAATTCATCTTTGGGAAGATTTAATTTTGGCGCTGAGCTTTGACGTAACAAGGACGAAATGTCTTGACGTATAGCCTCTAAATCTTCTTTACCAATATTATTTTTATACAGACAGTCCTCAACACTACAGATAATGTTTTCATACGGATTTTTTCGCGGTGTTATAGCGAAATTCATACCTTTGGCCAAAACTTTTATCGTCGCGTCGTCTAGAGATTGTTTTGACAGGTTATAGACCGCACGTTGTTTATTACTCGCGTCTGTTGTCAATGATTGCGTTCCGTTATTACGTTGACATTGGCGTTGGACATTTGATTTGGTTGTTAATTTTTGGTATTTATCTATATGTTTATTTTTGCATTCATTGTATTTAGTTGTTTCACGTTTGTCTAAAGTTTCCATGCAATTCTTATAATCAAATGTCGATAAAACTGTCTTTAGATCACTGGACGATTTGTCTATGGTTTTATTAATGAAACATAGATCGGTACATTTTTGCTGAATCACCGTTATTAAAAATTTTTGCTTGCCTGATTTAAGATCTTAGCGCTTCCTCGAATGTCTTTTTTAGTAGATATCTTGACACACGTAGGAATGAGATTATGGTCTCTGCATCTCTTCAAGAAGTTTAAAGCTGTTATGTATCTTGCGCGCTTGGTTTTGAGATCTTCTAGTCGGCGTATTTTATTTGCTATTTCCAGTCCGTACTGGTTTACATAATGATTTCTTATATTTACGCGAACACTACACATTGAATAAAACTATTTTTACGGATTTTATCGCGTTTAATTAACTTATTTTATATTCCCGACGTTTCGGTTGCTTTCCAGCAACCGTGGTCACGGGGGACTGAGGTGATTGACGTCCCGATGTCAAAGTTAACCCGGAGTACCTTCAGCTTTTTAATTATTAATTTTGGTCCGATCTACGCAGAATGAACTAACTGTGTCTTGAAGTCTTACAGTGGTATGCTTGGGTTTAGTTTTAATTTTATGAATTACAGGATCCCAAGCAGGTGGTAGTACCCAGCCTCCCTCTCTATTGAAATTAGGATGTTTTTTAATTTCAATAGCCTCACGTATCATCCTTGGCAGGAATCGATGTTCTTTTGCGAGGACTTGTGGTTTATCAAATCTAATGTAATGACGGGGGCCGTCTAGGATATGATCACAAACTGCAGATTTCCCGGAACGTTGGTGCTTCACGTCAGCTATGTGTTCTTTTACGCGGGTTTTTATTGATCGTTTTGTTTGCCCTATATATGAGAGACCACACTCACAATCAAGCTTGTATACTCCTGCATCTTGTAGAGGAATCTGTGACAGCAAACACCTGGCCGCCGAGCTTCAGCACGTCAAGCAGGTTCTGCACGACAACAAGCTTCGGGTTCCGCGCCTACGTCACAGTGACCGAGTGAAGCCGGCCACAGTCGAGCGTGTGCCTGCTGTACTACCATATGTCAGAGATTGGCTACATCTTGAAGCGAGCTTCTATTAGAACATTCTTCAAGCCGCCGAAGAAGATTAGTCAGTTCTTACCATCCGTCAAGTGCAATATTCCTCTACAAGATGCAGGAGTATACAAGCTTGATTGTGAGTGTGGTCTCTCATATATAGGGCAAACAAAACGATCAATAAAAACCCGCGTAAAAGAACACATAGCTGACGTGAAGCACCAACGTTCCGGGAAGTCTGCAGTTTGTGATCATATCCTAGACGGCCCCCGTCATTACATTAGATTTGATAAACCACAAGTCCTCGCAAAAGAACATCGATTCCTGCCAAGGATGATACGTGAGGCTATTGAAATTAAAAAACATCCTAATTTCAATAGAGAGGGAGGCTGGGTACTACCACCTGCTTGGGATCCTGTAATTCATAAAATTAAAACTAAACCCAAGCATACCACTGTAAGACTTCAAGACACAGTTAGTTCATTCTGCGTAGATCGGACCAAAATTAATAATTAAAAAGCTGAAGGTACTCCGGGTTAACTTTGACATCGGGACGTCAATCACCTCAGTCCCCCGTGACCACGGTTGCTGGAAAGCAACCGAAACGTCGGGAATATAAAATAAGTTAATTAAACGCGATAAAATCCGTAAAAATAGTTTTATTCAATGTGTAGTGTTCGCGTAAATATAAGAAATATTTATTCATAAAATATATTGGAATAGCCTTATTTATCCTGTTGTAAAGAAGACCACCAAGATAAAAGAAGAATTTACGAGAAAAATTTGTATTACATTTTTGACTTTTACAAACTATCCTACCCCTTCCCGAGATTATTAATTAATTTAAGAGCATCGCTTCTTACACCGTAGTGTTGAAGTTTCCCAGTTTGAAGTTGGAAATTGCGTTGTGCAATAAACACAACCCAAATGTTGGGGCAGGCTCGACTAAAAAGTCTGAGAGTTTGTCGACCGTAATCGACGCCATTTTGTCGCCTATGTTAACGTAAATAATATAATAAAGTACAGATGTGTAATAAAGCTCAGATGTGTTCGAAGCTATATTTTTAAATATCCCCGTAACATCACTGACTTCGAATTGATAAGACAGGTCTATTTAGCCTTGTGTCAATCCATACTCACTTGTGTCATTACTTCCTGGGTAGATGCTTCTTACATAATATTGCTCCCACTAGAACGTGCTCAGAGAGCAGTTCTGAAGGAAGCAGTACTTTCCGTCAACTTTACTTGGCATGTAGTGTACTAACTGTCCATCATTTGTTAATCCTGAACTTCAAATTATAATAGTATACGGGTACCGAACTTGCATTTAACTTAAAATCCACAGACAAGAGAAGAATGGACTTAGTTTGTGTAAATCCTCAAACTTAACATGCATTTGTGAGCAGATTTTACATATTTTTGGGACCATTTCTATATAACAAGCTCAACAAGTCACTGGAGGTATATAGTGTTAACTAGCTTTTTACCCGCGACTTCACTAGCGTGGTTTCAATTTAGAAACATCATTAAATGCTGTTCCGTGCCAAATTTAGCAAATTTTGGCTTTTAGAATCACTTCGGTATCTGTGTCTCTACGTCAGTTTGTCAAATAATTTTTTTGAATTCCCAAAGACTATTGAACCTGGATGATTGATATTTAACATTAATAATGCTACAGGAACCCGTGAATAAATAAGTTTTCAGAATTTGAAAAATATCATATGTCTCGAAACATCTACAATTTTTATATTGCCGTGTCTTCTATAAGAAAGATAAATTGTCTTGGCATCAAAATTTATTATTATTATTTACTCTTTATATTTATTCATAATTAAAGTTAATGTACTTTTAACAAAATAATGATGATTTGATGGTCTTATATGTGATATTTGATTCATCCGTTGTTCCCATTTAATATTGATTGGCATCATAAAATCAATTCTGATTTTTTTTCTACGTTCGAGTAGACTTAAAATTTCATAAATGCAGTTCTATAATGATGATTAACAAATTAACTTATAATAAATTGAGTGGAATGTACAAAACATATCTTTGGAAGAAAATTCCATAAAAATTTACGTAAAAGAACATATTGCTGATGTGAAGGACCGACGCTGCGAGAAGTCTGAAGTATGTCAACATGTTCATTATAGTCCCACCCATTATATCAGATCTGATAGACAACAAATCCTTGCAATAGAACACCAATTTTTACCAAGGGTGATTTGCAAGCATTACTGCAAGACTTCTAGATATTGTAAGCTCGTTCTGCGTAGATCGGACCAAATATTATTAGTTGAAATTTGTTTTTAGTCTTCGTAAACTATGACTTTAGGACGTTAAACAACTAAGCCTCCCCCCCCCCCATCCCTTACCGTCTCCATGAGTTCTTTAAAGTGCCGAAACGTCAGGAATTAAAAAAGTTAAAATTAACACGATAAAATCCTTTAAGTTTACTTTTATTGCAAATGATGTGCTATTCGCAGTGAACGTGGGTAGACCTACACTCATGATCGGAAGCAGAAAAATGTTCGCCTTGTTGTGGCGGCGAAGGAGAATCCGCCATCTCATATCGTTCCGTGTGTGTCATAAGAGGCAACACAGGAAGACAAACAGGAGATGGGCAACATCATCTTCCTGATGACAGTTCAAAATAGTAAAGGCTGCGGTTGGCAACCCGCCTGCCAAATGTATTATGTCAAAAATTTTTCACTGTCAAAAGCTACGTATATTTATATTATTTTATTTTGTTATTTGGAGGCCAATTCTGGCTTACAAATTTCAACAAAAAGATCAGAAAATATATAAGAGAGTTGTTATAATAATAATTTTTTGATTTCAGACATAATACTAATTAATAAAGAAAAATATTTCTGCTGCGCCGTTGACAACTGTCAAAGCGTAACAACTATACATACAATGTTTATCAATATGGAATAAATCCAGGGAAGTAATGTAATAATATTTCATTTATATAGTAAAGTGCTTTTATTTAGGCCGTAAATGATTGTTCCAGGGAAAGATGCGGGGTACAGCACATTTCAAGTTAATATGAATATGTAATATAAAGACTTTTGAGTGTTGTAGAGATCTGTTTAGATTTTTTAATGAATATCTCTGCTCCTCTACATTCACAGCCGGATTTCCTACAGTGTCAAAATTGTGCTGACGGTAGGCTGTTTAAAGGTAAAAGGGGATTAAATATACATATTAAACGATGCCATAGTAAAAGTATTTCGGCTTCACAGCCTGCCGTAGAAATTCATAACTTTATTAGCAATTCCTCTAATGACACAAATGTTTCCCTTTTTTCGGAGCAAATTTACAATTATTATCGTAATGTACCAGTGGTTAAAAGAATTCCTAGAGGTGCGAGGATGCAGCTTGCTAAAGCATTGTCATGCACTATTCAAAATTGTTTCGCTAATAGTAAAAATAGTTGGCAAAAATTATTTACTTTAGCGTATTCTCATTTTCATTTTGATAAAACAATAAATAAATCAATTACGTCTCAACTAAAAGAGACATCTTTTCAAAATTTAGATTACTCAATTAATACTCATTTATCTCGACCACGCCCTAAATTTGATTTAAAAAAAGTAGTTGAGTCGAAAGTAATGGATGGCGACTTAAAAAATGCATCCCGTATTTTATTCTCAGACGACATCCTGGCTCCTCGTAATGTCGAAACTCTTGAAAGCCTTCGTCAAAAGCATCCTTCGGTCAAACCGTCTCAGGGTTTACCGCTGCCTCCCAAGACATCTATGCAACCTTTACAAATTTAGGAAAAAGACACTTTAGAAGCAATTATGTCATTTTCGAATGGCTCTGCTGGCGGCATTGACGGAATTACGCCTCAACATCTTAAAGATCTTGTAAGCGCTTCTGCCGGTGACGCCGGCGGAGTACTTCTTAAAGACATTACAAAATTATGTAACTTTATGCTTTCTGGTAATGTTAATCCAAATTTCATTCCATTCTTATATGGGGCAAGATTATGTGCCTTCAAAAAAAAGGATAACGGTATCCGTCCTATTGCCGTTGGTTCCACATTTCGACGCTTAACTTCAAAATTAGCTTGCAGGTACATAATCTCTAACCTTAAGACCAAATTTCAGCCTACTCAACTAGGCTTTGGCACTAGAGGTGGCTGTGAGGCGGCGGTACATTCAGTGCGTACATTTTTAACAAACTCTGATGCAGATGTTCTTGTGAAGGTTGACCTAAGGAATGCTTTTAACTCTATCGATAGGGTAACCTTGCTGAAAGAAGTGGCTAACAATACCCCCGAAATTTATCATTACGTTTGGCAATGTTATAGTCAAAATACTAACTTGTTTTACGAAAACCATGTTATCGATTCTGCTGTTGGTGTTCAGCAGGGTGACCCTCTGGGTCCAGCACTTTTCAGTTTGGGAATTCAACCCATTATTTCAAATTTGAAATCCAAGCTGAATGTCTGGTACCTAGACGACGGTACACTGGGAGGTAGAGCAGATGACATCCTCAGCGATCTTACTCATATTTTTCGAAATTTTAAAAATATTGGCCTTGAACCAAATAGCAATAAATGTGAAATATTTTTTTCCAATAATTTATCTATTTCTCATAGAGACACTTTAATTCAAAATTTTAATCATATTTGTCCAGGAATAAAAACTGTCAATACGGAATCACTTTACCTGCTAGGTGCCCCGTTGTTTTTCGATAGTATTAAACCTGTTTTAAAAACAAAATTTGATCAGTTTTTAAACCACGTTGATAAATTGTATAAATTAAACCCCCACATAGCTCTTACTATTTTAAAATATTGTCTTCTTGTACCTAGATTTACATACTTACTCCGCTCGAGTCCAGTCTGGAAATGTTCGGATATTTTACAAGATATTGATAATAATCTTAAAATTGCTATAGAAAAAATTCTAAATTTAACTTTAAATACAACAGCCTGGACTCAAGCTACTTTACCTATAAAATTTGGTGGCATTGGTGTGAGAAATCTTTCTAGCGTTGCATTGCCTGCTTTCCTTGCTTCCGTGCATAGTGTCAGTGACTTATGTAACATAATTTTAAATAATAAAGTAGACCTATGCTTTGCTACGGAGGCAGGGCAGACATGGCAAACGCTCTGTCCTAGTGAAAATATTCCACTGGAAGTTAACCAACAAAAACAGTGGGATATTCCGTTGGTACAGGGCGTGCAGAAGGATTTGTTTCATAATTTCCATAGTGACCAAGATAAGGCACGCCTTCTAGCTGTTTCGACTAAGGAATCTAGTCACTGGTTACACGCTTTACCATCAAGTAATCTCGGCACATTACTTGATAGGGAAAGCTTGCGCATTGCCGTAGGAATCCGACTAGGAGCAGCGATTTGTCAACCCCATCAATGCCCCTGTGGTAACAGCGTCGACAAGTTTGGGCTCCACGGACTTTCATGTAAGAAAAGCGCTGGTAGGTTTTCACGACACAGTTCTTTGAACGATGTCATCCGAAGGGCTCTTGCCTCTATAAATGTTCCCTCGGTTTTAGAGCCTTGTGGAATATTTAGAGACGATGGCAAGAGACCCGACGGTATGACATTGGTCCCTTGGGAGAGAGGTAAAGCTCTAGTGTGGGATGCTACTTGCGTAGACACTCTGGCGGCCTCTCATCTCAGGGGTACCTCGTTTAAAGCCGGGGCGGCATCAGAGGCAGCTGAACTGAGTAAGTGGCGCAAATATGAGTCTCTGAGAGATGACTACATATTTGTGCCATTTGCTGTAGAGACTATCGGTCCGTGGGGTCCACGTGCGGTGGAGTTCCTAAAGGAACTCCATCCGCGGCTGGTCGTTGCTGCTGGTGATAAGAGGGCTGGTTCTTTCCTCGCTCAAAGGCTAAGTATAGCCATTCAGCGGGGAAACGCAGCCAGCGTTCTTGGCACGATACCGCGGGGAGTAGGACTATATGATAATTAAGTTTCTAGTTTTAGTTTTTCTTTTTTATTATCGTAGTATTTAATATTGTAGATAAAATTAAGTATTATGTAAAATTGTAAATAAAATTTGTATTTAAAACTTCAAATTGCAATTAATATATATGTAAAAATATACAATAATGCTTATGTACTGTGAAATTTACGCTCGGATCAGTTTGATTACCGCTTTTGAGAAGTAAAATAAAATAAAACTTTGTCTAAGTAAAAAAAATTAAAGTATATTTTCGCAACAGCCTGTTCCTTTATATATATATATATATATATCAAGTAAGCTATGAAACCAGGATTGTCACAAATATCTTGATTTGTCTGATAATATGAAAACTTAAAAATACAAAAATCTTAAATGACAAATTTATTTTTAAATGTAAATAAAATAATTTTTCTTAAATGACACCACTGATTTATAGGTCTCATTGAAGGTATAAAAACTAAAGTAGCAGCTTACATACGTCTCACTACAGTGCACAGGGCTCCTTATTACCTATAGTGCTTTGTGGGCGGAAAAGAGTATGCCGCTATTCTTCAATGCGTATTAACCGGTTTTCACATATCCAAGACTTTTTAACTACTTAGACATTTAGGTTTGCCCACGAAGTTATTCTTCACCACTTCTCCGAATACGTAGTAATTCAGCACGTGAAATTTACCATACCAGATTCACTTGTCCTCAAAGGATTCGTACACGTTTTGCTCCCTTGCCGTGATGACATCTCACGGCAGGCTACAGGGCTCTCGTATTTGTTTAAATAAAATTCATAAAAACTGAAACAAAGCTTTAGTATGATTGTTGACCAAATCTACCTAGTAATTAGAAACCCAACGATTCCACGAACTATTCCATCAAATAGAGATAAAATCTCACAGTGCACTTATTTTTTAATTATATCCATCAGGAATAATTCTGACCAATTCCAGCCGCTCAATTTTACCACCGCACATCGCGACAAAACTCGCGATACGATCTGGATTATTGGTGGTCCACCACTGTGCGATTTAGAAGAAGTTTTCTTCCTCGCACAACTTCCTTGTGGAATCGATTACCACCAGCGATATTTTCGGACCGATCGATTACGACTTAGGAACCTTCAAGAAAAGAGCCTACTCCTTTTTAAAAGGCCGGCAACGCATCTGCAATTCCCCTGGTGTTGCAGTTGTTCATGGGATGCGGTAATCTATTACTATCAGGTGAGCCGCATGCTCGTTTGCCCCTTCTCCTGTAAAAAAATAGTCAGAAACGTGATAACATATGAAGTTGATAAAAAGAAACCTATGTCGACCGACACCCAATATATTCAACTAAAGAGCTTTCCTCTTAATCTTAGTTTTGTGTAAACAGTACTGTATACTGTGCACAAAATACACATGTGTTGTGTATAACAGTGTTGTTAGCCATTTTGCCAAGCGTGGTAATTTTGGTAAATCATCTCGATAATGGCCACCGGTCTTGATATTTTTAAATGTGATAATTTTTGATACTGCACGAATAAGTATTCAGTAACATTCTAAATTTTAATTTTTTTGGCGCTATATTACATTAATACTATGAAAGTTAAAGTTACACTATCTAGTAATATCAGCTATAGCAGGTTAGGGTGCGACTGGCTCAACAGTCAACCCAAAGCCGCGAACATTTATTTATTTTATAAAAAAGGCATGAAAAGATGTTGTTTCTGTTAAAAATCTTTTTCTGTTCAAAAACACGGTATCAGGGCCGCTAGCGGTGAAAAACTATTGGACGATATGACCATATTATCATGAAATGGCAATGTTGTGTTTAGTTATTAATATCGTTTGTTGGGGTACCGCAAAATGTTAGTTAATAAAACATTATGCATTACTCATTCATTTTGTCACTTAGAAACGATATTATTTGTTAATTACGCTCATATGTATAACTGCCGTACTTCTGCTTATACCTTATTCTTATAATAGTCATATAAGTATATAAAGTATATACCTTTACAACAAAATTAGTGTTAGAACGACTATCATTGTGTTTGTTTCGTACATTAACTTTCCCTTAAATCTCGCTTTGCACTCATCTTGTAAACTGTGGACACACTAGAGTTTCTTGTGTCCCCCGAGCCGAATATTCTTCTTCTTTCTTTTTTCTTTTTTAAATAATATGAACCAACAACCCATGGATCTACAGTCCACATGGTGATTTTCGTAAATCAACCGATTGCTCACAAACAGTTGGCATACGAGATAATCAGTTTCTTTGGACCTTTGAAGACACAAGATAGAACCTGTGGATTCCATCCACATTTGGAAAATTCAGGTACAGTGGCCCTTACGTTGACGTCACATTGTGTTCTTTGTGGACTTTTACTAACTTGTGATAAAGAAGAACACTTTTACGATAATATAATAAGAATGGCAATATTAATGATAGCCACACATGATAACCAATAATGTTTTAATATTAAGAACGTCAGGGTGAGAAATTGTGTGGTAATAAAAAGGTTTGCAAGATGATGTTGTGATCAGGTTTAAGAAAGGAATGCTTCTGTAGTTTGCTCATGGAGAAAGAATTAACGAACGAACGAAACGAAGAAAGAGTGACAAAGCAAATTTGTGTTGCAGAAGTGATGGCAGGGTCAGGAAGGAATGCCCTAGGCGAAAGTTTGTCGACCAAGCTGGCGATTAATTGAAGATGAACCGGATTAAGAATACACTTAACCGACGTAGGTATATGGATGTAAAGGAGGCATGAGAGGTGTGCCAAATGGAAGTCCGTAGTGTCTGCTTATACCTCTGGGCGTAGTGTCCACTGACGGGCGTGAGTGTTTATGATTTTATTAAGCTAATATTAACACTTTCGCTGTCCCGTGCACTACATATAGGTCATTGCTATTGTCTTACTATTGTGTCTGGAAACCGGACAATGAAAGTGTTAAAACGTCATCTGAAATTCAAGTCTACTTTAAGTTTTGGCGGGCACGCGATTGGCTTGCACGTTAAATAGTTAAGTAGTTGTGCATGTGTGCGTTACAATTCCTTTTTTGGCAAGTGCACTCCCGGGCGCGCTCACAATAATCCATCAAAATATCATCGGAAACAGATAAATGGTAGGTAACGCATAGCAAAAAAAACGCACACGGGACAAACAAAGACACATAATTATTTATATTATGCAATAGATAGGAGCAAGCATCCGGGTATTCTACAGGATACGTTTCGGGAGTGTGCGCAGGAATTACACACTTAATTCCTCCCTCCCCTTTCTAATGTGGGGCAACTAGGCCACACTTTTTTGCTGTCGATATTTCACGCATACCAAACAAACGTTTCCCTTCATCTTTTGCAAAGGAGTTGAATAAGTTGCCGGCGTCTGTTTTTCATCCGATTACAATCTGGGTGTCTTTAAGACAATATTGCATAGGTTTTTGTTATGTTAAGCACGATTTTTATCTAGGGCGTCATCACCACTTACCATCAGGTAGTATTGTAGTAAAGTAAGCCAGTACTAGTATATAGTAGTATATATAATATGTTGAAATAGATAGAGGAGGCTTACATAATGATTTCCTATATGTCCGCGGACACCACACATTGAATAAACTGTGTAGTGTTCGTATGATTAATTAAAAGATGAAGGTACTCCGGGTTAACTTTGACATCGGAAAGTCAATCAACTCATTGCCCCCGTGACCATAGGTGAATTGAAAATAATTAAAATTAAACACGGTAAAATTCGTAAAAATAGTTTTATTTAATGATAGTGGACGAATTGACGATCTATAACAAGACAATTATATTAATAGTAATTCTGTTTTGGAAAACCCAAATTATATTGTGATTACTAATTATGGATGTTAATTGTGCTCATGAATATTTTTATTATATCAAAAGAATTTTTAAAACCCGCGTAATTACCCAAGCATAGTGCAAGTAACGAAAATATATGACTTAATTTGGCAAGAAAACGAAAATGCACATAGCAGTGTTGATTTTTGCTAATTTACTTTTTTACAGTTAAACAATTGGTTGTCTTTAGCCGCTGTAGCTGCAAACTTATTTTCTCATTAAAGTTTGGAAATTTAATATTATGCATAATTTGTAATTTCGTATATTTTGAAGCCAATGCTTGACAACTCTCCCACCGGATAGTTAGTGATGATAAAGCCAATTGTATGATGATGGTAAAGCACACTAAGCTTAATAAAATATTTGTATAAGATGAGATGACGTAGTTAAATGAAATAATAAAATAAATAAATCTAGATAAGATCCACGTAATAAAATAAAATGATGTAATTTACCTAGTTTAAATAGCACCTCCCGCACATCCTCTATTACATGCAATATCCCCATCGCTACTTAAGACTTGCGAACCTAAGAGAGATAATTTTGTTGTATTACGCGAATTGTACATAATTAATTTTAATATCTTTAACATAATAGGTTTCCGCAAAGTAAAGACGTTTCTATAAGCGACGGTAAATTAAATGAATAAAATAACAATGCAGCTACACTTGGGCGACCTCGTTATAATAAATAATAAATTTTAGCAAAGTAACTCCTGATTCTATTATTTAGCTATCAACTTCTTCATCCCCAACATCAGTCAATAAAGGTCTACTTTTGGACGATTGCCCTTAAGGACAGGATTTGCCTTAATCTTATATACATGAACCAGACAGATGCCCGTCACCGATCTAGGTGTTTTCAATATGACTTTAACGAGATGGTTACTTGTGAACTACACATGAAATATTATTAAAATATTGAATCATCATCATCATTACAGCCTTTCATAAGTCCACTGCTGAACATAGGCCTCCCCCAAGGAATGCCACAAAGCACGGTCCTGAGCCGCCTGCATCCATCGATTTCCTGCATGTCTTACCAGGTCGTCACTCCATCTCGTGGGGGGTCGCCCTACACTTCGCCTACCTATACGAGGCTGCCACTCAAGAACCTTTCTTCCCCATCGGTTGTCGGTTCTTCGAGCTATATGGCCGGCCCACTGCCACTGCAGCTTACTAATCCATTGGGCTATGTCGGTTCCTCTGGTTCTACTGTGGATATTCTCATTCCTAACTTTATCACGCAGAGAAACTCCGAGCATAGCCCTCTCCATAGCTAGCTGAGCGACCTTGAGCTTCCTCATACGGCCAGCAGTGAAGGACCACGTCTCAGTTCCGTAAGTCATCACTGGCAACACGCACTGGTTGTACAATTTCGTTTTAAGGTTTTGAGGTATGTCTGACGAGAATATGTGTCATAGCTTCCCGAACGCTGCCCAGCTGAGTTGAATCCGTCGATTGACCTCTCGGTCGAAGTTAGACTTACCTAGTCGGACTATTTGTCCCAGGTAAACATACTCGTCAACAACTTTGGGCCTAGTGCTCCCAACAACTACCGGCATAGGTGTGACATGGACATTAAACATAATCTTTGTTTTGTCCATGTTCATCTTAAGACCTATCCGTTGGGAAACACTATTGAGGTCATTGAGCATAGTGCTTAGGTCCTCCAGCGATTCTGCCATTAGGACTATATCGCCGGCAAATCGAAGGTGAGTGATGTACTCGCCATTGATGTTAATACCGTATCCTTTCCAGTCCAGAAGCTTGAAAAGGTCTTCCAATGCAGCGGTGAAGAGTTTCGGGGATATAACGTCACCCTGTCTTACATCTCTCTGCAATTGGATAGGTTTCGTACTCTAATTCTGTATTCGGATAGCCATCGTAGCTCTACTGTACAAGCACTTCAGCACTTCGATATACCGACAGTCAACTTGGCACCGCTGAAGGGACTGCAGCACCGCCCAAATTTCGACGGAATCAAAGGCTTTCTCATAGTCCACATACGCCAGGCATAGTGGCAAATTGTACTTCTCGGACTTCTGTACAATTTGCCGAAGAGTATGTATGTGGTCTATGGTGCTAAAGCCCTTTCGGAAACCTGCTTGTTCGTGAGGCTGGAAGTCGTCAAGTCTGCATGCGAGACGATTCGTAATGACTCTCGAAAACAGCACGTAGACGCGGCTCAGAAGGGAAATCGGTCTGTAGTTCTTCAAGAGAGCATTGTCACCTTTCTTGAAGAACAAGACTACCGCAATTCTGCTCCACGCCTCCGGTGTAATGCCACCACGGAGGACTGAATTAAAGAGCTTCTGAAGGACTTCAAGTAACGGTTTTCTACACGCTTTCAAAAGCTTCGCTGTAATTCCATTTCCACCCGGGGACTTGCCGTTTTTAAGATGCTGGAAAGCCATTCTAATCTCGCTTAGACTGACATCCGGGATATCTTCGGAATAATGTCGGATAAGACTCTCTCTTGGATTGTTACTCACACTCGCGTGTGGATCCAACGATGACGTGTACAGCTGCCCATAGAACCTCTCGATCTCACTCAAAATCTCAGGTGCCCCGGAATCGATGCAGCCACACTCTGTCTTCAGCTTTGACAGTTGGCTTTTTCTGGCAGACAGATCTCTGGCAAAGACTTTGGAGCCTTGATTCCGCTCGATCGTTTCTTCAATACAAGCTGTATTGAAATTGCATAAGCCGCATGTATTTGGAGACCTGTCTGTTCAGTTGCCTGTATGATGTCAAAACTGTTGAAGAGTGTAGCTTCATCTCCCGTCTAACAGCCATGAGATTAAGAATGTGATCGGAGAGTTTTTGTGTTCTTCTTTGGCGGGTCTTGCAGAACTTAGCTCCAACCGCATGGACAGTTTCCACGAGCTTGCCATTCATATCGTCCACTTCATTGCAGTCTCAGTCAATGGTTTTGTAGCTTGAGCTGAATGGTTTCGGGAATTTAGAACAGAGCACGAGGGGGACGGAGCGTTGACTTCATTAGAACACCGTATATTGTGGTTTGGAGGAATGCATGGCTCTAGAGATATCCTCATACATTTCCTCCACCTCCTCATCGGGGTGTGCCGAGGTTGGTGCATCAACCTGTATGACCTTCAGCGAATACCGTTTGGTGATTCTGAGTATAAGGTACGCAACTCTCGTCGACACACTCCCGATCTTTATAACGTTGTTAACGAGAGACTTGTGGACGATAAATCCGACACCTCCTTGGGACAGATGGTCGCCCTCCCGGTGATAGAGCAAGTTGCCGGATTCGAAGATTACCGTGTCCTCCCCCTCTCTTCGGACTTCGGATAATCCTATAATATGCCAGCGCAACTTGTCTATCTCTTCTTCTAGCTCCACGATCTTCTAGTCAGTCCTCAGGGTGCGTGCGTTGTACGTTGCCAGGTCGAGTCGTCTAAGGTGGCAACCGAACCTCCACCGGAGATTCTTAGCACCCCTTGCCCCGCCGTTACCATGGTCGCCACCGTAGCCAGGAATAGCAGGGCCGCCGGGGACTTAGGGCCGTCTGTTTGTTGCTCTTATCATTTGCCATAGTTGCCACGCTTGGCGAGCGGGTTGGCAACCGCAGTTTCTTTATTGTAATTTTGACTATTATCAGGAAGATGCTGCTGCCCATCTTCTGCCTGTTTCCCTTTGTCGCCTTTTACGACACCCACGGGAAGATATGGGGTAGTGGATATTCTTGATCGCCACTACACGGCATTATTGAATATTCTAAATGTAATTTTATATTATAATGGATGTAATTTCACGATAATAATAGAATATTTAATAATTATTAATATTTCAGGAATACAATGATGCATCATCCTTTAATATTTATTAGTCTTCTATCGTAATTTGTATTCGAAGAAAACTATTAAGATAAGAGGTAAGCTAAGATGCCGTGTCTGAGAGAAGACCACAAACGCAACACAATCTGTAAGATATACTAGTTGGTCCAGTAAACGTCGATGTTGTTCTACCTTCCTTTAGGTGGGAAATTAATGATTTTCTTTTTGGAAATAAACGGATTACAATGTATATAAGCTGCCTGAAACATTAGGTAAAACGAACAGCCCCGGAACAATTATTTGTAGGCCATACAAATACTAGTTCCGTGCGGGATCTGAACCCACGTTCTGGCAGCACCACGATCAAGTGCTTATCCACTGTGCTCCGGAGCTGCAACATATTTAGTTGCAAGTATTAATCACTTTCGTCTATTTTTTTAAGCTTGACTACACTAAATATAGACTAAGGCAACGCGGGGGCGTGATGAATATAGAAATTTTGAGTGTTGAATTACATCATAGCTATTTTTGTTTATTTGAAAGCAAACTAGAAAAACTATGACCAAAATGGTGGCTAAATTTCGACTGTGTTTTGCGGTAAAATTTACAACTCGAAATAACTCTACGCTTTAGCAGTGACAAATGAGATTTGTGCAATGCCGAAATTTAAGAGGAGTTGCTGTAAAATGTTCAGGATAATTTAAACATCGGCTGTACGATTTCCTTTTGTAACAGACATTATATTATTATGAACTCTTAAATTTAAATCACATTAATATAAAAACTAGGTATGAAATCTATAAACATATAAATAAATTTTGAAATGTCTGTCTTTAATATCGTAATAACTGCTTTATAAGTTAAGAGAAGTAAGAGAGTGAGTTTCCATGTCAGTAAGACATGAGCTAATCGTCGGAACGGTTAAACCGATTGTAAAGAAGCTTAAGGAGTAGATAGAGAGCAATGCCAGGGGTGGTCTGGTGATGTCTTTGAATATTAGAATTTTTTTTGCGCCCAGATGAAATGAAAAGTTCTACCCTCCGGGAAAGGAAGAAGGGAGGTGGTGAATGCTCTAAGCATACCCCGACAGCCGTCTGCCGTGTTTGTGTGGGACTCACTTCGAAACTTAAGCGTCTACCCACTAAACACCACCTGTGAGACTGGCATTGGCTTTTGTGGTCTTTCTGCCGAATCGGAAGCGACCCTCTTTAGGGAAAAGGGAACACAGGTGGCGAGGGGCCGCTGAGAGGGGAGCCTGCCTTAGGCAAATTAAGGGCGGGGAGAAGATTCGGCTTATGCCGCCAAGAGGCGGTTTATGTCGGCCGAAACCTTCGTCGTCGAAGGCAATAGTACCGTCGGGACGGAAGAGAGGGGGAGTGTGAGTGATAGCGTCTATGTGGAGGGCTCTCATTATCTGATAGTACGCTGTATGAGAGGGAGAGATATTCACGATGAGATAACTCTATTCGAGGTCTCGAATTTCGGAGAGGCGTGAACGGACTTGTCATTAAAGATGATTGGCCATACGCCTATGATCGGGGGTGAGATAGAATGCTGCTCTCCGGAAAGCAGCTCTCTTGGCTTTCATCAGGTTGTTAATATGTAGGGGAAGACTTACTTATTATTAGCAACCAGGACGACCCTTTCTTTCTCCTTAAGGGAGGATTTAATAAGGGTGGAGAGAGAATCTCACTTTCGTCGAAATCCGACGAAAGGGAGATAGGGGAAACCTGTGAGTCCATAGCTTTGGCTACAGATTCCTTGAAGCCCTTCCAGTTGGTGAATGTATTCGTGAAGGGGGTTGAGGGAGGTGGCTGATGGCCAAAAATGAGGGAGACCAGGCGGTGGTCGGATCTTAGATCGTCAAGAGTCTCGATTGCCCGGAGGTTGAAAGAAACTCCTAGAATTTGAGGTAACGAACTAATTTACGAGTTGAGGGAAACTAGCGCAATGTCTAGCAAGTCAGGAGCGTGGTTGGTGTTGTCGGGATATTGAGTGTCACCCAGGGGACTGTGGACGGTAAGGTCAAGAGACTGTGTGATATCAAGCAGTTTCTTGTCCCTCTGGGAAGTAGTAAGGCATTCAGTATGCTTGGAGTTAAGATCTCCAAACATAATAACTGAATTGCCTAATGCAAGGACAGTCTCAAAATCTTTTTGAGGGGTAGGGTTCCACTATGAATGTAGCAGGAGGCTATGACGATGGACTGATGTCCAGTCAAGGCTAGCCTGCATACCGTAGCTTCCATGTTGGTAAGCTGCGGAGTGGGGATGTGGGAGCAATGAAGTGTCTTCTTGTAGTAAATGGCAGTACTACCGCCTTTGCGGTCAGGTCTGTCGGTACGAAGAAGAGAATACTTTTGGACGGAAAGGCCTTTCAGTTCCTTAGCTTTGAGATTGGTCTCATGGAGGAGGAGGAGGTTGGCTTCGTGACCTCGAAGAAAGAGCTTAAGCTCGGGGAGGTTATTTCGCATCCCGCGAATATTGAAGGACACAAGCGATAAACCATTAGGCTTAATAAGACCGTGAGACTTTAGGAGAGCAGAGTGCTCTGCCATTGTTAAGTTAAATTAAATTAACTTAACTTACAACGAACACAAAAGGTTGTGATACTCTGCAAGAGCAAGAAGACAGTCCTGCGGGAACTGAGCAGCGCGCAGTTTGCGTGCTAGGATGGCAATCTCCCCAATTTCAATGCTCCGAATAGCGGAATAAACCGTATTCAGGTCATCAACCAAAGGGGGTTGTGCCTGTTGTTGTGCTAAGGATGTCCGCGGGGGATCGGCCTTTTTTGGCCTCAGGGGAAAACTGGAGGCTGAGAAGGCTGAGAGATGCCTGGAGGAGGCCGAAGAGGGCTCTGAGGGGGCCCAGGGGGATCCCGAGTTGCCCGAGAGGGGCCCTGAAGTTGCTGGTGAAGGCCCTGACGGGGCATTTTAGATGACAGAGCCGGAAATGACCTTTCATTGAACGGCGGTGGAGCTAGTTTGCTGTGACAAGGGTGAGGAGTGCGAGAGCAACCTCTGTAGTTAGCTGGATAGTCAGACTGCTGACCCAGGACACACGCGGTGGCACATGTGGTGGCTCGACCTTCACTCTCAACAGGCCGCACACGGTGCGTACCTGCCGGAAGATGGCTTTAGCCTCACGCACGTTTGTGAGGATGACAAAATCAAGCGGGAACCTCTTGCCCTTGTTGCAGTGCATCTTGTGCACTGACTCGACTGGAAATTCCTGGGACTCAAGGTTTGAGGCCTTTCGAGAGTTCGAAAGGGACTCCGCGAATAACGGCCCTAACCTGGCGCTCTTCTGGGAGAGCGTACGTGTGGTAGGGCACACGCTCAGCTGTGAAGAGCCTAGTGAGGCGGCGAAAGTCGTCGATGAATTGGGGGATTATTTTGATGGCTTCACCGAGGTTGGTGGCCTGATCATACTTGATACCTGCGTCGTAGCAGGTTTTAGAGCGTCGGGTAAATTGCGCTTTGTCTCTGAGAAATACAGGGGTCGGAACCTGTTTCTTGGCGAGGGTGGGGGCGGCTGGCTTTGATAGCGGGGGGATGTCTAACGACAATAGGGGGACCTTGGCAGCGGTGGGGGCTGCGGGATTGGAGACGGCAGCGGGAGCTGCGGGGTTTGAGTCAGCGGCGGGGGCTGCGGGGGTTGAGGCAGCGGCGAGGGCTCCAGAGGTGAGGGTGCCGGCGGCAGGGGCTACCGGGATGGGGGTGTTGCGATTTTCCGCAGCGCGTTTACGGCCGCGCCTTGACTTCACTTTCATGAAGGGAGTCTCGCCCGTCATTATTCCGTCGGAGTCCGTCGACTCCTTGGAACCACTGCTTGTACGTATTTTGGTGGTGGTGGCGGACCTCTTCTGGGAGGACACGAAGTCAGAGCATGAGAGAATAGCGACGAGAGCGGTCTCGTCCAGATTTATACACAGACCAAGAGATTGTTTTAGGACAGCGACGAATGTTCTAAATAGATCCAGTGTGGACATGTTGGTGGGGGGGGGAGACGTTGTAAACTAGACAGTAAGGGGGGGGGGCTGTTCTCAAAAGAACAGGGGCTTGTTCTGAAAAGAACAAGGATGACGTACAAAGAACAGTAACTTGTTCTGAAAAGAACAAGAAACTTTCTAAGAAACGAAAAACACAAGTATAACAAATGACAATAATAAAAACAATAACAGAACAATAGAACAATAACACAAAGAAAACAGTAACAAAGTACGGTCAAGCCTCCCCGCCAGGAGGCAGGGGAGCAAGAACGGTAAGCGAAGGTAAGAAAGAAAAAAAATAAGAAAAAAAGAATAAAAAGAATAAAAATAGTAAAATAAACGCGATAAAATCTGTAAAAAACAGCTTTATTCAAAATATTTTCTAGGTTTTAGTTCAGTTATCTACAAAAGCTTGTTTTCTTTTTAGTTTTTTAAATTATCATTTATATTTTTGAAAAAAATAATTTGAGTTCTAAATGTCATACCCAGGCGAAGCCAGGGCAAAGTAATAGTAGGAAATAAGAAAATTGGTTTTGTTAGTATCTTTTTTATAAACGAATCCTAATAAAGATTAACATTACTAATACTCCCGACAACTACGCCATGTAAACTTTAAATGCTTGTGCTAGGAGTGGTTCACGATAGTAGCCAAATAAAGTATTCGAACCTACGATTTTCCGAGTTTTCAGTCCGTACGCTTAAGGCCTTAACAGTGGTTGAAATGCCTAAATCGTGGATATTTAGGTAAAAAAATCTCAATAACTGTTCATTTAATCCACAAAGAAAAAATACAGGGTAACAGAAAAGGATTTCGTTAGTGTTTTTAATTGAACAAAATTGTATTTTTGTCAACCCCTTATTAGAAAAAAATCCCCAAAGAGTACCTATCTTTGTCATATTTTGCAAAATTTCTCCAAAACGGCACAAGCTTTTTAAATAGTTCTTACACAAAAAAAAAGGTCTTAAAAATATTAATATTCTTAATTGAGAATTTTATTTTTATTCCCCGTTTTATAAGAGAATATATCATTTTTCCCTGTAATTGAATATATTTACGCGAGAATTGTTTTTAATTGAATTTATTTTGTCGCCCTGTCGCAGTCCGTTTTCGGACATCGTCGAGGGTGGACCGCGCGTCGGTATTGGAGCGACTTCGTTCAAATATATATTAGTTTTTTAAAATTTTATACTCAATTATAAATATTTTATGACTAGAAATACTTAATTTAGTTAATATCTGTACACTGGTGACTGTAAATATTATGTTCTAAATGAATTAATTTTTAAAGTGCCCAAAGAAGAAGAAATTTTCGCGGCGACGTTGATTAGTGCAATTGAAAAATGCATTTTTATATAATTTAGATGTGGAACGACAAACATGCTCTCGTTACTTAAATTTAGAGAGTTTTTAATACCTATGTAATTTTATTGTTGCGTATTTTTATTAATTAGTTGATACTGAATTTTATAATTATGTATTACAATAAAACGCTGTTTTTATGAGTATGACTTTATAAAATATTATTGGGGAGGGAAATATAGATACAGATACTTACATTTAGGTACACTGTTATCAAATTAAATCAAACAATTTAAATAAATTTAAAAAACTGGTGCTTCCCTAAGTGTAAATAACTATTTAAAGACATTCTTGGATTTATGGGTTTTTTTAAATAAACTATCATCTAATAAATGTAAAAATTTTAAATTGGAGAGGGGTTTCTCTACGTGATAAAGTTACAAATGAAGATATTCGCAGCAAAACCAAAGTAACTGACATAACCCAACGGAATATTAAAGTGAAATGGCAATAGGCTGGCTATATAACTTGGAAAGCCGATAAAAAATAGGAAGAAAGATTCTCGAGTGGCAACCTCGTACAGGTAAGCGAAGTAGTACTCAAACTTAATTCCTCTTCACGTATTCTCATACGCTTTTCTTCACACACACACACACACACACACACACACACACACACACACACACACACACACACACACACACACACATACACACACACACACACACAAATAGGTCGCAAATAATACTTACCTAGTACTATTAGGCAAGAGTGAACAGGTTTTTGTTAAGTCAGTGCAATTCACCATCTTAGGCTACATAACCACTTACCGATGGGATTGTAGTTGCTTTTTTACTTGCTGGGTAAAAATAGTAAAAAAAAAATTACCCTGTGAAAGTTTGCATTTAGATATAATTTTTCTAACCAACCATAAAAATATGATGAGAATAATATGTATATAAGTATAAAGGTTGCCTCACACGGAACAGTAATAATATAATATTATATCTTCCATTATCTACGCATGAAAACTTTTAAAATCTCTGAATCTCGAGGTATGTCCATATTAAGAGGCTGAATAGAGCGACATTTTGAGCGTTTTCGAAAAATAATTGTACGTATTTCAGGTGCCGGTTTGCAAAACACGATTCCACAAATATTCACTCAATTGAAAATAATTGCAAAGTTGCTTCTGAAAATATTTAAATTTTAACCGTCAATTTTTTCTTACGTGGTAGAGCCATTCTGCAGCTATATTAGTAGTAGGTATAGTTGTAGCACGAATGGGTCGGCTCGACCGGGGAAAAGCCACGCTCTCACAGAATACCATGTACAATGGCAGTTTAACCCTGCTGTGTTTCGTATGGTGAGTGTAGAGAACCCGAGAACCTTTTTACTGGAAACGAGGCATTACATCTTAGTCCTCACGGGTGACAACGTATCTAAATTTTGATACGTAATCGAAAATAGATGTAGATGTCTATGGGCCGTAGCAACTACTTAACATCAGGTGGACTGTGTGCTCGTTTGTCACCCTTATTCTATTAAAAAAAAAACTTTCTGAGATTTCAGTAAAACAATGTTAAGTATTGTAAGCACTCGTACAATTATGACATGCCTGTTGGTCTAGTGGTTAGTGACCCTGACTGCTATGCCGGAGGTCGTTGGTTCGATTGTTTGTGTGATGAATACGATCATTTGTTCCGTGTCTAGGTGTAATTTATCTATAATATTTATGTATTTAGAAATTTATAAGTATGTTTATCAGTTGTCTAGTACCCATAACACAAGCTCTGCTTAGCTTGGGACTAGATGGCGTTGTGTGATAGTTTTGGAATATTATTATTATTATTATTATTTATGTGTCTCAATCATGTTATTAAAGCTATTGGGCTATTTTGATTTTTAATAAAGTGATTTTACTTTATAGGTTAAATAATTTATTTACCCTTCTGTATCGAGAACCGTTTTATCTGTCACTCCTATTGAATTTGACAGTGCTTGCTGAAATTTAGCATCTTTAGATGGATCAGTATCGTGCGCTGATCCGGTTGTTAGATATTGCAAAATTAATCGAAAATATTTATTTTTACTTTCATGCCGAAGACTACCTTGTTTTATTTTATTACGGTCAAATAATATTTATTGGGTTATAAAGCAAGTTTTTCCAAATGTTTTCATTATTTGGTTATTCTATTGTTTACAGTTATTATCACGTCTTAGCTTTACACCAAGAATTACATTAGAAATTCTTGATGGGATGCGATGTAACGCGCATACTTTATTTTCATCAAGAACTATAATATATATATATATATATATATATATATTATATATATATTATAGTAAAAAAGTTCAATGAATTTAAAAAATGCAGATATTATATAAATTCAAATCAGTGTTTTATATTTAAAGATCAGTTATAAAGAACCAAAGTTCTTATTTTCATTTTGAATAATTTAATTCGAGACTAAAATAAATGTGAAAGGGCTTTTATCTGCAATAATAATTTTCATCAAAAATAACATAGACTTATAAATGTCATATACACGGTCAATCATACTGAAGATTATGAATTGTACTACAAAATATTTAAAAGACTATTTCCAGTATAATGACCCGAATATCATCATTAATGCTTGACTGGCACACTTAAAAGTTTTATCACATGGCTAAATGATTGACTATTATATTATGATAAGGTCATTTCACAAATTTTTAATAACGGACCTATTGGTTTGTTTTACTTTTCACTTAATTAGTGAAAAACAAGATGGACTGATCTAAAAGTTTACTTTCTTGTGTAAGAAGTGCTATTTAGAATTTTATGCAAATGATAATTAAAGTTTCTATGTAAATAAGCGTAACATAGCGGGTATTATATTTAATGGTAGCTGCCATCCATATTTGCAAAGACAACATATTTGCAAGCATCATTTTCTGTACAGAAACCGGCAAAGTGTTGGTCAAGGCACTATAAACAAAGCAGCTGATAAAAATGTTACACTCATAACTGTTAACAAAAACTGTTTCTGCAAATGGTCTTATAGATAATAATAACTATTCCGCCGTGTTAGGTGCAGGAGCTATTATTAGAAGGAGAAGAGGTAAAATTTTGTTTTAGAGATGCGCAATCAATATTGTTTTGTCTGCAATTGAGCATAAAATAAAAAATAACTTCAGCCAAAGAGCATAACTGGCATTATACTCAGGCCCATGAATTGGTATGGAAAAAAATATTTTTTCCAGGTTTCAAAAAATCTGTCAAAATTCAAAAAAAAAACATAAATCTTAAAATCAAAAAATGTATATTATATGTATGTCTATACATACATATAATGATTTGTGGCTGCTTAGTAACTGACGGTGACTCAGTATAACATCCTACAGTCACGCCGAAACTATGAGGAGAGAATCACTGTAGAAAAGTCACATGTGTCAATTTTAATTAAATATATTTTATATGAAGTGATCTTGACTACGTTTCATCAATTAACCATTGGTAAAAATTAAAACAGGAATTTAACCTTGCAGCTTGTTCTTTTTTTATAGGATAAGGGTGACAAACTAGCACACAGTCCACCTGATGGTAAGTGGTTGCTGCGGCCCATAGACATCTACATCTATCCTCTGTTACAAATCAAAATGTAGATGCGTTGTCACCCGTGAGGACTAAGATGGAATGCCTCATTTCCAGTAAAAAGGGCCTCCAGCCACCTGCACTCACCAAGCGAAACGCAGAGGTAAACCTCTACTTCACGCTGGTTTTAAACAGCAATAGCTGCCGCGTGGCTCTACCACTGTTAAAACCACCACTGTTCATTATTTTTATTATAAATACCTGTAAATGTATATATTATATATAAATAATTCCCATAATATTTTGTATTATTTTTTACTTTGCCCTATCTGCAATGTTCTACGCTCTATAGAAAATGTGGCGTATGACATGACTGACAATCTTTCGAAAGTTTTATCTAGGTACAAAGATGTTTTACCTTTTCGTCGCCTCCACATGATATTTTTGTCAGCATAAGGTACCCTTCTATATCTGGAACGAATATAAATATTGCTACAAAATAAAGTAACAGGCTATACAAGTCCCTCTACTGGGCACAGGACTCTTTTTTATTTCCGAGAGGGTTAAGGGCAAGGAAATGCCCGCCGTGCTTCCCCAATGCGTGTTGACGAAAATTGCAATTACAAATTTCATTCGTGCCGTCGGGGATCAAACCCGGGAAAATTTACAGCGAACGCTTTGCGCGATCTACTTAGTTAGTTATGTTCAAATAGTGCTCAGTGATAGAGGACATCGTGCGGTTATTTCATGGCCTAGAAATATTATTCAAGGACGTGTGAGGTGCACTAAAGCAAAACGGAGCAATATGATTGTACCATGTCGCTCCGTTGTGTATTAATGGACGTCATATTCCCATGCCAAAAACCAGTGATTATAGGCTCACGCGAAATGTGGGGAACATAAATTATGAGTGAATAAATTTAAAATATACACTTATAATATTCGAACGGAACACGTGGTGAGTGGCTCGTGGCAGTTAATTATACGTGGTAGAACCACGCTACAGATATTAGGGTTGTAGCTCGATCGGGGAATGACCACGCTCTCATAAAATACCAGCATAAAGTTGCAGATTACTATAGCTATGTCTTGTATAATAATATAAAAAACGGGATTTCCTTTTTACTAGAAAAGAGGCATTCCATCTTAGTTTTCAGGGGTGACAAGGAATCTGCATTTTGATTTTTAATAGGGTATAACACCCATTTTAAAAAAGTGTTTTAAAGGAATTCTACAGTGATAATGAACCACTAAAATTATTATATAATTTTTTTAAAACCGAATAGTGACATAAAAATTACTTTTAATCTAATGTTTTAAAGAACAGTGGTAGACTTTCATACATAAAATTAGTTGTGGAATGGTAGTGTGTATATATCAAAAACATCTTAAAATGTTAAGCATCAGTCCCTTAATAACTCTTTCAAAGAATTTTGTCCTGACAAGGCGTCAAAAAAAAAGATATTTAGATTTGAACCTCACATCACATCGAAAAAGTCATGTTTCCTGTGTTTGTTTGATGTTAGCTTAATACATAATACATAATTGAAAGTTTTTAGTTTATTGTATCTCTATTATATGTTTGCATACTATAAATGTATATTTCTGGCATGGCTCCAGGGCCTTTGTGTCATAGTGACATTCTCAGAAGGGCTAGAATCCAGAGCCGTAAAGCCAGTAAAAAAACCGTGACATTTTATTTTAGCTAGTGTTGCCATAACATTAAATGGAATTGTTACATAGTACTATGATTGAGATAATGTATTATTGTAGGAAGTGCTTTGTTTATTATTTTTATTGATTTATTCTCAACCATATCACTTTTATTTTTATTATTACTGATAGTATAGTTATTACTAATAATAACTTAATATAAAACTATTTTGTGTGTTGTGTTGATTGTCTTAAAAAGTTTATACGAAAATAGTATGCATATACCAAATGACAACACTTGAATAGAGTAAAATGATTTAAGTCATTTGATATTCTCAAAAATGTTTGTTTTTTTTCTGTGGCTTTAATTGAAAAATCATAGAAAAATAATAAAACTCACTTTTATATATAACTTATTTCCAGACGCGATAATTTTTGTCAACTATTTTTCTGCCATTGTTCTTTACGCGTGAAAACGCTAGCCGCCATACTGTTCAACTCGTGACGTCACTGTCCTAAAATTTTGACAATTTTGCAAAGGAATAAGATACTTATGAATGTTTAATAATGAGTTATCATCTATATCATTGTTGTTTTGTGCCTGGTTGCAAATATACAAGCATAAGAATGCCGGGGAAATTATGAATTAAAGTGCAAACTGATTTAAATATGAGAAGTACTTGGTTAAAACTGGCAAAAAAAGACCCGAAGGCATTGTCTACAAAATCTAAACTATACTTCTGTGAAGATCACTTTGATGTAAGTGTGACTTATATTTAACTATCGATTAAACAAAAAAAATATCATGATATGATAGGTCAAATTTTGTAATAGATTAGGTTAATCACTCGTCTGTCCCGCCCTATGTGGGCCATTTTGATAGCCCTTGCGAGTGCAGTGCAGTGTTTTCGTTAATTCCTGTTTTGTTCTATTATATGGGAATAAAGACATGGTTTGTACTCAGATCAAATAAAAAAGTGACTTTTTATTTCGTCTAAGGGTTTGTACAAAAAAATATAACAAAAAGTTTTTTTCACCTAAGCTTATATTATAATATCTACAACATTAGTGCTAAAAGGGAAGTAATAAACTTGCTTTTACGAATCTTGAAAAATTTTGAAATTAGCTAGTTAGTACACAGCACATAACCTAGTTCTTTGATCTAGTGACGTCACGACGCTATCTAAGACGGCGGACATCGTTTTGCAGATTTGAGGCACAGATAAAAAATATTCTTCAAATTGAAATATAATAATAATAATTTCTTTATTTGCTTAAAACATGGTATTTGTAGGTGGTACAGTAAAATAAGTACACATGTTTTGCTTATAATTAGCATGCAAATTTAAGTTTATGTTATATACATTTCAAGTTACATTTATTTAAATAAAGGGTCAAATACATTCATAAAATTAATATTAACAAATCAATAATTATTAAAGCCTAAGGTCAATAAATTCTTTAATGTCGTACACTTTTAGTTCAATAAGCCTTATATAGTCTCGATTTAAATAAATTCATTTGAGGTTTTTAATGTCATTGGGGATTATATATCTTAATACACATTGCTACACAACTTTTTCTGAATTTAGCAGATCTCGGAATGACGCTTAACACTAATCTATCGGGATTTCTTTTCAATCTAGAGTTTATATCTCTGGCTTTCTGGAAGAGCTCGGTATGACTTTTGACAAAGCAACTCATTTCAAAAATGTACAGTGATAACAACGGAAGTAAGCCCAGGCTCCAAAGAGATGCTCTACAGGACTCGCCCGGTGGAATCCCACATATGGCTCTGATGCATTTTTTTGCGCTACAAATGCCCTTTATCTCTCAGTACTATTACCCCATATCATCACTCCATAACGTAGAATGGAGGCTACATACGCGTTATAAGTGGTAATAGCTGTTTGCAAGTTAGTTACGCTCCTTGTTTTATAAAAAGCATAAACAAAGCTATTGATACGCTTGCATAAGGCCTCAATATGCAATTTCCAGTTTAGATCCTGGTGTATCGTTACACCTAAAAATTTGGTATGTATAATTTCTTTAATATTTTCGATATTGAGGTTAAAATTGTGTTTATCATGTTTGGGTTTATTAAAATGTATGAAATTTGATTTATTTAAATTTAATTTTAGATTCTTTTCCACTTACCATTTAATAATGTTGTCAATAGTATTATTAATTTTAATTTCATGGTCATGTATTGAATTATATTTATTTTTATCTGATGTCACAATTACTGATATGTCATCTGCAAACAAGATACATTTATGACCAGTTACTCTGGTTATGTCATTTATTTATAATATAAACATAAGTGGACCTAGCACACTTCCCTGAGGGATACCACACGTGTTATATTTTAGGGTAGAAGAACATGTTATCAGTTCGCTATTTATGATTTTATTAACAGTGACGCACTGACATCGATTCCTCAAGTATGATGATAGCCACTGTAGTGTAGGTCCTCTTATTCCAATCGTTTCAAGTTTATTTAATAAGACTTCGTGGTCTACAAAATCAAACGCCTTGGACAAGTCAAAAATAGACCTGTTGTTAGATAACCTTTATTTAATTTTGTCAGTATTGTTTGCACAAGAGTTAATATTGCTTGAGTTGTCGACTTTTCTTTTTGAAAACCGAATTGATCTTTATTAATGATGTTGTATGTATTGCCATAATTAAGTATTCTCAGGTGCATGCATTTCTCGAACACCTTCGATAGAACAGGTATAAGAGTTATTGGGCGATAATTGTTGACATCATTTTTTTTTACCTCTCTTATACAATGGTTTGACGACTAATTGTTTTAATGCTTCCGGAAACGTACCAGATGAAAATGATAGATTAATTAAATACGTCAATACAGGCACTAGTTCATCAGTACACATTTTAATTATTCTTGTACTGATTCCGTCGAAGCCTTCTGAATTGGTGTTGTTCAAACCTATAATTTCTTTTTTTACTTCTTCTTTTGAAGTTGGAAGAAGAAAAATCGTGTTTGGTATAAGTTTGCTCTTAGTATTTGTTTTTTGTGTCTTATTTGTCGTCATATTATATGTATTAGTCAATTTAATAAAATGTTCATTAAAAGGTGAGGCTATATCAAAAGGATTAGTCAACTGTTTTTTGTTTAAATTTATTTCATTTATGATATTGTCACATTTTAAGCCATTGATTTCCTTTTTTTATTATATTCCATGTCGCTTTACGTTTGTTTTTACTTTTATTTATATATTTTATGTGCGAAATCCTTTTGGTGGTATTAATACATTTTTTTAATACTTTCGAGTAATTTGTATATTTGATTTTATTGCTTGCTGTTTTTTTTTATAATAATTACATCTTAGTGACCGTTTAGTTTTACAGCTTGTTCTTAGACCTTTGCTAATCCAATCTTGTGTGTTCTTATGAGTGTTAACTTTAATTTTAATTAAAGGAAAACACATATTATAAAACATGCACATTAGTTCATGAAAGTTATTGAAGGCAGAGTTCAGACTCATATCTGCGTATACCTCAGACCAAGTTATGCTTTTCAGGCATTGCTTGAATCTGAAAATATTTTTGCAACTATAGTTCTTTTTAAGTACTGTGTATGGTTTTGGTTTTTCAAATTTTTTTTTGCACAGGGATACATAATAACTGAGCTGTATCGTGGTCGGACAAGTATAAAGGTAGTACCGTAGCGTTAGCGTCTATAATATTACTTAGCATGTGGTCTATGCACGAGTTTTTGCGTGTTGGTACATTAATATGCATTTTTAAGTTATGACTTAGACAAATATCTTGGAGTTAATTTGTTATTTTTCCCTGTTTCGGCGTACTGATGTTAAAATCACCCGTCAAAACCATTTTTGTATCAGGCTTACAGTTTCTTAATAAGTCGTGCAATAGTAGGTCTAATTTGTTTAAGAAAACATTCGGATCAGATGTAGGTGTTCTATAAACACATACAACCACTAATTTATGTAGAGGCATCTCCATGCCGCAGACCTCAAAGCTCTTTTGTGATGCGTACGTTTTTAGTTTTTCCATTTCTTTGTAGATACTATTTTGTTTGGCTAAGATACAGGTTCCTCCCCTCAGTTTGTCCCGACGAAACGCTGTTGCTAACTCATAGTTATAAATATTTAGGTACTTCTCGCTACCAGATCGCAGAAAAGTTTCAGATAAACATATAAGATCTGGATCATTATTCGTCTTTTTAAGTTCATGTAATGTTATTTCTAGTAACTCCTGCTTTGCCAAGACACTCGCAATGTTTTGGTGCAAAATTTCAAAAGTTTTTTTACTGTGAGGCACGAAAGAAAGGCTTATCTATTTTTGGAAAAAATGCAGTAAAGTACTTTGAGTTAAATGCGTTGGCCTATTGGCATCAGATCCACTAATAGAGGCATTAGCCCCTGATCGAGCCTTGGAAAAATAGTACGGGATTGTTACCTTTGGATACTGTACCACTTTAAAGAGAGCTTTTTCAGGCGCTGGCTTACTACGTGCTATTATTTTTTTCAATTGTTTGGGATTTAGATATTCATTTTCGTAGTCAATGCAATCTATCAAATAATTAATCGAATTACATAATTGAAAAGGATTCCTGTGTTTACATTCAACGAAATCGTAATTTTGATGTCTATTACAAATTCTCTTTATAGTTTTATATATGTTACTAACACTTAGGTATATATTTGTTAATAAATTTAATACAATTGTGTCATTATTACGAAAATATCTAAGAAACCGTCGTAGCTGTGATGATAGTATATTAATATCATAGTCGTTTTCGCCAATGCAGATTATAACTTTGTCTTTCGGTTTTACATTTATGTTTCGAATATTTACGATAAAATCTGCGGACGGTGCATATGGTTTTGTTATTGCTGTGATGACGTATTTCTCGTATGGCGTGTTCGCTCGCGACTGAATTAGAGCGGTGGCGAGACCGGCGCAGCGTTGATTTCCTATGATGTATAAGCGGTTCTTATCATCTTCTTTATCAGCGCATACTAAACTCGTGGATTTAGCCTGTAAAGGCGTTTGTGTGTTGTCCAAGGCTGATGTCAATTTTTGTTCCAGAGTATTTATATATTGTTTGAGACAGATTACCTAGTTTTCAGTATATTTAAGCTGTTTCTCTAAGTTTTTAATTTTTAGTTGGAGTGCCACGGGTATGTTGTTAGAACTAGCTGTTTTTCTATATGCTGGAGAAACAAAACCAGTGTGATAGTGAGAAGTAAGAGGAGAAGATACTTCTGACTGTGGTTTGGAACGTCTATTACCTTTTTCCGCGCTCTGAATTGTTTGGCTAACGTTATGTGAAGATTGTCATAAGGCTGTCAACGTCTTATTTTCCTTTGTCAATTTGATTATTTTCTGTCGGAGATCGTTATTTTCTAATGTTATGTTGTCGAATTCGTTCTGTAGTATGGTATATTCCTTTCGAAGTCGGCTAATTGTGTCCTTCATTTCCTGTACTGCAATAGAGTCTGTTATAGTGTGGTCTAAGCTTTTTGATAGTGGTTTATGAAAGGAATCCGCAGACTTAGGTCGCGGGAGGTAGTCAGCACATGTGAGTCGTCAGGTTCGTACGAATCATGGGATGAAGTTAATGCTTGTGAGTTGTCTATTTGATTTATTGGTGAGGCATTCAGTTGAGGAATGCTTGCCTGCATTGTTTGTGATTCGTCCAGCTGAGATAAAATACTTGCAGACGCCATTCCTGAAGGTTCGATCTCAGTCGGCATAAAAAGTGCACTAAAAGTAGAAGGGCTGTCGTCAGATTTCTTTGCTGTTTTATTTTTCCTTGTGGTTACATGAGATAAGACGGAGTAAGGTGTCGAAGTCCCTTTTGATTTTTAGCTACAGTCTTTGCACTTCCAATTTTTTTAGCTGCTTCATCCTGTAAGCGGTATAGTCTCTCCGAGTATCCGACGCAATGAAATTCGAAGTTGTTCCGGCATAGCGAGCATAAAATTGTATTTTTTGAGTCAACCTTGCGCTTACATTTGGAACATGTAACTTGTAGTGCCATCTTATGGTCATTGCTTGTACTTTTTAAATTGGGTTTTGTTATTTTATCAATGTATCAATGTAAATCTATACAATGCGTTTAATTCAGCAATATATTAATAGATGTCGTTATTGTTTCAAGAGTTGAATGTTCTGGTTTCTATTAACCCTAGCGGAGTTTACCAAAACTATTTCCAGTAACACTACCGATAGATAGATGACGCTTATTCAGGGTATTTCTTATATGGAGGGCAGCGGTATCCAGTGATGCGTAAACAAATTACTTTTTAAGTACTTATAATTTAATATCCGTAAAAGTGAACCACTTTCTTCAATAATTAACTACATGGCGCTCATTAATGGAATTGATTAAATGGAAATTAGTGACGACTAGTGATGAGTAGTTATACCAAGTAATGATATTAGATATGAATGTTATGATGATTCATCAGCTGATTTTTATTTACATGTCAAGTTTGAAATTATAACGTCCGGATAATTAGAAAATTCACTTTTATATAGTCACTCACCGATTCAAAATGTAGTATATCCCCTTTTATTTGTATTATTGTCAATTTTTCATGCACTCACTTTTATATTGTCGATTTTTTTTAATGTTTATACACACAACGAATAATTCACATTAGCAGATTCATTTTTAGTGTTTTCACCTAAATAACATTTGTGGCACTTTCTCTTATCGATACACCTATAGTTTTAAGTTAGTTTACTGTGTAAATTCGATGCACTTCTATTTTTTTATTAAAATTTACTACGGAGGCGATGTTAACCGTGGCGACACTAACGGCCTCTGTAATAAAATTTATAATGCATTTTTATAAATAGAAATCAATATTTCTCTTTTACTTTTTACAAAATCTGTAATAAATATATATTCTTTGATATTTTTTTTACATGGTCTAAAATACCCTATTGAGGATAGACGTAGATGTATTCGGCCCATAGCATCCTTTACCACCTGCTTGACTGTGCGCTCGTTTGTCACCCTTATTATATGAAGATAATTTGTTAAACGCCATAAAATCCGTAAATATGAATTAATTTGCTCTAATGCTACAAAATATTTACGTAATGCACATTACTCTATCAAATACTAACAAGCCGTATTACACAACTTTAAAAATGCTGAACGCAAACTTTTATCGTTTCTTAAAAAAAATATAACCGGCCGGATAGATGCAGAGGGCTGTAAACCGGACGTGCTATGTGTTAATCTATGAAAGACAATGAATCGTTTATATATTATGTAATATCATTCATGTAAGACCTGTGTTTAGAAGAGTGCTTGTTAAGGGCTGTGATGATTATAATGATGATTAAGAGAATGTTGCGGCTTTGTGACATTCCTTAGAGAAGGCCTATGTTCAGCAATGGACATTTCAAGGGCTGTAATGATGATAATATCATATCGATTATTGTTACATTATAAGTATGCATTAAAATACGAGTATATAATTTAAATCTAAGCTCAGAGGATTGAAACGGAATAGTGCATTACATGAATTATGAATATTACATGCAAAATAAATCACAGATACTACAATGAAATTGCTTTAAAATGGCCCAATTTTAGACTTAGTGCGCACCATTAATCTAAAATATTGCTTTAGCGTAAAACACACATTATTTCATGAAAGAAAATATTACAAAAAAAAAGAAATGCATAAATGAAGTAATTTTAATAGCAAATGAATATGCTAAAAACAAGCAGCGTAATTCAACCACGTAAGGTTACCAAGCAGTTAAAAAGGTGAATGGGAACTCTCTTTTTAGATTATAAGACTCTAAGAACTACACCCTTAATTTATCTTGCTTATAATAGTAAATCATAAATATTTCATGAAGTTTCACACAAGCTGTAAATTGCAAACTCATTGAGCGAGTTTCCTTAGCAATAATTTGTTACATACGCTACACTTCTTTGAACCTATAAAATGGAAAATTAAGGAAACGATTAAGCTCGGGCCTCTCTCCACGTCGATACGTTTTAATAGAATTGAAGTGACAAATAAACAACCAACTTCAAACAGAGAAGGCGATGTAAATGATATTTGATGGCAGAAAAAGGTAAGATGAATTCCGAGACGTACTCAGGCAACCACAATCGCTACGCCTAGCAGTTAGATTGACGATCACAGAACCAGAAGTATTTTTTTTTATATAGGATAAATGTAGATGTCTATGGGCCATAGCTTTCACTTATGGACATTGCCTCATATTGGATTTATATTTCCATTGTGTTTTTTTTCTGTAACCGCCTTTGACGTTATATCCCTGGTTGACTGGCAGTGAATGCTTTTAGCATCTATTATTCCTATGCATTAAGTAAGGTTTAATAAAGATTAAAGTAGTAAAAATGATTCTTTGCTTCGAAACTTCTGCTTATTTACGAATAAACCGCACTCCATCTTAGAACTTTATATAATCATCTTCATAAGCCCATTAACAGGTCAGCTTAAAATGTCTTGAGGTTTTACGATGGAATAGTTTAAGTACGGTTAATGAGTTTAAATACCTGGGGCATCCGTTAAAATGTTGACCTTTGCACGCGAACGTAGAGCATTGCCTGTGATAGCGAACATGCTTGCTCGCAAATTTGTTTTTTGCTGCGAAGAAGCTAAGTAACCCTATTCAGATTCAGAGCATACTGTTCCCAGTTTTACATTTCTGCAATATTTACCTCCTAAAATGCACACTGCTGTGACTCTTGTACTTTTGCATCCCAACTGTGTATATTTTATTATAATCCTTTATTTTATAGAAAAAGGGTGACAACCGAGCACACAGTCTACCTGATGGTAGATGTAGTAGATGTAGATGTAAATGTTGCGGCCCTCAAACTGTATTCGATTGTGAATCAAAATGCAGATTCGTTGTCACCCCTAAGGACTGCGAAGGAATGTATCGCATTCATTTAAAAGTGTTTCTGTTTCTCAAGCATTTATTTTACGCTAGTATTCTGAAACGTTGTCCTTATCCGGTCAAACCGACTCATTCGTGCTAAAACCTTACTATAGCTGTCGCGTGGCTCTGCTACGTTTATTGGTGAATAGTTTCGCTAACGCATAATACATAACATCGTTATTTATGCTGTGTTTCTTTTAGATACACTGTATAAATAACGAATGGCTTCTCAAACGCCGTTTCTATTTGTTATTTGCTAAGGTTTCTCTATGTCAATGTTTTAAATATATTGTGTATTATGGTGACGACAAGTGTCACCATACCTACTAAAATCATGTCATGTACACAACGTGTCTACGACATTACAAAAAAGAGTTTTATTTTAAGTACCTGTAGATAAATTATTAAGTTCTGAGTTATTTTATAGCGACGAGATTAAATTAATAATTTAAGAATCATCCGCTTTGAAATTACTCCACATTCTCTCCGCATTTACTTCAGTTTTAATCCGCGCTCATTCCGAAATTTAATAAAAATATTATAAAATCTACAAACTAACTCGACCACGGCGCCATCTATCGGGTCCAGATTTTATAACTTTTGTTTGAGCTGATCCAACATATATTTTGAATATGTCACTTTGATTCATAAATATAGAATTCAGCGCTACCTATCGTATCCTATGCTAGTTATGAGCCTGTGCCGCCATACAATAAATAACATATTGTATGAATTTGACCTCAATTGTTAAGAAGTTACAAGATCACTAAGGGTGCGTACAGATCATGTAACATGTTGTACAATTTATGTTTTATAACACTTCCACATTATGTAACATTGCTTATCAACATTGCAACATATAACAATACTATACACAATAGAATAACAATGCAATATAACAATGTTATATGACATTATCGATTGACATTGTCGTTTGTAGTTCTGCCGTTCGTGTTATATAACATTTATATCACGTTATATTATACTTTTTATAATATTCAGCCTCCACATTACTGAAACATATTATATAACACGTTTTATAACATGTTATGTTATATAATGTGTACGCACCGTAAGAGACGCAACAATAATTCATTCATGCATGCCTTTATTACAACCTAATAAAAGTCTACATGAGAGCATAGTCTCCCCCAATGATTGCCTTTAAGGAGGGATATTTTGTTAGTTGCCACGCTTGGCAGGCGGGTTGGCAACCGCAAACAATTATTACATACATGTAATAGAGATTAGTTAGTCTCATATTATTTCTTGTTTGTGATTCATAAAAAATTTACATCAAAGTATTGTTTATATTTTTAGTAGTTAACCTTCATATTATTTCTGAATATTTCTGTAATTAAAATTATGTAAGAAAAAACGATACTGGTTAAATAAAAGCGGTTTTGATTCCAAACTTAGTTAAAGGCCACTGAGTAACGCAAATATTTATTATTATGAAAACTTTTAACAAAGATTGAAAAATGGGAAGCTGTTCATTTATATGCTGCTGCCTCTCAAGGAAATAAAATAGTTGCAAATTTTCCGTCTACATTGAATTTCATGGCATTTACTATTGCACTCCATTCATTTTTAAATATTATTTCTGAACTACAGCTTGAATAAAATTTTATGTTTGCGCTGAATCAATCTACCACTTAATCCATTTACTCATTCATTACATACATAAAAAGTCCACTGCAAGCCTCCTAAATATTGTCCAATAAGGAGGATGTTTGCCATAGATGCCATGCTTGGCTGGTAGACTGGCAACCGCTGGATTTTATTTTCTAGTTGTCATTTGGAAGGAAATCTCCACATATCTTAGTTTATTTCTCCTGTCGTGTCCGACGACATCCACGAGCTCATATGGGGTAGTGGAAATTCTTACGACGTCCCTACAGGTCCACTGCTTAGCTCGTCCTCAGCGTGACGATGTTTTCATGATACCGCTTAATAAATGAATAAAATCACTTATCTTCACGCACAATCCCTGACGCGGTAGCCAGAGAGAACAGATCGCCAATTGTCACGATCCTTACATACCTCTTTCGCTTCTTTCAGATTCATTATTTTCTTCATACATGCACGTCTAGGTATCCGAGTACTCTTGACCCTTACGCTCACATGGTCTTCGAAAATTTGTCTCGGTCTACCTCGACACCTTTCAATATTTATTTTCGCGCTATATATTTTCTTCACCATTCGGTCTTCACTCATTCGCTCAACGTGCCCAAACCATCGAGGCACGCCCTTATAAATGTTTGTGATAAGGTCATCTTTCAAACCTGCCATATTGCGAATCTCTCCGTTTCGCTTTCGGTCGGCCATGGTAACGCCGCACATTTTACGAAGAGATCGCACCTCCATGCATTCAATTTACTTTTATGCTTCTTCTGGCATACCCAGGTTTCGCTGCCATATAACAAAGTCGGTACCAACACTGCGTTATGTTTTTTTTTTTATAGAATAGGGGGCAAACGAGCATGCGGCTCACCTGATGGTAAGTGACTACCGCCGCCCATGAACAACCGCAACACCAGGGGAATTGCAGATGCGTTGCCGGCCTTTTAGAAAGTCCTAAGTCGTATCGGTTCGGAAAATTCGCTGGTGGTAATTGATTCCACAAAGAAGTTGTGCGAGGGAGAAAACTTCTTCTAAATCGCATAGTGGTGGACCGCCAATCATCCAGATGGTATGGATGGTAACGCGAGTTTTGTCGCGATGTACGATAGTGAAACTGAGCGGCTGGAATTAGTCCGAACAATTCCTCAGAGCACTCCCCGTGATAGATGCGATAAAATACGCAAATAGATGCAACATCTCTACGCAGTGCCAGTGTATCGAGCCGATCGGAAAGAACTCGGTCGTCGACGATTCGAATCGCTCTGCGCTGGATGCGGTCAAGTGGAAGGAGCTGGCACTGGGGTGCCCCGGCCAAGAGATGAGAACAGTATTCCATGTGGGGCCGAACTTGCGCTTTGTAAAGTTGCAAGCGATGTGCCGGCATGAAATACTGTCTCGCTCTGCTGAGCACGCCAAGCTTTTTAGAGGCCAATTTGGCCTTCCCTTCCAATTGACCACGAAACTGCACGCTATTCGATATGTCGACGCCAAGGATTCCGATACTGGCTGAGGCAGCAAGGGGAGTGCCTTGAAACTGAGGAGACACGACAAAGGGGTTCTTTTTAGCGGTAAAAGCGCAAATTTGTGTCTTCTGGGGATTGAACTGGACTAGATTTAGTCGGCCCCAATCCGAGACTTTGTTAAGCAAAGACTCGACTTCAGACACAAGTTTGTCCCGGTACTAGGAGACGTTTTCCCGAGAAATATTGGCACGGCCGGTATATAAGGCATCCCCAGTGCTGTCGTCTGCATAGCAATGAATGCTACCAGTTAGCAACATATCATTGATATGCAGGAGAAACAGCGTTGGTGATAGCACGCAGCCTTGTGGAACTCCAAGCGTTGATAGGGTTGAAATCAGAGCATGCACCGTCCACTACGACCTTGATGCTCCGATCAGCAAGGAAACTGGTGATCCATTTGCACAATTTCTCGGGAAGCCCATAGGAAGGAAGCTTCGAAAGAAGCGCCTTGTGCCAGACCCGATCGAAGGCCTTCGCTATGTCCAAACTAACGGCCAATGCCTCCCCCTTGGACTCTACTGCCTCCGCTCATCTATGAGTTAAGTAAACCAAGAGATCACCTGCTGATCGACCCCGATGAAAACCGTACTGACGGTCACTGATCAGCTGGTGATCCTCAAGGTACCTCATGAGCTGGCAGTTTATAATGGACTCCATTATTTTGGAGAACAAGGAGGTGATGGCGATAGGCCTGTAGTTGGACGGGTCTGAGCGGTCGCCTTTTTTAGGGATCGGGTGGACCAAAGCTGTCTTCCATGAATTCGGGACTACGCCTTGGGAGTAGGAGTACCGGAAAAGACGCGTTAAAACCGGTGCCAACTCCGGAGCACACGTCTTCAGCACAATGGGAGGGACTCCATCGGGCCCACTCGACTTGCTGACGTCCAGGGAGAAGAGTGCTTTGCGAACCGAGCGCTGTGTAAATCGCACATCCGGCATGGAGCACTCACATCGCGGGATGGTCGGCGGTGTGTTCCCCCCGTCATCTAGAGTCGAGTTAGCAAAAAGAGAGCACAACAGATCGGCTTTCTCTTTTGCGGCATGGGACAGTGAGTCGTCTTCTCTGTGCAGAGATGGAAGGGATGGCTGACAGAAGTCCCTCCTCCCTTGGACAGCCTTGGCGAGAGACCAGAATGCACGAGTTCCCGAAGGAAGGCGAACTAGCTTCTCGCCAATTCTGCCGTTGTGCTCAGACCTTGCCTTGGCAATGACGCTTTTGAAGGACCTGGAGGCGGAATTATACTTCTTTTTAAGTGCGCTGGTGTTTAAATCCCGAGACGTTGATGCGTCAGCCCAGGCCCGGTAGCACTCCTGCTTATAGCGTGATGCTATTTTACAGGAGCGACCAAACCATGGCTGGAATCTGCCTCCGATGGGCACCACAGAGGATGGAATAAAAAGTTCCATACCCTGAAGTACCACATCAGCAACAGAATCGGCAACAACGCTGGGATCTTCCGGCGAGAAGCAAACCCGCCCCCAAGGGTAGGATGCAAAAAAAGACCGCATCCCGTCCCAATCAGCTGACCTATAGTGCCAAACACGGCGGCAAGCTGCAGATCGCAACTGTGATTGGAGCGTGAGTGGCACCGTGCTCCGGATCGACGGAGACCTGATATCCGTCCGGATGAGAGGTCAGCAGAAGGTCCAACAGGGAAGGTACATAGTCTTCCACATCTGGGATCCACGTAGGCAAAGTTACCAGTTGTGTTAGACCATATGCCAAAGCAAAGTCGTAGACAGATCTACCCGCATGATCGGTTAAACGAGAACCAAGCCATTCAGCGTGGTGGGCGTTGAAATCACCGAGTATCACGATCTCTGCGGATGGGACCTGTTGTAGCACGGAGTCTGCAGCCATTTGGACGTGGTCAATGAGTCGGTCTGTGTCGGCATTACCACTATGGGACCTATAGAGGCACCCGTAGACGCGGGGATGGTCGTCGCTGTCTACGCGCAGCCATAGGATGGACAGGTCCGTACCTTCAAGGCTGCCGAGGCGTCGAAAACAGATGTCCTCTCTGACGTATACACAAACTACCAGCCCGGGGCACAAAGGAGTGTTCCAATTTGTATCCCGGGTAGGAGAGATATGAAGTATCAGCCGGAGAGGACACCTGAGTGTCGGTTAAAAAGAGCAAGGCCGGCTTCGCGGTCTCTAGATGGTAATGGACAGCATTAAGGTTGGAATGAAGTCCCCTGATGTTGCAAAAATTCACGGATAGCGTGACAGGGGTCGCCCTGGTTGTATTGCTCCGCTTGCCCCGAGCAGCATTAGTCACGAGCGGAATTTTGCCCCCAGAATACGCGGGGCAGCCTGAGCACCCACGCTCAGGAGTGAAGTAGTTTGGTCGTGGATGCTCAGCGAGGGATTCTCTAGGGGTGCTGGTACCCTCCTGGGGTAGTCTTTTATTTAATTCCACTACCATGTTGATGGGGGGGGGGGGATTGGGCCTCCGGCCACCTGCACTCACCAAGCGCAACGCAGAGGTAAACCTCTACTTCACGCTGGTATTCTGTGAGGTCGTGGTACCACCCCGGTTCGAGCTGGCCCATCCGTGCGACAGCATAAGCTACCGCTTGGCTCTACCACTGTATAAATGTATTGCAAGGCGTGCAGTCTTCACTACGCCTTGCCTTATGACTAACGCAGTCAGGACACCATTGACTTTGTTGCCGGCAGCGACACGCCTGTCCACATATAAATCACATCTTCCATCCCAGCTGAAAGCACTCTCCAAGTATACAATTTCATTTACCTGTTCTAGACATTCCTGAATTACCCATATTTCACACTTCGTTCTCTCTTCGTCCCTTTCAAATAGCAGAACCTTAGTTTTATTAGCGTTCAAACGGAGACCTTTAATTTCACATTCCTCTTTCATACACGTGACTAATGCCTGCAATTCTGCCTCTGATGGTGCAATAAGCACTGCATCATCAGCATACAGCAGACAATTTACTTTAATGTCACCCAATTTCACACCCAAACAGCCATCAACCCATCTTTCAGCTTCTGTAAACAGCTGTTGATATACAGTATGAACAGCCAGGAAGACATGACACAACCCTGTTTTACGCCCGTTTGGACGCTAAATATGGGTGACAGGTCATGCTCTACCCGCACACAGGCTTTACAGTCACAGTAAAGTGACTGCACCTTAGCAATCGACCATCCACACCATACCCCGGCAACAGTTCCCACATTTTCTTCCTTACAACCTTATCAAATGCTTTCTAAAGATCCACAAAAGCACAGAAAATCTTCTGTTTAGAAGCCAGGAGCTTCTTCGTGATCATGCGGAGAGAAAACATTTGATCCGTGCATCCTCTTCCAGGTCTAAATCCGCATTGAGCCTCCCATAGAAATCTTTCCGATTTCTCTTACATCCTACGTGTCAAGACCTTCGAGTAAACTTTACTTACTAAACTGGTCAAACTGATAGCCCGATAGCACCCGCCGTCAAAATATGAACTTTTACCTTTATATAAAGGCACAATGACTGCAGATCGCCAATCATCCAGGACATCTCCCGTCCGCCAGCACAAATTGCACAGTAGATGAAAGCGGTCCCATACGCGAGGCCCACCATACTTGACCATTTCAGCAGTAACTCTGTCTAGTCCCGCAGCCTTACCACTTTTCAAAGTTCGAATCGCACGTTAAATCACTTTCATACTGATGACCTCAGTGTCATCGAGGTCCGGGTCTGGCGTACCAGTCACGGCGTCACCCCCGAATCTCTCACTAAGATCATTACACGCACACATTTCTCTATAAAATTCGCTCCATCGCCGCATGACGTCCGATTTTTCTGAGAGGATGTCATTAGTTCTCGAAAGCACTTTGTTCATTCTTGAGACCGTCGCACCACTTCGGGTCGTTCCAACCTCTTTCCAGAAGAGTTTGGAGTTCTCCTTAAAGTTGTGCGACAACCTTTCGTCTGGTTCCATTCTACACCTTTCACGCACTTCCTCAATCAATGCTTTCGTATGAACTTTCTGCAGCTTATATCTTTCTTTCATCTTCTCTCTCATATCCTTATCATTATTAGAGGCCAAGTAGTCTAACCATGCTTTCTTCTTCTTCTTTACAGCTTCTTTCACTTCATCATTCCACCATGCATCTCTTCTTTTAAAACTACCTCTTTTTATCGTTCCACACACTTGTTCCGCTGCACTTACCATTTCATCCCTAAGGTTCTGCCATGTTCTTTCCACACATTCTTTTCTGCCATCGATGGTGTCAAGCTTTTCGGCTACCCTCGCATGATATTTGTCCCTAGTATCCGCTTCCTGAAGCTTCCAGTTTCGGATGCGACAGACCGACTGTGGTTCTGTTACTGGCGTCCGGTAGCGCCAACCCGCGAACAGACCCCTAAATCTAGTAATCACTTGATCGTGATCCGTTCCTAGTTCAGCACCCCTGAACACTCGCGTACCCATCACCTGTTTTCGCAGTCGGTCATCCACCAGGAAAAAATCGATCATACTTCTCTCATTCTTTCTTTCTCTAGTATACATATGGATTTTCTTGTGAATAAACATAGTGTTTGTCACAAGAAGACCCTTTTTCTTGCATACATCCAGTATAAGCTTGCTAGCATCATTAACCCTTTTATCGCCAAACTTTCCAAGCACCGACTCGTACCCTGGTCGAGCGGTACCAACCCATCCATTTAAATCACCACATACAACAATTCTTTCGTTTCCCCTAACCAAATCTAGAACTTCTCTTACATTCTCCCAAAACTCCTCCAGCTCAGCCCTGGACGACGAAACTACCGGCGCATAAACAGCCAAAAGAAATAACTTCGTCAGTCCCAATTTAAAGCAAACCCAGAGAAGTCTTGAGTTCACTAGCTTATATTCAGTCATAACATCGACCAACCGAGACGACAGCATCACATCCACTCCCTGGCAGGCGCTCTCGCTCTCCGGGACTCCGGACCATAGAGCTAACGCCCCGCCAGGGAGCTCTTCTGTACCACTGCCCTTCCGTTTGGTCTCCGACATACACACGACATTTTAATTCTCTTTCTTTCATTATTTCGATCAACTCATTCGTCTTATCTCTCATGCCTCCTCTAACATTCCACGTGCCAACTCTGCACTCTGTCCTCCACCTTCCGCCGTGTCGGGCTGTGCGCGACAGGTGGCGGTCCTCATCGCTTCTTTGCGCGCTGCATTCCACACTAACGGGGACGAGCTGGTGTGCGTCGCCTTGGGGGGACGCCCTAACCCTCGTTGGCATGGGTGCGCAACTGTGTAGAATTGCAGCCCTGAAAAGGGCTGGCAGGGGTCACGACGAGCACGCTTCTACAATGACCCCTGTTTACGCCCGAACGCTGATTTCTGGATTGACGTCAGAGGGCGCTCGGCTCGGCGCTTTACCGGTTTTGACGTTCGGTCGAGCGCAGTGTCGAGGGCGCGCGAGCGCACGAGTCGTCTGCCAGCTGTGCTAACGTCAGCACGCTGTCAATTTTTGTGCGGGAACCGCGGAATAATTTAGGCATCTAGTAAATATACTGTCTAGGATTTGTAACGCGTATTCCTTGTTGGATAGCCTTTCCCGGGACTTATTGTGTCCGACTCAGAATCTGTATAAGTGCATTCAACAATATTAGCTAGTGTGGCTTTTGATATTCTAGAAATAACTGTTGCCACGCGAAACGGTAGTGATCTTTGATCCGGACACTCCGTATTCGTTTTGTGTGTTAAGCTTTATAACAAACGAGAGTTAGTGGCTTCTGTAAGTTAGTTAATCGTACGATAGAGTTAATGGGCTGTCATCGTGACGAACGAAGAAAGTGACTGTGGACGGCGCCGCGGAAGATTACCTCAATTTGGAGCGGTGCTGACGTCCGGGCTACTTTCGGCGGCAAAGGTCTAATAAGGTCAATCACCACCAGTCACACCCAGATACACATAACAGCGCCTTATTTCCCTTGCACTACACAACCACATGCGACCTGACCGAATCCTGAGGGACCAGTCGCCTTGGATATAGGTAAGTAAGCTCAGTTTAATATTCTCCCTGTTGAATGGCAGCAGTATAGAACGTTCCCCCTTATTGTTTATTGTAATTAGAGAAATTCCGCGCGGCCATATTGAGGCCCGACCTACGTCTGTTCGTTGAAACTCTGCTGAACAACCCCGAAATATTATAAACCGGTTTATAATATTTTCAAATATTATAAACCGGCTTTATAATATTTGCAAAGTGAATAAAATCACTTTGCAAATATTATAAACCTAACCGGGTTAGTTTATGGCTGCAATTTGGAGGTAATAATTTTTTTTGTTTCTCTACAGCGCATTTTCACTAGTTGTTCAACGTTATTTACACAAATATTTATATTTTGGCTTGTTGTAGACATGTAGAACCAAATACGTATTTTGTTAATTTGTTTTTTAGCTTAAATGTGAATAGATATTTAAAAACTCTACAAAAAAAAACTATATTAAAATATAATGAATTTCGATTAGAAAAACTAGAACGAAAAAATGATATCTAATTATTTGATACATAATGTTTTAGCATTTATATTAATTGCATTCCATTCTTAATTTTTATACAGAGAATGTTGCCTCGTAGGCCTAATTGAAACTTGCTGGGTTTCCTCTTGTTCGATATTCAAAAGCAGTTTAAGTACCATTTTATTTTAATAAAAATGAAGCAGTTTTGTGGGGTTTCATTGAAAAGCCATGTAATAAATCTTATTTATTTCATAACGAAAAATATTTAGAAGCCGACTTTAATAAATAAAAAACTACTTCGACAAGTTTTAAATCGGAAAAGTAATGAAATAGCTGTTTGCTGCTTTTTATCATTATCAGTAGATTTTATTATTCATGAAATATTTCTTCTGATAAATGAAAATATAATAATAGAAAACTCATTTTTTCTATTTAACAGTTAACTGACAGACAAGTACCTTTATTAATCATTATTAATCTGGCGTTATACAGATTTTAGAACGGAGGCCTGTTGAATCTCATCCAATATACATTATTGTTAAGTCTCGTGAATAAAGAATTATAAATATAATCCACATTAGCTCTCTTCTTCGGGTTTCTAGTAGCAATATCTATTAACATAAATATGCGACCCCTTTTTCTTCAAATAAGATTTCTCAATACCTTAAAACAAAAGAGTAGTTAAACCTGTGAACGTAAATAATTGCGTTAACTGAAGTACCGGTTTCATTGGTACCGGCGGGGATCGAACCCATCTGAGCTACCACGGCTCTCACACAGTGGATCTCAGTACAGTGGATTTTTTTGTAGATGGGACAAACAAGCATACGGCTCACCTGATGGTAAGTGACTACCGCCACCCGTGAACAATTGCAACACCAGGGGAGTTGCAGATGCGTTGTCGGCCTTTTAAAAAAAGAGTAGGCTCTTCTTTTAAAGGTTCTAAAGTCGTATCGGTTCGGAAAAATCGTTGATGGTAATTGATTTCACAAGGAAGTTGTGCAAGGAAAATATCTTGTTCTAAATCGTACAGTGTTGAACCACCAATAATCCAGATGGTATGAATGATATCGCGAGTTTTGTCGAAATGTGCTATATTCAATTTCACATTGAGCGGCTGAAATTTGTCCCAACAATTCCTCAGAGCACTTCCCCATGATAGATGCGATAAAATACGCAAATAGATGCAACATCTCTACGCAGTGCCAATGAGTCAAGCCGATCGGAAAGAACTCGGTCGTCAACGATTCGAACCGCTTGCGCTGGATGTGGTGAAGTAGAAGGAGCTGGAACTGGGGAGCCCTACCCAGAGATGGGAATAGTATTTCATGTAAGGCCGAACCTGCACCTTGTAAAGTTGCAAGAAATGTGCCGGCATGAAATACTGTCCCGCCCTGCTGAGCACGCCAAGCTTTTTAGAGGCCAATTTGGCCTTCTCTTTCAAGTGAACACGAAACTGCACATCACTCGATATGTCGACACCAAGGATTACGATACTGGCTGAGACAACAAGGGGAGTGCCTAGAAACTGAGGAGATACTAGGATTGAGAGAACTGAAAACTGAGGTTCTTTTTAGCGAAAAATTATGTCTTCTGGGGATTGAACTGGACTAGATTTTGTCGCCTCCAGTCCGAGACTTAGTTCAGCAAAGTCTCGACTTCAGACACAAGTTTGTTCTGGTACTCGATGACGTTGTCCAGACAAATATTTGCACGGCCTGTGTATAAAGCATCACCAGTGCTGTCGTCTGCATAGCAATGAATGTTACCAGTTTGCAACATATCATTGATATGCAGAAGAAACAGCGTTGGTGATAGCTCGAAGCCTTGTGGAATGGCAATAAGCATGCACGCTCTACTAAGACCTTGATGCTTCGATCTGCAAGAAAACTGCGATTGCATAATTTCTCGGAAAGCCCATAGGAAGGAAGCTTCGTAAAAAGCGTTTTGTGACAAACCCGACCGAAGGCCTTCACTATGTCCAAATTAACGGCCAATACCCCCCACCCCCCATGGACTTCACTGCCACCGCCCATCTATAAGTTAGGTAACATAGAAGGTCACCAGCTGAGTGACCTCGACGGAAACCATACTGGTGGTGACTAATTAGCTGGTGATCCTTAAGGTACCGCATGAGCTAGCAGTTAATAATCGTTTCCATTTCATTGGAGAGCAACGAGGTGATGGCGATAGACCTGTAGTTGGACGGATCTCAGCATTCGCTTTTTTTAGGGATCGGGTGCATCAAAGCTGTCTTCCATGAGTTCGGAGATACGCCTAGGAAGAAAGAGTACCGAAAAAGACGCGTTAAAACAGGTGCTTAGTAGCCGTGGCTTGTTCACCCGCGGTGAACAAAGAGGAACCCCTTCGCTGGCCCATGGTGTAGGGCTGACCTGAGGTGCCCACTCCGAGTGGGCTTGGCGAGCCCACTTCGGATGTGTGTCGGTGGGCTGCGGTGAGAGGGGTGTCCCCTTCCCCTAACGCTGCAGCCGAGGTGGAGTCGCGGAGGAAGAGGAGTGTTGGTATGGCGATGCGCCACTCGCTCTATCATCCGCGACTCTGACGAGGCCGCACCGTTGATGCGGTGGAGGTGGGACCGCGGGGGGAGAGGAGTGTCGGTTTTGCGAGGAGCCGCTCTCCCTACCCTCCGCGGCCGAAACTTGGTTGGCGGCGGAGCCAGAGACCAGATCCGCCGCTGGGGACAAGAAAGCGGGTGTTACTAAGCGGTTGATTTTCCTAGCCCCATGGCCTCCGCGTATTGTACAGGGGGGGGGGGGTCTGATACGCAGGTGGAGTTGGAGGCCGTGGAGGGGGGCGTGCCTTTTGTTTCTGGTACGCCTTGCCTGACTAGGAGAGTGGAGAGGAGAGGTCCTCCCCCGAGAAGGAGCTGCCATGGGGCGGCCGGCGCTGGTGGGGCCGCGGATGTGTGCGAAAGCGTTCCCGGGGCACTGCCAATATGCGGCGAAGATGGAATACCATGGGCTTTTAGTCGGTGCGAGTCTGACATAACCCGTCCTTGCCCCTGCGAGACGGGTATGCGTAGGCATTTCCCCATGTAAAAAAAAGGTGCACAGGAAGCACACGTCTTTAGCACAATAGGTACTCCAATAATAGGGACTACATAAGGCCCACTCGACTTGTTGTAAACAGCACATCTTGCATGGACCACTTACACCATGGTATGGTCGGCGGTGTATTCCCCCCGTCATTAAGAGTCGAGTTGAAGGCAAAGAAATCCCTAGCAGATCGACTTTCTCCTTTGCGGCATGGGCCAGTGAGTCGTCCACCCTATGCAGAGATGGCAGAGATAGCTGACAGAAGTTCCCTTGGACAGCTTTAGAGAGAGACCAGAGAGAGGCGAACTAGTTTCTCGCCAATTCTGCCGATGTGCTCTCACTTTGCCTTGGAAATGACAATTGTAAAGTATCTGAAGGTGGAATTATACGTCGTTTTAAGAGCGCTGCTATTTACATCCCGGGACGTCGATGCGTCAGTCCAGGTCCGGTAGCATTCCTGCTTGTAGCGTTATGCAATTTTACAGGAGTGACCAAACCATGGCTGAGTTCTGGCACCGATAGGCACCACAGATGAGGATTTGTGAAGAATTGTAATTATGATGATATTATGTAAAAAAAATAATTGGGGGTATGTATTAAGTCGAATATTTTTTGTCGAATATTTTTAAAAATCTAAGAAGTGAGCATAAGCTCGTTGGAATTATACTCGTTGTTTATCATCATCATTGTTGTTTTGTTTCTAAAACGATCTCTTATTTTGTAGATTGCTCATAAGTCAAGGAACGTGAACGTTCAGTTGCAGAAAATATACAGTTCACCTTTCAGTATTACAAATTTATATAACAACACTTATACCTTTAATATATATATATATATATATATATATATATATATACTGGAATAATAATTGTTAGTTATATAAATCGTTTGTATCTCTGTTAGCGATCGTGTAATTTCTGAACGATTTGACCGATTCACAGCTATACAAAGTTCCGATAGGAGGCACTGTGGTCAAGTAATCTATAAATTAAAATAGTTAATATTCATGATGTACATATCACATTGATATGTACCGAAAAAGAAAATCACGCAATCTGGACCCGATATGTGGTTTTTGACTTTTCTTTTATTTTCTGATAATATATTAATCCTTGCTTTTATGTTGAGTTCAGAAGGTCAGAAATTTTTCATCGATTATGTATTTGAAGTTAACAGAAAATTATAAACATTGTAAAACATTCTCTTGTATAGCTATAATAGAGTACAAAAATGCAAGCTGCAATTAGTTTGAGTTATACTCAGATCAACAATGAAAGAAAGATGAAGCGTTGCGTACACTTCAAGTGACGCATCGACGCAGATTTTTATGCATCTAAAATCTTTTATTACCAACAACAGTTATTTGCATATGTGTGCGTCCAGCAGTAAAATTTTACAGGTTGATAAAGAAATAAAGAGAAATATGTGTGCGTGAGTTCGTGTAAAGTAGTTGAGTATGGTATCAGCATCAATTAAAATGTACACCGCACTTCGTCTATATTTTTTATTGTTATTATATATAATTTTATTCTTATTATGTATATATAATTTAAAACAAATATTAAAAATGCCGAAACTTTAAATAATCGTATGCCATGCGTAGTTTTACAAATTTCAGTTGGACCATAATGCATTCGAAGCACATTGGAGTATTGTTAATGCGATTAGGCAGAATGAAGTCCCTGAGCCGAAATGTCGAGTTATGTTGCAACACTTTTGTAAAGGTAAATTATATTTTCTAATTGACTTTCAGATAGACTGTCAGAGAATGCCCTGAAGACAAAACATAAATTAATAAATAGGATTAAACTTTGACGATTGCCGTACAACATGCCAATCACCAATATTATTTAGATATTTTAAAGAAAAGAAAAATAATTTATGTATTGTATAGTTAAAATATGAATGCTTAACAAAGTTAAAATAATTATTCAGCATTACCTTACTCTTTTACTTGTAGTAGGGGCGTAAGAGAAATCATCACCACATTCGTTAAGTGGATGTGGTAAAAGACAACTACGGGATATGCAACAAAGTTATAATGACTTCAGATGAATGGCAGTATAGCCATCTCGTTTACACCAGGAGTAACGTTGGTCAGAGGAGTCAGCGCAGCGTTACAGGTGAGACAATTATAATGTTGCTATCGCCAACACACGTGCCAAGCGTAGCGACTAAAGTGAATCCTCTATACAACGGGATAGGTCTTTTAAAAAAATAAAAGCGACAAACGAGCAAACAGTCCATCCGATCGTAAGTGGATGCTGGAGCCCATAGTCACCTACATCTATCCTCGATTAAGAATCAACATGCAAATGCGTTGTCATCCCTGATCACGCCTCGTTTCCAATGAAAAGGGTCACCTGTTCTCTTCACTTACTATACAAAACACAGCAGCATTAAGCTGCTATTTATTTCATGCTGGTATTCTATAAGGCTTTTATCGGTAGGCGAAAAATAAGGGAAATGTATGCCATAAACAACTTTATTGTAACTATTTCATGCTTGTTTAAATCCTATAATGTCTGTCGTTTTATTTACGATGGATACTTAAGTCCCAGAGACGGACCTCACCGCAAATTTCCGGCCTTTCGTCATCCACAGCACGTCCCAATTTACAGTTGTGGCTATTGCGACTGATTGACATCGGTTCAACCTTGCCTAATACTTAAAGCTTCCAATTCGTTATTCTTTTTGCTTCAGCATATTTTTATTTAGAGTCAACGTATATAATCTCGTAATAAACTTTGCCACTTTGTAAATTTTATGGGTTGTAAAATACAGGATAAAGCCGAGCTCAAGCTATGTATGCAGCAATGGTCGACTTAATTGGGAATATACCACGCTCTCACAGATTAACAGCATAAAATAGCAGCTTAATGCTGTTTCGTTTGGTAAGTGTAGAAAACCGGACACTCTTTTTACTGGAAACGAGGCATTCCATCTTAGCCTTTAGGGGCCATAATGCATCTGTATTTTGACTCATTTCAATCGAAGATAAATGTAGATGTCTATGGGCCACTACATGCGTTTACCATCAGGTTGACTTGCGTGGTCATTTGTCACCCAATTTTATTAAAAAGACTATTAATAATTAGGGTAGAATTGGGGGCTTCTGCATCACGAACAGAGCCCAGCGAGGTGAAGTTGCCTTTTACCCGATATGACGGCTAGATCTGAACTTCAGAATCCTATAATATAGTTAACTTAGCGATGCTCTGCTTCTTAATCTGATCTGACTGATCGATTAAATTTATACCCTGAATGCCATTAAAATATCAGTCAGTCGGTTCAATAGATTAATAAGTAACTAATCAATAGATACCAGGTTAGGCAATACCTATATTAGTAGGCACCAAGCTAGATACTTAATTAAATTTAATATTTGACATTTATGTACTTTTTACAATTTTGAGATATTTTAGATAGTTAATAAAAAAAATAAGGTATTTGAAAATAAGAAATATTAAACTTTTTTCAACAACCACTTATATTATTTTTAAAAGATTACAGCATTTTTAAACATGTAACATTTTTAGTGCACAAAATGAAGGATGATAAAAACAAAAATATAATTACGAAACCTATATTCTTGATACAAGCTTAACAAACTATTTTAACTAATTATTTTAACGTTTTCTAAATTTATAACATCATCATGATCCAATATATTCTTAATCCACCACTCTTTTTCAAACCCCTTACCAAGAGGGGTTGCGCGTACATTAAAAAAATTGTCATAAGGAATGAAACCAACAATTCCAATTTATTTTTCTCTTCCGTTCTATCCACCTTACTTTATTTTTAAATGTTTGAGGATCTAGCAACGGATCTACAGGAAGATTAAAGAACGACTGACGAAATCTAGCATATATATCATATAATACACTATTACACATATATTTAAATAAAGAGCATCGTACGGATAATTGTAAGACCATCAAAGAAATATATGTAGGAAGTATAGTGGGTATAGTATAGAGACTGATTTTGTAGTTAGGAATAATAATTAATTCGTTTACACGAATTGATTATCCAACGAGTCGAGGATAAACTAGTAACGGAATACGACAAACGCACCGTTCCACGTCAGAGCCAAGACTGCCTTAACGGCATTTTTTTTTTTTTGCGCCCGAAGCAATTGGAAAAGGGCTACCCCGAAGGGAGGCAGAAAATGCATTACGCATACCACGATGGCCGGTCCATTGTGGTTATGAGGGACTCACTACCTACAAGGGGGAACCTAAGTGATACCCTCTAAAAACTGCCTTTGGGGACTGGCAACCAGCTGTTGAAAGCTTCACATGCCGTATCGTAAAGCGACCCTCTTTTGGGAAAAGAGGGCGCAGGCGGCTATAAGCCGCTGAGGGAGTGCCTGGGAAGGCAAATTAATTATGAATAACTTAATTAGAGTTGGCCTGAGCCGCCAGGAGGCAGTTCAGGTCGTTTGAAAGTTTATTAGGCGGGTCCGAGAGGGAGTTCCTCGGCCTGCGGACGCTATAGCGGGAGGGGAGTGGGGCTGCATAATTAGCAGCCTCACGAATAAAATGATTGGAATGCGACTCTGAGGCTTTGAAGAAGTTCTCAGAGAGTTTTTTAAGGAATTGTTGAATTGTAGGGAGCTCTAGGTCCCGATGAAGGTCGGCATTGCGGACGTACCAAGGTGCGTTCGCAGCTCGACGACAGAAAAAGTTTTGAACTACTTGGAGTTCATTAATAATTTTAGGGTTAGAGTGGGCGAAAATGGGGCCCGCGTAGGACATGACTGGTCGTATACAGACCTTATAAAGGGTACGCTTGTTTCTGAGGGACATTTTACTGTGTCGGCCCAACATACTGTTGAGCCTATTCAGGTAAAAACGTGCGTGACGGGTTACTCTTTTGACGTGGGGCCTGAAAGTTAGCCCTGTGTCTAGAGTGACCCCTAAATATTTGGCAGACGTATGCCAGGGGACAGGGGTCCCTAGCATACGTATTGGTGGAGTTTTTTTGAGACGGCGTCGTTTATAATCGAAGTGAACGGCGGAGCTCTTCTCCGGGTTCACATCGATGCGCCATTTTTTGAACCAAGCTCCTAGGTCATCAACTGACTTTTGGACCTTGTTCCGTATGAAAGGTAGCGAGATACCTTTGCAGTAGAGAGCAGTGTCGTCTGCGAAGAGGGAGAGCTGAACACCTTTCGGCGGAATGGGAATGTCGTTGGTGAACAGTATGTATAGCAGAGGAGCAAGAACTGAGCCCTGAGGGACACCAGCTTTGATGGGGTGCTGTGAAGATAGCGTGCCTTCGTGTCTAAAACGAAAGGTACGATGATTAAGATAAGAGGCCACGAGACGTACTAGACGATCGGGGAGACCTATTTTGTATAGTTTGTAGATAAGGCCTGTATGCCAGACTCTATCGAAGGCTTTGGCGATGTCGAAAAAGACCGCGATAGTCTTATGACGACGGGGATAAAAACCGCTGAGGATATATTCCACAATACGGTGAACTTGTTGGGGGCAGGAGTGTTTCGCTCGGAAACTGAATTGATGGGGAATGATAAGAGGGTCACCGTCTGTGGGAAACAGATGGCGCCTCATGCGATTTTGAATGACTCTTTCAAAGAGCTTGCCCATGGCCTTGAGGAGGCTAATGGGACGATGACTGGAGGGGAGATTAAGAGGCTTGCCTGGCTTGGGAATACCAATCACAGTTGCCTCTTTCCACGTAGTGGGAAAGTAACTAAGGTTGAAGCAGGCATTGAAGATAATAGATAAAAGGGTTAGCACCTGCTCAGGAAAGTTTTTTAGGGCTTGGTTGGAGATGCCATCCGCGCCCGGAGCCTTTTTAGGCTTAAGTCCTTTGATGAGGGATGAAAGCTCATCATTGGACACAGAGATAGGTTCGGAGGCTGTAGGGGGCGAGTTCCGGCGGCGGACCTCATCCTCCACTGCCTGGACGTGTGAGGGGTCTACGGGTTGAGAGCTAGGAGAGCATTGAGCGGCAATGCTGTCTGCAAAGCACTCAGCCTTTTCCTCGTCCTCGAAGACTACCGTACCGTCGGGACGGGAGAGAGGGGGAGTGTGGAAGATAGCGTCTATGCGGAGGGCTCTTGCCATCTGATAGTACGCTGTATGAGAGGGAGAGATATTCTCCATGAGCTTACTCTTTTCGAGGTCTCGAAATTCAGAGAGGCGGAAACGGAGTTCTCGTTGAAGACGATTGGCCATGCGCCTATATTCGGGCGTGGGATATTTTGCTGCTCTCCGGAAAGCAGCTTTTTTGGCTTTTAATAGGTTGCTAATATGCAGGGGAAGCCCACTATTATTAGCAACCGGGACTTCCTTTTCATTCTCCTTAAGGGAGGTTTTAATAAGGGTGGAGAGTGAATCGACCGCGGTGTCGATTTTTTCAGGACTGTCTAAGTCCGAAGATAGGGAGATGGGGGAGTCCTGTGAGTCCAGAGCTTTCGCTAGGGACTCCTTGAAGCCCTTCCAATTTGTGAAGGTTTTAGTAGAGGGTGTTGGGAGTGGTGGCTGATGGCCAAGAATGAGAGAGACCGGTCGGTGGTCGGATCCTAGATCGTCTAGTGTCTCGATTGCCCTAAGGTTGAGAGAAACTCCTTTGAGTAACGCAAAATCTAGTACATCGGGGGCATAGTCGGTGTTATCGGGAAAGTGAGTAACACCGAGAGGACTGTGGACGGTAATATCAAGAGACTGCGTGATATCGAGCAGTAACTTGCCACTACGGGTGGTAGTACGGCATGTCCATTCAGTATGCTTGCAGTTAAAATCTCCAAACATAATGACTGAATTGCCTAGAGATAAAATAGCCTCAAAATCTTTTTTGAGGGGAAGGGTTTTAGAAGGGATGTAACAGGAGGCTATGAAGATGGACTGATGTCCAGTCATAGCTAGCCTGCATACCGTGGCTTCCATGTTGGAAAGTTGCGGAGTAGAAATGGGAGAACAGTGGAGTGTCTTCTTGTAATAAATGGCCGTACCGCCGCCTCGGCGGTCGGGTCTATCATTACGAAGAAGAGAGAAGTTTTTGATGGAAAGGCCTTTAGTGTCCTTAGTATTGAGATTAGTTTCCTGTAGGAGGAGGAAATCGGTTTCACGATTTTGAAGAAAGAGCTTAAGCTCTGGGAGGTTATTTCGCAAACCGCGAATGTTAAAGGATACAAGCGATAAACCCTTAGGTTTGATACGACCGTGGGATTTTGGTAGAGCAAACTGCTCTGTCATTGTGAGTTAAGTTAATTAAGTTAACTTAACTTACAATGAGCACAAAAGATTATGATGCTCTGCAAGAGCGAGGAGACGGTCCTGAGGGGACCTCGCAGCGCGCAATTTGCGTGCTAACACAGCGATTTCCTCAACGTTGATGTTCCTAATTGCGGAATACACCGTTTTTAGGTCATCAGCCATTGAGGGCTGTGATTGTTGTTGTTGAGGGGCGGAGGATGTCCGCGGTGGTACTGCCTTTTTGGGGCCCCAGGGAAAAACTGGAGGCTGCATAGGCTGAGAGAAGCCCGGAGGGGGCCGAATAGTGCCCTGAGGGGGCCTAGGAGGACCCTGAGAGGGTCGAGAGAAGCCCTGGGTGGGCTGAGAAAGGCCCTGACGGGGCATCCGTTGGTAAAGAGCCGGGAATGAGCGGTCATTGACCGGCGGTGGAGCTTGCCTACTGGGGCGAGGATGAGGTGCGCAAGGGCAGCCTCTGTAGTTAGCCGGGTGGCCCGTTTGTTTACACAGGACACACGCGGGTGGGGATCCGGCGTCTTTGGGCCGAGGACACTCTTTAGTGTTGTGGGGTTCAAGGCACTTAACGCACCTGGGTGGGGCGGAGCAGTTGGCCGCCGCATGACCATACAGCTGGCAGCGGTGGCACTGCGCCGGGAACCCGCGCCTATGTGGAGGCTCAACCCTCACTCTCGACAGGCCGCACACTGTGCGTACCTGCCGGAAGATGGCTTTCGCCTCCGGCACGTTGGTTAAAATTACTAGGGCAAGAGAGAACCTCTGGCCTGTTCTACTGTGCATTTTGTGCACGGCTTCTACGGGGAAACCTTGGGACTTAAGGTCCTCAAGGATTTCTTCGTTTGAAAATTCGAAGGGGACGCCGCGGATGACGGCCCTGACTTTACGCTCTTCCGGAAGAGCGTATGTATGATAAGAAACTCGTTCGGCTGTGAATAGCCTGGTGAGTCGCCGGAAGTCGTCGATTGATTGGGGGATGATCTTAATAGCCTCCCCGAGGTTGATGGCGTGGTCATATTTTATGCCTGCGTTGTAGCAGGTTTTGGAGAGTTCTGTGAATTTAGCCTTGTCTCTTAGGAAGACAGGGGGCGGGACTTGCTTCTTGGCAAGGACTGGAGCACAGCGAGAGGCTGGCTTGGTCGGAGCGGGAATGTCTAGTGACATAAGTGGGGCTGAGGCAGCGGCGGGGGCTGCGGGGGCAGAGGCGGCAGCGGGAGCTGCGGAGGTTGAAGGAGCGGCAGGGGCCGCTGAGACAGGGAGGGTGCGGTTTTTAGCGGCGCGTTTACCGTTGCGCTTGGAGTTCACCGTGGTGAACGAAGAATCCCCGGTTCCGTCGGAGTCACAGGACTCCGATGAGCCGGTGCCAGAATTGGTTGCGGGCCTCTTCCGGGAGGCCGATGCAGAGGACTCGGAGCATGCGTACTCCATTTCTAATGGGGCGAAAGAGTTCTTTGTCTCTAGGTAGGCCGCAAGTACGGGCGGCGGTTGGAGTGCCTGACGGGCAGGGGGAGTAACATGGGCGGCGATGGCGGCAAGGGCCGTCTCATCGAGGTTTAGGCCCAGACCAAGAGTTTGGTTTAGGGCGGCGACGAGGGACTTAATTTGGGTAATTGTGGACATGTTGAGGGCAGTAGTTTTACAAAACGTATTTGATACGGAAGGGGCTAGTGGGTGCTGTTCTGAAGAGAACAGAGACGTTATGTACCTAAACAGTAAGGGCGGGATCACTGTTCTGAAAAGAACGGGACGTTCTTAATTCTAGGAGTAAGTGCCCCTGCTCTCAAAAAAGCAGGGCCTTGCTCTGAAAAGAGCAAGTAACTCTCTAGAAACAGTATATACACGTACACGTTATACAAATAAATAACGAAAACAAAATTAGAAATAGTTAACAAAAGAATTAACAATAAAAATAACAATAACAAGCAAGACCAACAGTCAAACCGCCCCGCCCGGAGACAGGGAGGTAATAACTGGAGTTAGCGTAAAATGACTCACCAAGGCGTCGACGCTGTAAGCGCGAGCAGGACAGCGGAGGCGCGAGAGCGAGAGAGCACTACCGTACGGGGACGGATGCACGGACTACCTGGACACGACCGCTCGAGAGCGGTGCCACAGGCGGAATGGCCTTAACGGCGGCCGCTCCGTTCGTTTTATACAAGCAAAACGGGCGCCACCGCAGGTGCAGGTGTACGGAACACGTGTTATATATAAGAATTTTGTCTAGCTACACCAACGGCGCCGCACCTGCAATGGTCCTGGTGCCGTCACGGCCATACTGACATGCGTGCGTCCTCGCACGCGCTCCATCACAATTTTAGTTATCTGTAGACAAAAAAAACATCGTTCGACTATCCTGACATAACAGCGTCTGGTCCGGTCTATATTGACCCTTCAGACTTGGGTGACAATCAGTTTTGTTCCGGCAGTAAGCCCTACAAAACTTTAATCAACTTTATGCTAGATCGGAATGATTAGTCTGTAGCTTTTTTTATTTTCTCTTTTTTTTTCAAGTACTGTTTTCGCTAGTCCGGAATCACTATTCCCTATAGCTATATCATTGGACCGGCACAAAGCCCTGCAATGATTGTAAGAACTATTCTTTTTTCTTAACCTCTTTTTTTCAGTACTATTTATGCTAGTCCGGAATCACTATTCCCTGTAGCTATATCATTGGACCGGCAAACGCCCTGCAATGATAGTAAGAACCACATTTTTTTCTTACTCTTTTTTTTTCAATTCAGTATAGAACAGTTACAGACCAACCATACCGAAAACGTGTCCCCGTCACATTCACACAAAAGTGTATCGTGAGGGACGTAGTGACACGATAACACCTAAGTATGTAAACCAACAGAAACACGACACATATCCCAGTGCAGCACAGACCAGCCTCCTTGCTACTTCCTGTTCCTTTCCTGCACTAGAATAATTACTTCGCTGGAGTGTTGCAACATCTCTAGTATTTTCTAGATGCACAGACACGGCTACTTCTGACTGTCGCACGTCCTCGTGCGGTTGACAGTGAACAGCAAACGGACTATCAGTTATCACCACCTGCTAACAGATATTAACTCTTGTTAAATATTACAACTATCGACCATCCCAGACTTCATTTAAGTCTAGAACGCACCGATATGGCTACCTCCAGGCAAACGCACTAAAGCTTTTCGTTCTGCTGCGTTCGTGCCACATTCGCGCCAGCAAGCCGTCGCGCCGTACTAGCGCTAGCGAATCGTCGCACTGCTTTGCAAAATTAAAAGAAATCGAGATAAATGTATTGCGAACCATGGAATTCCGAACTTCCAAAATTCATCACATATTTCAAAGGGAAGGAGGCAACTGCGCAAAATCTACGAAAGCCGACCAAGCCTCAGACGTTCATTTACAGCACCAAAGGACCATGTGTTCGGCGGCCGCTTGAATTGCCTTGCCGTAAGATCTGCCGATAAGTTACAGACTGTAGCGGTGTAGGCTCAATCTTACTAGCGCTCGGCCGTACCTGACCATGTTCGATTAGCCGTCACAGCATCTTCCTCATTGATCATTGTTGTAGAGACTTTTAAATCCTTCGACATCAAACCCCAATCTTGTCAACCACATAATATTTGGAGCAAACTGCAACACTGGTCAACAGATTAGAACACAAAAACGTCACTTATTATTTTTAATCCATAGCATGTTAAAGTTAATCCTTTATTTTGGTACACCCTTAAACGTTTTGAACTTCAAAGTATAGCAAATGATAATCATGTTTCGCGTGAACTATCAAATCACAGCAAAGCTTGAACAAGTTATGTTTTCATTGAATGCAAACTATAACTACTAGAAAGCCTCCAACATTTCTTTCGACATTTGTTAACATATTTAGGTACGTCAAGAAATAATGAAAATACTTGCGGGTACTTTTAATACTAATCGAAAAAAAAGGATTTATCTTTTGGCTTAAATAATTTCACTTTATCTTTTCTCTACACTTTAATGATACGACAATATCGTAAGTAGGACAGCTAATTTCATTGCGGTATTTAACATAAAAAGAGATCCATCAATGCAAAATGCATTATAGCCTTTACAAATGTAATAATTCTAATACTATTCGAAGATTATATGTGGGTAATAAGGGGGACTTTATCCCACTTCTGATGTAGGAAGTATAGTGGGTATAGTACAGAGACTGATTTTGTAGTTAGGAATAATAATTAATTCGTTTACAGGAATTGATTATCCAACGAGTCGAGGATAAACTAGTAACGGAATACGACAAACGCACCGTTCCACGTCAGAGCCAAGACTGCCTTAACGGCAGCCGCTCCGTCCGTTTTATACAAGCAAAACGGGTGCCACTGCAGGTGCAGGTATGCGGAACACGTGTTATTTATAAGAATTCTGTCTAGCTACACCAACGGCGCCGCACCTGCAATGGTGCTGGTGCCGTCATATATACATTTTACTACTATATCTACATTTTAATCGATGCCGAAACTATAATTTACACGCACTCACGCACACATCTATCTCTTTCTTTCTTTATTAACCTGTAAAGTTTTACAGCTGGACAGGCTCGGTTATTGCGTCACTTGAAATGTACGCAATGCTTCATCTTTCTTTCTTTGTTGATCTGAGTATAACTCAAACTAATTGCAGCTTGTATTTTTTCCTCTATTATAGCTATACAAGAGAATGTTCTACATTCTTTATAATTTTCTGGGATCTTTAAATACATTATCAATGAAGAATTTCTGACCAACCCAACATAAAAACAGATCGGGTCCAGAATGCGTGATTTTCTTTTTTGGTACATATCAACATGATACGCACATCGTGAATATAATCTATTTTAATTTTTATATTCCTTATTGCTTTTTGTTATTTTTTTATCTTTTCACGTTTTTTTATTGGATAGGGTGACAAACGAGCACACAGTCCACCTGATGGTAAGTGGTTACTGTGACCCATAGACATCTACATCTATCCTCAATAAAGACTCAAGATGCAGATGCGTTGTCTCCCGTGAGGACTAAGATGGAATGCCCCTTTGCCAGTAAAAGGGGTCTCCGGTTCTCTACACTCACCATACGAAACGCAGCAGCGTTAAGCTACTATTTTTACGCTGGTTTCTGTGAGAGCGTTGTCCTTCCCCGGTCGAGCCGACCCATTCGTGCGACAACTATATTACTAATACAGCTGCAGCATGGTTCTACCACGTAAAAACGTAAACGTCTGGATCGTTTAACGTTGCACTTGGTAATGACTTGAGATTCCCTTTTATTTTCATTTTTATAGACATACTTATTGTCACTGAAGTTTATCATTTTGATTTCTTTAGATGAAAACACAGTTCAATGTTTTCGTTGTTAAAATTAATTAGTTTCCCCTCTAAATCCACAATGTTTACTGTTACTGATGAAATATATTTTATATGGGGAAATAAAAACATTTTTGATACCTCAATAATTTGATATCCTGGAGTAATATTGAGCGCAAATTCATGTATTATATGCGTAGATGAACCGTTTGTGAAAAAGTCCTGTATGAGATTACATTCGATTTGTATCACAGACATTGGTTTAATGTTCACATGATGAGTTGATTCATGCCATTTATTTACTTCTAAAATCGTTTTAGAGAATCCAAGCAATGCTCCAATACTATTTTCACCCCAAAATCTCAATCGAAATGGTTTTGTACAAAATAAAGAAAATTTAAAAGTATTATTATTGTTTGGATGAGTCATTATGTTACAGTATTTGATTTTTGGTTTGATATATTCATTTATATAAATATAGATAAATCATAAGTGCCATATTCATTTATATAGATAAATCATAAGTGCCATAAGGAATTCTTACTATGTTAATATTTGCATAGGCAAATACATTATTGCTTTCATTTATATTAGGAAAAGAGTTGAATGTAGAAAAAAAACAACAACAACAACGGTTGCTTCAGCGGTCTGTATAAAAGGCAGTTGTTTTGGCTCACCGCTCACTTAACGGTCAGCCACCGTAGAGTCTACATCACCTGAGGATGCCTCGTGTAGAGGCGAAACACGTGTCGTATTGTCGTCAGTGGTGTATCTTTCTTCGTGTAGTGGTGTTGGGAGTAGTGGTGCTGGGATTAGTCGTGACGGGGATAGTGCACGCAGTTGAGGGAGGGCGGGAGTTTCTCTTCATACTAGGTAAGACACATCATTTTATTTTATAGAGCGGATATTTGTGAAGTAACTTTTTTAAAAGCTTTTATATAATGGATTTTCGCAAAGTACGCCTGATTCTATTAATTATATTTTTGTTTATCCTATGTAAGAGAGACCATATTCACAATTTAGCTTGTACACTCCTGCATCTTGTAGGGGTATATGACACTTTCAGGATGGTAAAAATTGACTAAACTTCTTCGGCGGCTTGTAGTAAGTTTTAATGAAATCTCGCTCAAAGATATAGCCAATCTTCTCTGTGACTCCTCTGACTTGTGGTAATACAGCAGCTTGGCTGCCAGATTTTTTTTAGTCACAAATCCCTTGTGCTCTCTGAAACAAATATTTTCCCAAGGCAGCTAACTGTGATGGATGGTGGTGAGATACACCTTTTAAATATCGGTTGGTATGGGTCTTTTATACACCGTGTGAGCAATAATGTTATCAGGATTTTTGATGACTAAAACATCTAGAAAGGTTAAAGAATTATTTGTCACTAACTTCATTCTTTGTGAATTGTATTTAAGCGTTTATGGAGTTAAGGTGGTCTAAAAATGGAGTTACTTTGTCAGATGATAAAATTGTGAAAATATCGTCTACGTACCGCTTCTTGAATCTTGGATTTACAAGAGCAGTAAGAAGGGCTTTCTCATCAAAGTCATCCATGAATATGTTGGCGACTACGGAAAATACAGGTAAGCCCATCGCCCTACCGTATACATGCTTGTAGCACTCATACATCCACTATAAATAGCCAGATGTGAGGCAGTGTACCCCCTTAATAAAGATATATTCCGAAAAATTAAATCTCGACTCGAATTTGATAATACCAATTTGTGCCAAAAAAATGTGGAGTCTTCGCGTAAATATAAGAAATCAATACTCCTCAGTCTTAGTTCAATCCACACAAGCAGAACATTTCCTTTATAATTTTCTAAATAAAAGGAGGCTTGAACTCAACAGTCGTTTGAAGAGTGTATACAATTTTACTTATATTTTATTATAAAATATGTAAAAATAGATAGCTAAGTAGATTTTTTGGAAAACAGTTGGCCTAATTATCAAGATGGAATTTAAAGTAAGAGGCTAAGCTTTTCGTTATTTTTTAAGTTCTTAGGTTACAGTTTTATTGTATCAGTACCAATAAGATCCCCCTAAATAATATAAAAATGCGTTTGCTTGAAGCACGATCAAGAGAGTTTATTTTATAAGGAAATTATTATAATTGTTTCTATCATAAATTGATTCGAGGCTCATATTATATATTAAGGTATTAAAATTAATTTTTGTTTGTTCGTATTTTATGCGCTGTAATGCCGACCATCAGATTGCTCTAAAACTTTGTCAATTTATTGCTTGTACTACTACTACTACTATACTACAATTATCTTACGGTAGGTGGCGTGCATATTGTACCGACAAATTTATTTGAAAGTTATATAACATTCAACTTTAATAAATGGATTATCATTCCTAATTAAACAGTATAACTCTTCAAAATTTAAATCGATATTTCCACAATTATTTCTTCTGTGGCAGCAACGCGCCGAGTACCAGCTAGTATTAAGATTAAATGAAAATTAGTAGCGAATTGAGCAACCACAAGCCTTTAACAAATATTCAATATTGAATAGGTCGAATATTTGTCTGGACGGTATCGAATTTCTTTGTGTTACAATTTGAGGTAAAATTTCGAAAAATTTTGAATCGAACCTTTTCAAATATTTGATGCATGTAAACTTTTTTTATGCGAGGTATTTTATATCATATATCGCTTAAGAAAATTATTCTCGAAAGATTTTATATATTTATATAAATAAAAAGTCTAAAAATAGACTAAATAATTTCAAATTAACAACAAATTATAAGCGATTAGAAGGTAAAATGTGTTTATTTTGCAGTATTAAAATTTCATAAGGTCGCTTTGGCACACTGTGGCAAAAATCTAGCTACGGCTCGGCAGTGCGACTTAAGGGTACAATTCCCGCAAACAATTATATAAATATTGCCTACTAATAGCTATTCCAAGTCTGTGTATTTGTTTGTTCTTGTGTATCCATATAGATAAAAAAGACTAATATAAATAAAGATTAATATATATACATGAACAAAAGGGCTACGATGGAATGTCGCCTTTCGGGTAACAATGATAATAAAAGCTGCGAAGCTGCAGAAAGCCTTTCCGCGGTCGAGCTAACCCATTCGGTTAGGTTCGGTCGGTAGGGCCGGTACTAGTTAGCTGCTCCAAGTGAACTTGCCTTGCCCATTCAGGACGCGCGTAGGTGGACTGTGGTGGGAGGTGTCCTATTATCATTCCCACCGTAGTCGGGGTGAAGCCGCGGGAAATAAGTGTTGATATAGCGCTACGCCACGAATAGAGTTAGGAAATGTTAAATACAAAACACACTTGTTAAAAACATTTTCAATGTATTCGTATTTTTACCCAACTTTTGTTTACATTATAACATTGTTTATATTGAAATAAAGTAAAATAATATATTTTATTTTATTCAATGTTAAAATAAAATATTGTTTGTCAAAAATCATTTGTCTGTTTCAAACTAGGTCTATCTGAATGAAGAAAATAGTCAGCCACTATATTAGCAATCTTTTTTTGCTATTTATATAGGCAAGTACAATACTAGGTATTTTATGAAAAAAAAAACCTATAACCACTTTCGTATGGATGTCACGTTAGTTGTTTTTTGTTATATTATAACTAGACGCAAAAATGGTGAAGCTCATCAGTGCAAAGTAGATCAGCCTTTAGAAACAGCACATGTACATTAAATATTGAACTTATTTTACAATATATTATTGCATATTGCGAATATCTTCTAGTTTCACATGTTTAATTTATCGTATATGGATGAAAATTGAGTACTAACTAAGAATAATTATCAAAAGCTGTAATTTTGAATAGAGTCACGTACAGTTTCAAATTGGCAAGACAGAAGTTCTCAAGCATGTTTTGAATTTTAATTAGTGTAAATATACTTGGATAAGGGTACTTTTTCCCTTGCATTCTCTAAATATTTTTTACATAAGGATATAGCAAGTTACCTTAAAAATGTTATTTATCATTTTGTACTCAAAAATTCTTATTGAATTTAAAAATCTATGTGCGTCACAAACGTTGCTTAAAATAACGTTGTTACAGATTTACACAGTTTCTTGAAATTCATAATATTTTAAGGGTACTCATCGTGATCGACATATATATCTATCCTCGATTAAGAATCAAAATATCGATCCCACTCTTAGACTATGATGGAATGCCTCATTATCAGTGAATCTTTTAAGCTTCGTTTCCGGTACTCCTCACTGAAATTTGTTCCGTGGTCGGAATTACTTAGTCGCATCTAGGGCAGAGCGACTAGACTCGTTGACGACCGAGTTTTTCGGCTTCTCCAGTTCAGTCGAATATTGCGACTGAACTCGCGATGCCGTCTAGATGATTTTTGGTCCATCATTGTGCGATTTACTAGTTTTCTATAAGTTTTCGTCCTCGCAATACTATACACCGTTAAGACTTAAGGACTTTCAAGAAAAGAGGCTACTCTTTCAATTCGTTGGGTGTTGCAATAGTTCATGGGCGCCGGTAGTCACTTACCATGAAGTAAGCAGCTTGTTCGTTTGCCTCCTCTAACAAATTAGCCAAAATAAAATTTAAGCATACTATTTAAAACAATGTAATTAAAAGATAATCTTAACAGCATGCTTAAAAGGTATACAAGTAATAATTTATTCTCATGCTACATTCGGAATAAAAATCAATGCTAAAAATCAAAACATAAAAAAGGAAAATGTACATTCCTGGAAAAATTCTTTTATCGTAGTTGTAGGCAATATTGGCGCGGATTGAAATATTTGTCTAAGCCATACCGCTCGTTTCTTTTTTCATTTTGTCGAAACGTGTATCCAGTGATTCCAGTCATATATCATACGATTTTCGAACGTAGCAATTATTAATGACAGCTTTAAAAAGCTGTAAATATGGTACAACAAATGCCTTGGGTATATACACAGTTTTCACAGTTTTAGGATAATGTCTGATGATATCAGTTACTAGTTGTTTTTTAGGTATCGGATATGATAATGTTTGTGCCTTTTCAATAACATAAAGAAAATAACTAACCATGGTGCGGTGTGTACGTTTATTCCATTTATTTTTCACAAGGAATCTCTTTATTATCTCCGCCCATCTATGAGTCAGGTAGACCAGAAGATCACCAGCTGAGCGACCTCGACGGAAACCGTACTGCCGGTCACTAATCAGCTGGTGATCCTCAAGGTACCGCAAGAGCTGGCTGTTAATAATCGTTTCCATTACTTTGGAGAACAAGGAGGTGATAGCGATAGGCCTGTAGTTGGACGGATCTGAGCGATCGTCTTTTTTAGGGATCGGGTGCACCAAAGCTGTCTTCCATGAAATCGGGACTACGCCTAGGGAGTAGGCCTACCGACAAAGACGCGTTAAAACCGGTGCCAACTCTGGAGCACACGTCTTCAGCACGATAGGCCGGACTCCATCAGGCCCACTCGACTTGTTGACGTCCAGCGAGAGGAGTGCTTTACGCTCCAAGCGCTGTGTAAACAATGACACTTTTTTGAAGGACCTTGAGGCGGAATTATACTTCTTTTTAAGAGCGCTGGTGTTTACATCCCGGGACGTTGATACGTTAGCCCAGGCCTGGTAGCACTCCTGCTTGTGGCGTGATGCTATTTTACAGGAGCGACCAAACCATGGCTGGGATCTGCCTCCAATGGGCACCACAGAGGATGGAATAAAAAGTTCCATACCCTGAAGTACCACATCAGCAACAGAATCAGCAACAACGCTGGGATCTTCGGGCGAGAAGCAAACCCGCACCCAAGGGTAGGATGCAAAAAACGACCGCATACCGTCCCAATCGGCTGACCTATAGTGCCAAACACGGCGGTAAGCTGCAGATCGCAATTGCGATGGGAACGTAAGTGGCACCGTACTCCGGATCAGACAATGGTCCGAAGAGCCCAGAGGGGCATCGACGGAGACCTGATATCCGTCCGGATGAGAGGTCAGCAGAAGGTCCAACAGGGAAGGCACATGATCCTCCAAATCTGGGATCCGCGTAGGCGAAGTAACCAGTTGTGTTAGACCATATGCCAAGGCAAAGTCATAGACAGATATACTCAGACATAATCGGTTAAACGAGAGCCAAGCCATTCAGCGTGGTGGGCGTTAAAATCACGGAGTATCACGATCTCTGCGGATGGGACCTGTTGTAGCACGGAGTCTGCAGCCATTTGGACGTGGTCGATGAGACGGTCTGTGTCAGCATTACCGCTGTGGGACTTATAGAGGTACCCGTTGACGCGGGTATGGTCGTCGCTGTCTACGCGTAGCCAAAGGATGTACAGGTCTATACCTTCAAGACTGCCGAAGCTTCGAAAACAGATGTCCACTCTGACGTATACGCAAACTCGAGCCCGGGGCACAAAGGAGTGTTCAAATTTGTACTCCGGGTAGGAGAGATATGAAGTATCAGCCGGAGAGGACACCTGAGTCTCGGTTAAAAAGAGCAAGGCCGGCTTCGCCGTCTCTAGATGGTAATGGACAGCGTTAACGTTGGAATGAAGTCCCCTGATATTGCAAAAATTCACGGATAGCGTGAAAGGGGTCGCCTTGGTCTTATTGCTCCGCTTGCCCCGAGCAGTATCAGTCGCGAGCGGAATTTTGCCCCCTCCTCCCCAGAAAAAGCGGGGCAGCCTGAGTACCCACGCTCAGGAGTGGAGTAGTTTGGTCGTGGATGCTCAGCGAGGGATTTTCCAAGGGTGCTGGTACCCTCCTGGGGTAGTCTTCTGTTCAATTCCACTACCATGTTGATTGGGGGGGGGGGGATGATTGGGCCTCCGGCCACCTGCACTCACCAACCGGAACGCAGAGGTAAACCTCTACTTCACGCTGGTATTCTGTGAGGTCGTGGTACCACCCCGGTTCGAGCCGGCCCATCCGTGCGACAGCAAAAGCTGCCACGTGGCTCTACCACTGTTACCATTGTTACCTCCTTTTTAAAATTTAACCTCTATCCTCCACACTGGTCATAAAAAGCCCTGCGTAAGCACCACCACCTGCCAGATCGCCGTTCCTGCAGACGTGATGTAAGTGTAATGCATCACCACCAATTGCATGATCAGCACGATCAAATGGCCGCAGAGCGTGTCATGAGTCTACCGCTCACCTCAAGGGAATGGGGTCCCACGTTGCGCGGCTTTCGGCCGCAGATTGAAAGCCTCTGCAGATTCTCCCTCCAGCTACCACCCGCATGAGGTCGACAGATATGCTCCACCAACCAATACAATGGCAGATATAGGAAATAGGCAGTTATAAGATAATAGTAACAATTCGCCATCAGAAAGGGTTTGTGTCACTGACGTAGAGTACTCGTATATGCATTTTTCGATCATGTTTGTCTCACCCACCAACAATCATTCAAAGGAACTTTACTTAGATATATTATTATCTTGTTATATAAAATATCATACATCTTGAAGCGAGCTTCCATTAAAACGTACTTCAAGCCGCTGAAGAAGATTAGTTAATTTTTACCATCCGTCAAGTGTCAAATCCCTTTACAAGATGCAGGAGTGTACAAGCTGGATTGTGAATGTGGTCTCTCGTACATAGGACAAACAAAAAGATCTATTAAAACCCGCGTTAAAGAACATATAGCTGACGTGAAGCACCGACGTATCGGGAAGTCTGCAGTTTGTGAACATGTTCAAGATCGTCCCCGCCATTACATTAGATTTGATAGACCACAAATCCTCGCAAAAGAACACCGATTCCTCCCAAGGATGATTTGCGAGGCTATTGAAATTAAAAAACATCCTAATTTCAATAGAGAAGATGGATGGGTGCTGCCATCTGCTTGGGATCCCATAATTAATAAAATCAAATCCAAACCCAAGTATACCACTGCTAGACTTCAAGATACTGTTAGCTCATTCTGCGTAAATCGAACCAAAAATTAATATTAAAAAACTGAAGGTAGCCGGGCTAACTATGACAGCAGGACGTCAAACAACTCAGTCCCCCGTGACCACGGGTGCTGGAAAGCACCCGAAACGTCGGGAATATATAAAAAATAAGTTAATATACGCGATAAAATCCGTAAAATTAGTTTTATTTAAGAAAGAATTCATCATAAAGAGTCCCTCTTTCTCTATGAAGTCGGCCAGCTGCTGGCCCCTTGGGTTCCGTTGCCCTATTTCGAATTTCCCTACTTTCAGCTCACCGTTCTCTCTTGTGCCTAGTTTTGCATTGAAGTCTCCCATTAACACCGTATATTGGGTTTTGGAGGAATGCATGGCTCTAGAGATATCCTCATACATTTCCTCCACCTCCTCATCGGGGTGTGCCGAGGTTGGTGCGTAAACCTGTATGACCTTCAGCGAATACCGTTTGGTGATTCTGAGTATAAGGTACGCAACCCTCGTCGACACACTCTCAATCTTTACAACGTTGTTAACGAGAGACTTGTGGACGATAAATCCGACACCTCCTTGGGACAGATGGTCGCCCTCCCGGTGATAGAGCAAGTTGCCGGATTCGAGGATTACCGTGTCCTCCCCCTCTCTTCGGACTTCGGATAATCCTATAATATGCCATCGCAACTTGTCTATCTCTTCTTCCATCTCCACGATCTTCTCGTCAGTCCTCAGGGTGCGTGCGTTGTACGTTGCCAGGTCGAGTCGTCTAAGGTGGCAACCGAACCTCCACGGAGATTCTTAGCACCCCCTGCCCCGCCGTTACCATGGTCGTTACCATAGTTGCCACGCTTGGCGAGCGGGTTGGCAACCGCAGTTTTTTTTTTATTGTTAGTTTGTTGTTATCAAGAAGATGCTGCTGCCCATCTCCTGCCTGTTTCTTTTTGTCGCCTTTTACGACACCCACGGGAGGATATGGGGTAGTGGATATTCTTGACCGCCACTACACGGCATATTTAATTATTATTTATTAAAAATAATTATGAAGCGTCACAATAGCAATAATTCTTTAAAAAATTGCCATTTAGGAAGACAGCACTAAAGGCATTTGTTTCTTTTGCGTTCAAATGTTTTAGTATTGATGTATCCTTATCAAAATTTGTGCACTGATTACTATAATGGCCGGTGTGTTCACATCCTTAACGCATTATTATTTTCGGTAATTTCGGTTTTGACTTTGACATATGTTCATTGTCTTTGATTGCACCAGTGCTGCCAATCTTATTTTTGCGAAAACTCGCAAATGCTCCGCTAACGACGCCACTGTCCTCCTTTAAGTTCATTAGCTTGTTCATTAGCTTCGGCTGTTATTTTGATTTCAGAATGTTCTATCGCCATAATTATTTGCTAATATTTTTCGGATAAGCCGGCCAAAAGCAAAGATCCGACCCACTCACATTGATGTTAAAGCCTGTTCCTGTTAATTTTTGACTCGTTTCTATAATCTGCGTTTCAGACGATGTCATATATGTACAATTCTTCAGACGGATCGAGATTAAGGTTCTCAACAAGCTGATTCGCCTAGTAAATCTAAAGTCATCGAGCAATTGTTTGAGATTATTGTTATTTACCACTGGTTCGAAAAATACCTTTGTCTTGGGAAGAACCTGCAAGAAATCCAGTGGGACTTTTTTTTAAACATATTTCACTTTACAATAATTTAATTTGTACAAATTTTAAATGAGTTTTAATAGAACCAGCATGCTGGCAATCACCTTTACACACACCTTTACTCACATTACCAGGTTTTTTTTTTTTCATTTATGTATTATCTCATATTATAATAATACTTTTTGTACAATTTTTCTTTAATAAAACATTAAATCTTGTTTATTAATAAATTTTGTACATTTTCTGGGATTTTGTTGTAAAAACGCATACATTACCCCATAAATTAATCACTAATTCTGTGGAGTCTAGTAACTGGTATTACAAGCTTATGTTTGTTCCTAGTATTTAAAGTATGAACACCTTTATTCCTATCAAAGATTTTATGTTTTTATCCTACATACATTACTTTTATATCCCGATACACAAGATCTGAATGTGGTGTGATGCTTTTAAATTGTTCTACAGTTGTGGTGCTATATCCAATTTTATATCTTTTGGTGGTGTGGTCCAAAAAAAATATTTTTTAAATCATTAATTGTGGCAAGTGAGTATTTTACATAATAGAACCACGTTGTGGCCGTATTATTGCTTCAACAAGGACGGGTTAGCTTGTGCGCGCAAATATTATGCTTTTAAAGAATAACTTTTATATACGTGGTAGAGCCATGCTGCAGCTATATTAGTAGTATAGTTGTAGCACGAATGGGTCGGCTCGACCGGGGAAGGACCACGCTCTCGGAGAATACCAGCGTAAAAAAGCAGCTTAATCCTGCTGTGTTTCGTATGGTGAGTGTAGAGAACCGGAGATCCATTTTACTGGAAAAGAGGCATTCCATCTTAGTCCTCACGGGTGACAACGCATCTGCATTTTGATTCGTAAAAGAGGATAAATGTCGGTGTCTATGGGCCACAGCAACCAGTTACCATCAGGTGGACTGTGTGCTCGTTTGTCACCCTATCATATAAAAAAAAAATTATAATTCATAGTGCTTCTGCGTTTCGTACGGTGAATATAAAGAATAATGGTAAAGTAAGTTTAGTAATACTAGTAATGAGACAACGCATTTGCAAATTGACTATTTACAGATGACAGCTGTAGATGTCTTTAGTCCATCAGGTACCTGCCGCAATTTTTATTTTTTAGTTGTTTTTAGGAAGATGATGCTGTCAATCTTCTAATTTAATTCACTCTATAGCCATTTACGACACGACTTGGAGTAGTAACACCCTCACTATACGATTAGAAGAACATTATCGTCACAAAGTTTTATTAATTAATATTAATTTACTGATGCCACGCATTTCTTTCTTACAGTAATACATACCCATGCTACATTAATAAGTAAAAAAGTAAGTTCTGCATCTTGTGTTTAGTTAACCTTAAAACATACATGATAATATACTTGTATTGTAAATCAAATAAAAAGCTAACTCAGGTTAATAAAATGTTTCACTTAAGCAAGTTTTATGAAACATTCCACCTAAATATTTGCCAAAGATACACATTACGTTGTCGAAAACTGCACGCTTTGCAACGATAGTCGTTAGCCAATAAAATTCTTATACACCATTTGATTGCATGTTATTTCCTAGTTGTTGCCAAATCAAGTCATAAATATTTTGCGACATGTTATTTCAGGGAATTTCGAATAATGATCAATATCATATATACTTAAATACTTATAGTGTGGTAAAGAAAACAAAATAACTTTAGATAGATTATTGCACAATACTTAATTGTGCAATAATCTATGTTGAATAAAAATTATTTTATTTTGTTTCATTCTGATTTATATTTAAGTCGTATATTACTGGAAGAAGTGTACGCGGGAAGAAGCTCAATTTCACTTCATAAGCCAAGAATTAGAAAAACTTTAGGATTTAAACAATTACAGCAATAGTGAAGAAACAACCTTTCAAAACATTACATGTGGCAATAAGATAGTTTATGGAATAGATTATTAGATTCAACAGTGGTAGAGTAATGTGATGTAATGATTTAAATAATTTACATCAAAATTATGTACAAAATACGACACAATGTTGATCACATGGCTACTGTCATTTCCTAGAATGTTTTGGAGCAATTAGTTCCCTGCGCTGCTATAGCTCGTATTAGCAGATTACAAATTTTTTCAAAAATATTATAGAAAAAATATTATATCTCAGATATGTATGTTTAGGTTTACAACCAAGTACATGGTTAGTCAGCACCTCAAATTACAATTTTTAATATCACTAGTGCCAGAGCAAGGCTCGGACTCGGTTCCATAGCCTATAAATTATAATAATAAGGTTTTTGACTTTTGCCTGTCGTATTCTTATAAAATATATTTTAGCTTTCTTAATACTACATTTGTCTACCATTCAAAGCACCACTTACTTAGTATACACTATCATTTGTGGTTTCAAAAATTGATTTATAAATGGATTTTTAAACGCTACGACCTTGCGTCTCTGTCCTCGAAACTATCATTATAATTTTGTGCGGAATCTTTGTATCTATTAAAACTTAGTGATTAATGTATTTTGTTTGTACTGCATACTAACTAGCTTTCATATTAATTTTGTTTGCCTTTTTAAGTAATGTTGCATTGGAATATTTATATTTAAAATGCAATCTGAATTTTCAAAGACGTTACTGGGAGAGAATTGAGAGCTCCTAAGCAATTTATATCTATGATAGTATTATTTTCATCACAAAGATCTTGTACACATTTTTTTTTTCATTTAAAAAATATTTTTCTTTCAAATATGTCTTGATATTTCTGTGAAACTCTCGATAATCAATAAAACCCTCACTCAATCGATACCCACTGTGCTTTTCAATCCAGAAAATTTGTATTTTCTCTTCAAGAGATAGTGAAGTGAACGGGTAAGGAGGTTTAATTAGGAATATTTTGGTGTACTCTATAGCGGCTATAGCAAATTATTTTACTATAAATTCTTTTTTGCTATTTTTGAATCCTTGAAGTTCTACGATTATTGTATTGCTATTATTGTATTAAGTACATTTTCTTAACGATATTACTCAGTGGTTTGTACTCGAATATACAATCGCTTAAAATCAAGCAATAAGCAGCTTTCTGATCTGGTATTTCTCGGTCTGTTTCCATTTCAACTCTCACGTTGATCGAACCTTTTAAAGTTACTAGATGTCTTGAACAATCAATTACAAATAATGGCGCTACGTCTCTGAATTCCTTTAAGCCTATTAGCGGCTCTGACCAGCGTTCGTGATACGACTTAAATCTCGCATACTGTTCGTATAATAAAGAAAACTTATCTTCTGAAAAATTGACATTCAGTCTCTCATAAGGATAATATTATGATGAATTTAAAAAGTCTCTTCATCACGTACGTGACAATGGTCAAACTTTGCCATTGATAATGCAGCATTATGTTTGCGGTTGGTTTGTGAGGCGATGACAACAAATCGTGGTTTCTCTTAAGTTTTTATAGACCAAGTATGTTTACGTGTTTTGGGTAGCAATGGATACTCATATAAGTCCCAGGTACGGAACGCTAATGGAATACCTCTATCTTTCTCTAAATGTTTTAATAGGTTGATTCTTTCATGTTCTGATACTTTAATATGTGGAGCTTGCCAAACAATTTTATTTATTATAATATCATATACGACATCACTTGTATTTAACTTGATCGCATTAAGATTCGTATTGCTTCGTAATAATACTAACTCGTGTTTACAATTAATTATAATTTTTCATAATAATCTGCAAATCTTAATATCTTGTTTAATGGTGTAGACGCGGAAAACATTCCACCAATAGTATTGCTTGTTCCAGCAGTTGACCAGCCCCAAACTCGTGCAGATTTTATTGCAGTAGTGATACCTGCATTTTTAATTTTATCTATTCCAACTCCATTAATTTCATATCGTATGGCTTGAAATAGAAAGTAGTGCTGGATTATTAACGAACTGTACGTTAGAAGCCATTTCTGTTTTATTTTTATAAACGTTCACTTTTCCCTCGATATATAAACTACTGAGTGATGGTAGCACGTACAGGTTTTGTTGATTAATAGGAAGACATGTTTCGTCATTCTTGTTAAAACTATTCACATATAGTTTGTAAGAATGATACTCGATATGTTTAAAATATTCATTTTATCAAGCCAACTAGCTTAAGAAATTCTTTGTTAGTCTTGCCAAACATATTTTTTAGCTTTTATTGATAAAAATTGTATTCTGAAGAGGTGTACCTTTATGAGATGTTCTTTTAGAATTGACTTGTATACACGACGTAGGTTGGCTCTTATTGAACTTTTTAATTTTTTTCAGAAATGTAAATATATTTGTACTTCTTCACCTCGTAAATTTATCTCTTTATTCTCAGCGTCCAACAGCTTTATATTGATAGCACTTAACGTTATTAATAACTTTTGTTAATAGGAAAATAAATTAAGTTTTTAGGTACTTCAATTATTCGATAACCAGGTGGTACAATAGGTACAAATTCGTAAATTATATGGCTTGCTTTTCCGTTGACAATTGAATCACAACTACATCGCACTCAATTCACACGATGGTTATCGATAGAATGCTAACGGGATACTTTGATTCAGTACTTATATTTGCTTTTATTGTTTCCATACCAAAGCCTGAAATTTTAGCCAGTGATTCGCTTCTATTAAAGTGAACATCTTCAGAGCAAAATATATTTGTTTTCAATGTAGGTATCATTGTTACAAGTTAGTTTTAATACAGTGTTCATAATGTAATTTTTTAGATAATCACAAATATCTTGAAGCTCGTAAGACCATTCAGGAATGACGATAATTTCTTTTTCACCATAATAAAATTTATGGTTTCTTTTATCTATATTGAGAATGGAACTGAAAGTTGAAAAATGCAAAAGACTGCATTCGCAGTCTCCTCGTAGTTCCAATGTCGGTGGATAGTTTGTTGATAAAGAGGCTCCTGTCCCAGTTATAGACACAGTTAAAGACATTTTTATATTGATACGTTTATTTATTTCATAGACTATATAAATGCTTTTACCAGTAATTTCTTAAAAATTCTAAACAAAATGACCACAGTTTGTAGCGCCTAACGCTTGATGTATATTATATGCTGTGACTGTAATTATAGTTGATAGGTAAGTTATGCATATATTTAACTAATTCTAACGGTGGCTTCAAATTACCAAAACTATTATAATATTCTACGTATTTATTGTGCTTTACAAAGGCTACCCAGTGAGTTTCAGGATTTCTGTAGCTATCCAGTTCTCGATTTCAAAGGCAATTTATTTCTCATGAAAACGCCTCGAAAGTATGGAATGTTACTTTTGTATTCTATTATGTCTAGATTAGTGAGCGCATATCTGGGTAGCCGCCTAATTAGTTTTTTGGAGAGTTAAGATATTGTTTAGGCCAAAAATGAGCATTTGAAATTTGCATCCAGTAACGCGCGCCCGGCGCGTCATCCGATGGTATCGAAGAAAAAACGCCGCCGGGGGACGGGGGGTCGGCCGTGTGCCGCTTCCCATTATTCGGCCGCGTGGGCTAGCACCAGTGTCTTGATCGCGGCGGCTTTGTCTACTATTATTGTTTGCGACCGTTGTTAATTAAATGTACAATAAAGTTGATAAACAAATATAGTGAAAATAATAGCAGAAGTTTTCAATTGGTGATCGACCACGAGAGGGATCGCACATTTGGAGAAAAGCAGCGCCTGTGGATCTGCGGTCCGACTTCCTCGGTTAAGTCAGGTTACATATAAACACTACTACACACTACTTACATACACCTCACTTATCACCTGACTGGTAACCCGTGGTCAACTCTACCTTCGGAACTCGGTAAGTGGTGCTTGCTTATTTGTAATTAATTTAGAATTATCCATAGGCTATTTGGGCCCCTCCCTTGGTTGCCCGTCGCGACTACCACTCATGGGCCCTGTTACGGTCGACCTTTGTCGGGGCAACTAAGGGCGTGAACATTGCTGGTAGCAGAGCGTGGTTGATTGTTTCTACAATCACGCCCGGCCGTAATACGAGTACGTAATAAAAATATTTTTTTTGTATGCTTCCTTTGTTTGTTAGCGGATAGGTGGGTCGAATTATAAACCACGCCCATTAGGTTGCACAAGCGGGAGTGTATTTAAGGGTTAGGTACCACGCGTCGGGTAGGTAGATAATTATCGTTATCACATAATCGTATAATTATCGTTATCGTATAATTATAGTAGATTAATTGCCGAAGGGTCGGTCGCCAGAGCGAGGCTTTGCTGACCGACTGTAGTGTGTACTTGTATTTGTAGTGTAATTTGTATTTAATTTAATAAATAGTAATTTGTATTGAATTTAATTTGATAGTAATTTGTATTTAGTAGTGATGCCATCGCACAAGCTACCGGCGCTTCGCCTGCAGGCGGAGCTGCGCTGGGCCTCGAACGCCCATAGTTTGATAGGGCGACCCGATCGGGTCCATAGTTTAGGGAAGCGGCTCGAGCAGGTCGATGCCCGAAGGGCCGTAGTTGAGGAGGCTTGCACAGAGCTTTCAGCCTCGGATGCGGAACAGAGACTCCTGCCTCGCGGACTACGAGAAATTTTTTTCGCTCACGGACGACTTGATCGAGGCGGAGACCAAGTATGCTAATGAAGCGCGTGAAGCTCGGCTGAGTGGCCTGGCCGAGTCCTCTCGGAAGCAGCCTACTCAGCCGGAGCTGTTTGGACGACTCCCAAATCTGGACCTGCCAAGGTTCTCCGGGGTCCTCTCCGACTGGATGACTTTTGTTGGCGTTTTGATGGTCTAGTGGACGCCCGGAGGAACTTGACACCAAGCCGTACCTCCTAGCCTCACTGGAGCGGAGGCTCTGGGCGTCGTCGGCCATTTGAGATTGTCGGACGACGCCTACCAGACTGCTCGGGACCTCCTCGCCGGAAGATACGCCAACGTCCGGCGAATCGCGGACGAATACGTTAGGCAGCTTCTAAGCCTCCCGCTGCTTAGGGACCGGGCCAGACTATGCCCGGACATCGTGAATTCAGTCTTGGTGGCCTGTAATACGTTGATGCGGCTGGATTTACCGGTGGATGAATGGTCCTCCTTGTTGCTCCACATCGTCCTGTCCCGCCTGCCTCTCGACCTTCGGATACATTTTGAGGAGAGGTACGGCGGGGACGGCGCCTCCTATATTCCGCCCTTCAGAGATTTGCTGCGGTTCTTGGAGGAGCAGCACCGGCAAATTAAGAACGCGGCGGGCACCGTCGCCGATTTGTGGGTTGCCAGCCGAGCCGTGCCCAGTGAGAGGGGGAATCCGCCGGGCAAGACGCCGCCAACCCCCTAAGGCCAATCGGAGCTTCCGCGGGAGGGCGCCGCTCCCTACTATCTTACAGTGGCCTAGAGGCCAGGGAGGCGCCCCCTGCTTCTATTGTCGAGCATCCGATAATCGGGTGACGTCGTGCCCGAAGTTAGGTAAGCCGGTTCCGGCAAGGCGAACAATCGCCAAGGAGCGCCGCTGATGCTACTCGTGCTTGGAAAGGCACCTCCAACGAGACTGCCCGCATCAGCGGCCCTGTCCGCACTGCCAGGGCAATCACCATGCCGTTTTGTGCCTGGGTGCGAACGGCGTCACCTCTCGGGGCTCTGCCGGGCCCTCGACCCCCATAGAGGGGGCGCTCAGCCTCGCTCTCTGTCGGGCGACGCTCGGCGCTCGCCTGCCAGCCACCGTGCCCCTGGGTTTGAAAGGGGATCCAGCCCCGACCCGTCGGGGAGTCGTTCCCCCAGGGGCGGGGAGGTCGCTGCCCCCCCTCAGCGTATTGAGAGGAACTTCGCGGTCACTCAGCGGTCAGCTAGGCACTTTTCACCCTCATTAGATAAGTGGCCGCGGCTGGGGTCACACTGTCCCCCCCTTTTTGATCGGTACTTGTACTACGGGGTTCCTGCGACCTCGAATGTTTCGTAGTTGTAGTGGTTGTGAGTAAAAAGACGAATTTAATATACTCTTTGAATACATGTACATATGTTTTTGTAAATATATTTGATCATTATGTTTGCTTTGTTGGAAAGAAAATTGAAATTGAGTAACAATATTTGTGCCGAAGGAAATAAAAAATCAATCCTCTCTTTGTTTTCACATTTTTGTTGGCACTGTCGAAGATTGATTATGCCTACTTGCGTGAACAAAATCATACTAAGGCCTATCTGTGCGTTTTCGCGTGCCTCGCCACTACGGCCGTTCACTTGGAACTTGTAAGTGCCCTCAGCACTGAAGCCTTTGTGGCCATGCTGGGCCGCTTCGTATCGCGTCGCGGTTTGCCGGACCTAGGGATCCGGTCTGATAGCGGAATGAATTATAAGGGGCATGGATAGATATTTGAAAAAGATCGTCGAATTTATGTCCAGCAACAGGATTTATTTAGGTGCTGCGATGTCCAGGAAGGGCATCCAGTGGAGGTTCGACCATCTGGCTTGCCCACATTCGGGCGGTAATTTTGAGGCGGTGGTTAAGGTTGCAAGATCTGATGGGGTGCCTTGGGTGGCCGAGGTTTTGGTTGGAGATACGGTCTTGCAACGCGCCGTCGTGGCCCTATGCCGTTTGCCAATTTGCTCGCGGACTTCGCGGTTTGTTTAGGCCAAAAATGGGCATTTGAAATTTGCATCCAATAACGCGCGCTCGGCGCGTCATCCGATGGTATCGACCACTGGAGGGATCGCACATTTGGAGAAAAGCAGCGCCTGTGGATCTGCGGTCCGACTTCCTCGGTAAAGTCAGGTTACATATAAACACTACTACACACTACTTACATACACCTCACTTATCACCTGACTGGTACCCTGTGGTCAACTCTACCTCCGTAACTCGGTTAGTGGTGCTTGCTTATTTGCAATTGATTTAGAATTATCCATAGTCTATTTGGGCCCCTCCCTTGGTTGCCCGTCGCGACTACCACTCATGGGCCCTGGTACGGTCGACCTTTGTCGGGGCAACTAAGAGCGTGATCAGATATAAATCTGCTCCTTGTTATGAGGTTTAATATATAATCCTTTTCCTAGAGCAATCGCTTCCATCATTCTATTGTATCGTTCAGATTCCTGAAGAATCTTTTGTGCTGCTTTTGAATCATTAACAGCTTTTGCTATATCCGCTGCTCCACTAGCTAGTGATCCTAAAGCTGACAATCCTGCAAATATGGGAATAAACTGTAAAAATCCTCCACACTTTGGAAGAGGAATACAACGAGGTAAACTTATTCCTTTTTTATTTCAAAATATTTTTGCAGCTGCATAGGCATATTTTATAGCCGAGTGGCTGTCTTTGGATTTTCGTTTTTTTTTTTATCTGAGACTGCATTTTTTTATATCCTTCTTAAATGTTTTTATACCACTCCCCGCCGGGATTTTTGCTTTCTTCGCATTTTTCGATTTCAACCTCCTCTTAGCCTTATTCATAAGTTTTATATCCGCTTTTTGTCGAGCGCTCGAAACTTTGTTAATGTAAGCAATATTATGGACCACGCAAGCTTCATCCAATTTGTTTACCCCTCGATCGCCTTTGAGTTTTTGAAGTTTCGTTCTAGGGCCACAAAATTGATAGCCGAGTACATGAAACTCAAACGGTAAATTATCTATCACGTTATTTATTATACCACTGCCTTCCTTCGTTGATAAGTATAAAATGAGAGAATAAAGTAATAATGTATTATTTATATACCTTCATTACTAATTCATTTTATACACCCAACCGTTTTCTTTATCACTCAAGCCTAACCATTTTACTAAAAGCCTATTATTTTATATATTTTCAAAACACTCATACATAGAATGTGGGGGGTCTGTATACATTGACAAAAATGAGTTGCTTCAGCTCAATACATGCATTTCTACAGTTTGCTCAACAGAGAGGCTTTCTTTTCTTGTGGAACTCTCGTGTGGAAACCTTTTCGTCACTCTCTTCACATATGTCACGAGCAGAAGGGTCGTGTTTTTCGCCGCTTCAAGCAAGCAGTCACGACTATTATCACCCAGGGACACGATTATCGGCGCTGTGGTTGAAGTTGTGACCTTTGTATTTTTTCCTTCGAGCGATTAGTTGGCTTTTACTTCCTGTACAATCTAATGATGTCCTCAGATTTTTGCTTGAGTTTTTGGCAAATCAATAACGCAATATTCATCGTACTTTTGCCTTCTTTTTTCATCCCACATACCTCGATGTTGTTTTGGGAATGAGCATGTTCAAATTTATTTATTTTTTGCTAAAGAACATTATTTTGTAAGTTTAAATTTTTGATTGTGTATTGAAGATCGTTTAGTGGTTTTCTACCCATTTAACACGGGTGTCGTAGTTTTTTTTCCTAATCAACGATTCTTTTAGAATAAAAATCGAGGGTAGTTTGCAGTTTTTTTTATAATTTCACGAGTTTCTTGTCGGAATATCGCTAGGATAGCATATTTATCGAGAACAGTAAATATGCCACCTCCTTCCAGGTCAGAATCATCTTCCTCTGGATCCGGTAGGATACACGAAATGCGGTTTCGTTTAGGACCAGTACAGTTGTGGCATTTCCAATAAACTGATTCTGTAGTTGGCAATTTATTTAAACTGTTCAGTAGTTAGTGAAGAATAAACACCATGTAGATTGTCGTGAAGCGACAATTAAAAACAAATAATTTATTTAAAATTTAAAAAGATATTTACAGTTTTATATAAAAAAAATGGAGTATGAAGATGAAGATGGGTGACGTGAATTACAATTATTTCTAAAAAAAAAGGATAATAAAGATGATGAGTATTGAAGCGGAGCCCGAAGATCCAAGTGGCACACCGCGCTTGGTGGTGGTATTCGTTGCTCACAGATTATACACAGGCTGTGCCTGTGGTAGGCGCGCAGCGCCTGGTCTAGGTACACGCAACGCCTGGAGTAGGCACACGCAGCGCCTTTGAGTAGGCGCTCTTCAGCGCCTGGAATAAGCGCTCGCAGCGCCTGGAGCGAGCACGCACAGCGTAGGTGAAGGCGTGGGCGTGGCTAGGCGACGACTTCTGGTGAAGGCAGAGACTTGCAGGATCCGGCGACTTCAGGCGAAGGCAGAGGCAGAAGCAGAGGCTTGCAGGATCCCGGGGCAGTGCGGCCCCGGGATAAGGCCTTTAGGAGATGCTTCGAGTTTGAAAGCTGAAGCGAAACTGAGTTTATTGGCCGATTGTTCGGCTTTCATACCTTTTTAGAGAGAACGGAAAATTATTTAAATTAAATGCAAATTTTTATGTAAATGGCCAAGAGGAAAGGAGTATTTATGTAGAAATATTGAAGTAGAAACAACAGACCGGTAACTAATTTGAATAAAAATTGCCATGACAACCAGATAAACAACGATGTCAAAACATGTAAAATTTTGGTTTCAGGCCCGTAATAGAGAAACAGCAAGATTTAAGTGAAAAATGAGATATTATTGATATAGGAAAAAAGGTAGCGCAACAGCGCGCACGAAGCCCGAAATTGCAGGGTTACGGAGAACTAAATAAAAGATTGAAAAGGTAGACTCCATCGACACCGATTTAAAAAGTGCTGATAGCGTGAAAATACGAAGTGAAAATGATTTTTTATTGTGTTCTTATGGTTTAAAAACGTTACAGGATTCTATGGAAACAAAGGTGATACAAAATATCCAGTTTTGAGGTGAATGCAGAAAAAACAAAACATAATGGAAAAATGAATTTAAAATAGTGTAAAATGATATGTAAGTAGCATAATACTACAAGATATTTGTTGCATTTACTACACTGCACTCCAGGGTTTTTTCGTAACTAATTAAGTATATTTCGCACACTATATTAACGTACGCGCGCACGGACTACGATACGACTGTCACGAATAACACGACAGACCTAATTGATTTCTGTGCAAGGGAAAATTCAGAAGATGCTTAGGGTATATTTTGTGATCTTTCCAAGGCTATCGACTGTGTTCACCATGAGACATTAATCAGGAAGGTACGTCATTATGGTGTAAAAACTATAGCGCTTAAACTTATGTCATATCTAAGTAATATAACGCAACAGTTGTTATTAATGAGAGCAGTTCTTCCGATTCAGTAGTGACTATGGGTGTTTATCAGGGCTTAGTTCTCGGTCCCTTTCTGGTCTTAGTTTATATTAATGACTTACTTTACTTGGTAAGGAATGATCATGATGTAGTTTTATTTGCTGATGATACTTCGTGATTTTCAGTCAAAGACAAAGACAAAATAAGTGCATTGGTTTAACGTCAATAATTTGCTTTTGAACGGTAATAAAACAAAATGTATTAATTCACTTCATCTAATATTAAACAGTTAAATACCATTGTGATTTTAAATGGGGAGTAGCTGGGCCTTGTTGAATTTACTGTTTTTCTCGGAAGAAGAGTTGACACAAAGCTTCAATGGGGCCCTCATATATCTAAACTAGCTAGCAAACTAAGTTCTGCAGCATATGCTGTAAAAATGATTAGAGGTCTTCCATGTGTTGAAACAGCTACATTAGTTTATTTTAGTTATTTTCATAGCATAATGTCATATGGAATCTTGCTGTAGGCAAAGAATATATATACTACGCGAACTGTGCGCTAATGCGACTGACATTGAAACTATCTTTGTTTTGTAAAAGAGAGGCGTAAGAGCAATTTATAACCCGGGTCTGAATGAATTCCTTAGAAAAAATTTAAAGAAATAAATATATTAACTTTGGCATCTGAATATATTTACGAGAATTTAATGTATGTACATCATCATCATTATCATCATTACAGCCCTTCACAAGTCCACTGCTGAACATAGGCCTTCCCCAAAGAATGCCACAAAGCACGGTCCTGAGCCACCTGCATCCATCGACATCCTGCATATCTTACCAGGTCGTCACTCCTTCTAGTGGGGGGACGCCCTACACTTCGCCTGCCGGTACGAGGCTGCCACTCGAGAACCTTTCGTCCCCATCGGTTGTCGGTTCTTCCAGCTATATGGCCGGCCCATTGTCACTTCAGCTTACTAATCCGTTGGGTTATGTCGGTCACTCTGGTTCTACTGCGGATATCCTCATTTCTGAGTATATCACGCAAAGAAACTCCGAGCATAGCCCTCTCCGTAGTTCGCTGAGCGACCTTGAGCTTCCTCATCCGGCCAGCAGTGAAGGACCACGTCTCAGTTCCGTATGTCATCACTGGCAAAACGCACTGGGTGTACAGTCTCGTTTTCAAGTTTTGGGGTATACCTGACGAGAAGATGTGCCGTAATTTCCCGAACGCTGCCCAACCGAGTTTAATCCGTCGATTGACCTCTCGGTCGAAGTTGGACTTACCTAGTCGGACTATTTGTCCCAGGTAAACATACTCGTCAACAACTTCGAGCTTAGTGTTCCCAACAACTACCGGCATAGGTGTGACATGGACATTAAACATGATCTTTGTTTTGTCCATGTTCACCTTAAGACCTATCCGTTGGGAAACACTATTGAGGTCATTGAGCATAGTGCTTAGGTCCTCCAGTGATTCTGCCATAAGGACTATATCGTCGGCAAATCGAAGGTGAGTGATGTACTCGCCTTTGATGTTGATATCATATCCTTTCCAGTCCAGAAGTTTGAAAACGTCTTCCAATGCAGCGGTGAAGAGTTTCGAGGATATGACGTCACCCTGTCTTAAACCTCTCTGCAATTGGATAGGTTTCGTACTCTGGTTCTGTACTCGGATAGCCATCGTAGCCCTACTGTACAAGCACTTCAACACTTCGATATACCGACAGTCAACTTGGCATCGCTGAAGGAACTGCAGCACCGCTCAAATTTCGACGGAATCAAAGGCTTTCTCATAGTCCACATACGCCAGACATAGTGGCAAATTGTACTCCTCGGACTTCTGTACAATTTGCCGAAGGGTATGTATGTGGTCTATGGTGCTAAAGCCTTTTCGGAAACCGGCTTGGTCGGGAGGCTGGAAGTCGTCAATTATGAGCGCGAGACGATTCGTAATGACTCTCGAAAACAGCACGTAGACGCGGCTCAGAAGGGAAATCGGTCTGTAGTTCTTCAAGAGAGCGTTGTCGCCTTTCTTGAAGAACAAGTCCACCGCACTTCTGCTCCACGCCTCCGGTGTAATGCCACCATGGAAGACGGAATTAAAGAGCTTCTGAAGGACTTCAAGTACCGGTTTTCCACCCGCTTTCAGAAGTTCCGCTGTAATTCCATCCTCGCCTGGAGCCTTGCCGTTTTTAAGGTGCTGGAGAGCCATTCTAATCTCGCTCAGACTGACGTCCGGGATATCATCGGAATAATGTCGGATAAGACTCGCTCTTGGATCGTTACTTACACTTGCGTGCAGCTCCAACGATGACGTGTACAGCTGCCCATAGAACCTCTCAATCTCACTCAAAATCTCAGGTGCCCCGGAAATGATGCTGCCACATTCGGTCTTCAGCTTTGACAGTTGGCTCTTTCTGGCAGACAGATCTCTAGCAAAGACTTTGGAGCCTTGGTTCCGCTCGATCGCTTCTTCAATACGAGCTGTATTGAAGTTTCGTAAGTCCCGCCGCATGCATTTGGAGATCTGTCTGTTCAGTTGCCTGTATGCTGTCAAATCTGTTGAAGAATGTAGCTTCATCTCCCGTCTAACAGCCATGAGATTAAGAGTGTGATCGGAGAGTTTTTGTGTTCTTCTGCGGCGGCTCTTGCAGAACTTAGCCCCGACCGCATGGACAGTTTCCACGAGCTTGTCATTCAAATCGTCCACTTCATTGCAGTCTTCTAGGCACTGAAAACGGTTTTGTAACTCGAGCTGAAAGGTTTCGGGACCTTGGATTAGAGCACGAGGAGTACGGAGCGTCGACTTCATTAGACGAGAACTCTCCAACTTAACGTTTAGGTTCAGTGTGCCTCTAACCATTCGGTGATCGCTGCCAGTTTTCACCCTCGCGATCACTGAGACATCACTGAACAGTTGTCGTCTGGTCGTCATAATGAAGTCAATCTCATTTTTTATCGAACTGTCGGGGCTCGACCAGGTCCACTTCCTGTGGGGCCGCTTCTGGAAGAAACAGTTCATCATAAAGAGTCCCTCTTTCTACATGAAGTCGGCCAGCTGCTGGCCCCTTGGGTTCCGTTGCCCTATTCCAAATTTCTCCACTTTCAGCTCACCGTTCTCTCTTGTGCCTAGTTTTGCATTGAAGTCTCCCATTAACTACGTATATTGGGTTTTGGAGGAATGCATGGCTCTAGAGATATCATCATACATTACCTCCACCTCCTCATCGGGGTGTGCCGAAGTAGGTGCATAAACCTGTATGACCTTCAGCGAATACCGTTTGGTGATTCTGAGTATAAGGTACGCAACCCTCGTCGACACACTCTCAATCTTTACAACGTTGTTAACGAGAGACTTGTGGACGATAAATCCGACACCTCCTTGGGACAGATGGTCGCCCTCCCGGTGATAGAGCAAGTTGCCGGATTCGAGGATTACCGTGTCCTCCCCCTCATTTTGGACTTCGGATAATCCTATTATATGCCAGCGTAACTTGTCTATCTCTTCTTCCAGCTCCACAATCTTCTCGTCAGTCCTCAGGGTACGTGCGTTGTATGTTGCCAGGTCGAGTCGTCGTAGGTGGCAACCGAACCTCCACCGGAGATTCTTAGCACCCCCTGCCTCGCCGTTACCATGGTCGCCACCGTAGCCAGGAATAGCGGGGCCGCCCGGGACTGGGAGCCGTCTCTTCGTAACTTTCATTACGGAGGGTATATTGCCATAGTTGCCACGCTTGGCGAGCGGGTTGGCAACCGCAGTTTTTTTTTCATTGTATTTTTGCCGTTACCAGGAAGATGCTGCTGCCCATCTCCTGCCTGTTTCCCTTTGTCGCCTTTTACGACACCCACGGGAAGATATGAGGTAGTGGATATTCTTAACCGCCACTACACGGGAAATGTATGTACACGAAAACAAAAACATTTTTATTAAAAATAGTGGCGTACATTCTGTAAACACTAAGAATAAGCACAATTTAGTTATACCAAATACTCGACTCCAAAAGAGTCGGTCATTACTTCACGTATACACTTTTACAACAAAGTACAGAAAATATGCAGATCTTGTTAATCAAAATTTAAAACATAATATAGAATACTAAAAACTATATTATATTATATAAACTATATAATATAATATTAAAAATATTATTAAGCAAAAATTGTCTAGTAAGGGTTTTTAGACTATTAAAAGTACAACATACATGACTGATAATAGCCCCTGGGAAATAGGAGATCGCTACCATACTTTTTCTGAATGTTTTCATAACAGTTGTATAAAATATTATATTGTCAATTGTTTCCTTAAAAAAGTCACGCTGGGTTTCTTGCTGGTTCATCCCAGAACAGGTTTTTTTGCGAACCAGTGGAGAAAGTTAAAAGTTAATTTTAATAAATATTATGTACTATAATCTATATCAAATAATAATGATTCAATTCTATAATTATTGATATATTGAAATTGAGTTCACATAAAAGCTAAAAACATTACTTTTAATAAAAGGCAAAAAACCATTGTCTGATCCGGAGTATGGTGTTACTCACGCTCCCTTCGCGGTTGCGTTCTGCAGGTTGCCGCCGTGTTTGGCATTACAGGTCGGCGGATTGGGACGGAATGCGGTCTTTATTTGCATCCTACCCATGGGCGCGGGTTTGCTTCTCGCCGGATGATCCCAGCGCTGTTGCTGACTCTGTCACTGATGTAGTGCTACAGGGAATGGAACTATTTATTCCATCATCTGTGGTACCCATCGGAGGCAGATCTCAGCCTTGGTTTGGTCGCTCCTGTAAGACGGCATTACGCAGTAAGCAGGAGGGTTATCAATCCTGAGCTGCGACTTTGGTGACTCGGGATGTAAACACCAGCACACTTAAAAAGAAGTATAACTTCGCCTCCAGGTCCTTCAAAAGAGTTATTGCCAAGGCAAAGTCAGAGCACATAGGCAGAATTGGCGAGAAATTATTTCGCCTTCCTTCGGGAACCCGTGCATTCTGGTCTCTCGCCAAGGCTGTCCAAGAGAATTTCTGTAAGCCATCACTACCATCTTTGCACAGGAAGGACGACTCACTGGCCCAAGACGCAAAAGACAAAGCCGACATTTTTGGGCTCCCCCTTTGCATCCAACTCGAATCTTGATGACGGGGGTAAAACACCGCCGACCATCCCGCGGTGTGAGTGCTCCATGCCAGATGTGCTGTTCTCACAGCGCTCGGTTCGCAAAGCACTTCTCTCCCTGGACATCCTTTGTTTGTACTGAGGACGTGTGCGCCGGAGTTGGCACCGGTCCTAACGCGTCTTTTCCGGTACTCCTACTCCCAAGGCGTAGTCCCGAACTCATGGAAGACAGCTTTTGTCCACCCAATCCCTAAAAAAGGCGACCGCTCAGCCCCGTCCAACTATAGGCCTATCGCGATCACCTCCTTTTTCTCCAAAATAATCGAATCTATTATTAACTGGCAGCACATCCGGTACTTTGAGGATTACCAGCTGATTAGTGACCGCCAATACGGTTTTCGTCGGGGTCGATCAGCTGGTGATCTTCTGGTCTACCTGACCCATAGATGGGCGGAGGCAGTAGAGTCCAAGGGGGTGGCGTTGGCCTTCGGTCGGGTTTAGCACAAAGCGCTTCTTTCGAAGCTCCCTTCATATGGGCTTCCCGAGAAATTGTGCAGTTGGATCTCACAGAATACCAGCGTAAAATAGCAGCTTAACACTGCTGTGTTTCGTATGGTAAGTGTAGAGAATCGGAGACCCTTTTTACTGGAAAGGATGCATTCCATCTTAGTCCTCACGGGTGACAACGCATCTGCATTTTGATTCGCAAAAGAGAATAAATGTAGATGTCTATGGGCCGCAGCAACCACTTACCATCAGGTGGACTGTGTGCTCGTTTGTCACCCTTCCTATAAAAAAAAATTGGATCACCAGCTTCATAGCAGATCGGAGCAACAAGGTCGTTGTAGACGGTGCATGTTCAGATGACTACAAGCCTATTAACGCTGGTGTTCCACAAGGCTGTGAGCTATCACCAACGCTGTTTCTTCTGCTGATATGTTGCTAACTGGTAACATTCATTGCTATGCGGATGACAGCACTGGTGATGCTCTATACACCGGCCGTGCCAATATTTCTCAGGAAAACGTCGCCGAGTACCGGAACAAACTTGTGTCTGGAGTCGAGTCTTTGCTGAACAAAGTCTCGGATTGGGGGCGACTAAATCTAGTCCAGTTTAATCCTCAGAAGACACAAGTTTGCGCGTTAACCGCTAAAAAGAACCCCTTTGTCGTATCTCCTCAGTTTCAGGCCCTTCTTGCCTCAGCCAGTATCAGTATCCTCGGAGTCGACATATCGAGTGACGTGCAGTTTCGCGGTCACTTGGAAGACAAGGCCAAATTGGCCTCTAAAAAGCTTGGCGTACTCAGCAGAGCGGGACAGTATTTCATGCCGGTACACCGCCTGCAACTTTACAAGGCGCAGGGGCTCCCCAGTGCCAGCTCCTTCCACTTGACCGCATCCAGGGCAGAGCGGCTCGAATCGTCGACGATCGAGCCCTTTCCGATCGGCTCGATTCATTGGCACTGCGAAGAGATGTTGCATCCCTTTGCATTTTCTTTCGCATCTATCATGGGGAGTGCTCTAAGGAATTGTTCGGATTAATCCCAGCCGCCAAATTTCACGAACGCACATCACGGCAGAACTCCCGATACCATCCACACCATCTGGATGATTGGCGGTCCACCACTGTGCGATTTAGAAGATGTTTTCTTCCTCGCACGACCTCCTTGTGGAATCGATTACCATCAGCGATTTTTCCGGACCGATACGACTTAGGGACCTTCAAGAAAAGAGCGTACTCCTTTTTAAAAGGCCGGCAACGCATCTGCAATTCCCTCCCTGGTGTTGCAGTTGTTCATGGGCGGCGGTATTCACTTACCATCAGGTGAGCCGCATGCTCGTTTGCCCCCTCTCCTATAAAAAAAAACAACTTCTCAAGATTTACAATTACAATGATATTACAGTCTTAGTCTCGACTATTGAGTGAAATTATTTTATTAGTTTTATTTATTTGAAGACTTTTTATTTAAAATTAATATATGGAATAGTTCTACATTTAGATTTTTATGAAGTCTCCTTTTTTAAAAGCGATTTTTAATCCGTTGCTGGATATGAGCTGTTTTAAATGCACCATTTGGTATGCGTGGCTTATAAGATTTCGATGCTGACTGAACGGATTAACGAGCGCAAAGCCGATAGGAGTATATTCAAGCTAGTAGTATTCACCACCATTAGAGAGGGTTTTGAGTTAAGCTACTTGAATAGATATTTGACCGTTTAAGAAAAAGACAAGATCTTCTGCCAGGCAAGGTGTTCAGCCCAGGGAACTATCAAATGTTCTATGTCCTAATACTGACCAACCATTAATAGTGTTCGATATGCGTTAAGCGTATTGGAATAAATATTTGGTCTTGAAAGAAAAAGGGGAGATATTCTATCCTACGAGTATTCTGTCAGGTAAGGTTTTCAGTCCGGCGGTTGTTTAATGTTCTATGTAATTATACATAGAGAACTTGTTTTAAATAATGAATTTACATATGTTTGGAAATTGCAATAGAGTGTTTTAATAGCGCTAGCAGTGTATTGGCCGTGTATAAGAATCCACTTCCCCAAGTCATCACGTAGGTAATGAAAAAGGCGACAGAGGAATCTCGAAACAGGGCAGCAACATCTTTTTGATAATAACTTAATAATAGTATAAACCACAGCTGCCATTTCGACTTCCAAGCATGGCAACATAAAGTATAGTAAAAACAAAATACATACAGTATAAATAAAATACCGTATGTCAAAAGTTATTTTAGACTGTTTCAAATTGTAGTGCCTCTGACTAGAAGAAAATATTCAGCCAACAAATTTGTTTTTTTTTTTCTATTTATATAGGTAAATACAATATCAGGTATTTTTCAAAAATCATATAAACACATTGGTTAAGGATCTTAGTTGTTCTTTGTTAAATAACTAGACGCAAAAATGGTAGAGTTCATCAGTGCAAAATAGACCATTTTTTAGGAACAACACATGTAATATTATTAAAAATTAAATATTTGACTTATTTAACAATATGTTATTGTATATTGAGAAATATATTTTATTTATATTTCGAGTTTCACAAGTTTAATTCATAGTGTATGGATATTAGTACATAGCAAATGAGTACTAACTAAGAACAATCATCAAAAGCTGTAATTTTGAAATAGAGTCACGTACTGTTTCAAATTGGCGCCAAGACAGAAGTTATCAAGCATGTTTTGAATTCTAATTAGTGTAAATATACTTGGATAAGGATTCTTTTTCCTTGGTAATCTCTAAATATTTTGAACACACGAACATACCAAAATAGCATAAAAATTTATTATTTATTGTTTTGGACTCAACCACTCTAATTCCCTAATTTGAATTCTAAAAATCTATCTGTGTCCACGAAGAGTGCTCAGAGAAGTTTTTTAGGACTAACTGCAACTAAATTCACAACCGCACATCGTAACGAAACCCGCGATGCCACCCAAACCATCTGGATGATTTTCGGTCCACCACTGTGTGTTCTACGAGGAAGTTTTCTTCCTCGCACAACTTTAGATCGATTGAACTTAGGCGCTTTGAAGAAAAGAGCATGTTCGTTCAATTCCTCAGGTGTTTTGGTTGTTCATGGGCAGCGGTAGTCACATACATGAGGTGAGCAGCTTGCTCGTTAGTTTCCTCTAAAATTTAAAATTAACCAAAATAATATTTAAAAATATGATCTAAATCAATATATCAAATTTAATTAAAATATATTCTTAATAGTATGCATAAAAGGAATATTAGTATCAATTTATCATCCTACTATTATTCGAAATAAAAATACATGCTAAAAATCTCAATTAATAAAAGGAAAATTTATATTACTGGAAAAGTTCTCTTATCGTAGCTGTAGGCAAGAAATATTTGCCTAATTCGTACCTTTCGTTTTTTTTTATTTTTATTTTGTCGAAACGTGTTTCCAGTGATTCCAGTCATACATCACACGATTTTCAAACGTAGCAGTTATTAATGACTGCTTGAAATAACTGTAAAGTTGGTAAAACAGTGCCTTGTGATTTAACAAGGACTCTTAATTGGAAAAAAAATAAGATAAAATAATCAAAAAGATATGCAAACTGTTATCAGAGAATACATATAACAGTCAAATACATTCCGAGGCTCTGATGCTAACTAGATAAATACGATGAAGATATATCTGCCGGTTAAAATTCTACTAAGAACTGAGATACGATTATATGAGATTAATTTTTTTTTTGTTTCTTAAAGATTGCAAAGGTTAACTGATTATACGGGTAAATTAAATAAAACACACACCCGCAATCTCATAAAAATAGTTACCAATCTTGAATTATTAATTTTCTATATAAATTAAATATAACTAAAACAAATACTCTCGAGCTAATTTTTAATTTAAGGCTACACGCTTAACCTTACTTGGACATATTCTAATCTGCACAAGCAAGGATGTACGTTAACTCTAGATAGATAACTTAAGTTAAATCGACGTAATCGATTCTGGAAAATCGATATAAATCTCGTTATTCGCGTCACCAAACTGGCCGTTCCTGCCAACTTATTTGGCCTCCAGAGCTTGCATGGTACACCTGTATCACTTAGGTAAGTGTAATACTTTCGTCAATATTTACCTGCCGTAAGTCGAAGTGACGCATGGTTATCTTTAGTGTCAGCTTTTCGACTTTTTGGGAATATGAGCACTTATGACTTCTTTGAGAATATATGTACATATTTTTATTGTATTTTCTTTTATTTGTTATAGGATACGATAAAAGAAACATAATGACGTCACAAATTTATCTAGACGATGCAGAAATCTGTCGGCTTAAGCATGAAGTGATCGATGAAGAGATTTAGGGATTGGACAGTGAAGCTGAAGATAATTTATTAGAAGATGAAGTATAGAGTGAGGCCAGTGATAACATTGGGTACTGAAAATGTGTCTAGAAAAGATCGTAAACCTCTTGAAAGTGCTTTGTCCAGTATGTCGAGTTATATTATAATGCCACAGCGTCAAATGCTCAGAGGCAAAACAATCATCGTTGGACGGCCACTATAGGCATAACAAGTGGCAGGGTGTCATCTGATTTGTACGTAAAGACGGAGTGTAGACGCAACATATTATGTTATTTGCGAAAACATTGTACAAGCTGTTAACGCGTGCAAGGCCCTAACGTGAAGACGTTGTACAGTGAAACATATTGTTTGAGCAATTTTTTTTGCACGAATTGTTTGCGCATGCAAGTCGCTGCGTGTAGCCGGAGCATTAGATGTCACACCTACTTATTTTACTACAATTTTTTTTATTAAATTGCTCAGATTTATTGAATGAAATAATATAGTTACATAGAAAAAATACTAAAATCTAATTAAATCTAGAAAAGCTGCAAATAACTTAAGAGAAGACATGTGAAATCCACCAACGCTCATTGGGACCGCACCACGATTATTTCCTTGCCCTAAGACCCTCTGAGAAATGAGAGGATTCCGTGCCCAGCAGTGGGACATATATAGGCTGTGACTTTAACTTTAAGGTCGTATTATTATACGTAAGCGTACGTCACCCGTGAAATTATGACAAATATATTGATATATTACCAAAATCCGACAAATATTTAAAGGTTTGCGTTCGGTAGTTACAGGTGAATATTAAAACAAACATGCATACACAACAGAAAAATATCAGCCATATAAAGTTAAATATAGAATATATACTTCAAGGGACAAAGTATTATATTATTTATATTTTCGATATATTATATTATTTATATTTTCGACAATTAACAAAATATTGTTTTGCATATATATTTATAGCATTTCATTTTAGTTATTTTTATTGATCATTCACTATAGTTCGTCACAACGCCACTGAACATACCTATTCTTCGTGAATTGCTTCATATTAGCCATGTTGGGCAGGCGGCTTAGGATCCGCAGTTCTATTAAAATCTCCTGCCAAACATAGTATCTTAATTTTTTTGTTTCTAGTCAGCACTTAAAACATCAAATAACGATTTCATTGGTGTCAACGGGAATGAAATTTGATTTAAAAAAAAATTATGGAATATGATCCATTTTCAGATTTTCTAGATTTAGTTAGAATTTTAGTATTTTTTAGATTAAACGATATTATTTCATTCAATAAATCTGAGCAATTTGATAAAAAAAGTTGTAGTAAAATAAGTAGGTATGACATCTAATGCTCCGGCTACACGCAGGACTTGGATGCGCAAACAATACGTGCAAAAAGTTTGCGTAAACGATATGGGTCACTATACAACGTCTTCACGATAGTGCCTTGCACGCGTAAACAGTTTGTACAATGTTTCCGCAAAGAACATAATATGTGGCGTCTACACGCCGTCTTTACGTTCATGCTTATTTGTGCAATTTTAGTTTGAGCAAATTTAGTATTTGTATAAGCCATTTGCCCGGTATACCCGTTTTGGCGGCTTAACGTACATCCTTGTTGTGCAGATTAGAATATGTCCAAGGTTAAGCGTGTAGCCGGGCCTTAAATTAAAAGTTAGCTCGACAGTATTCAGAACATTTAATTTATATAGCCTTTGTATATATATATATATATATGTTTTACGATTCCCGACGTTTCGCAAATTAGTTATAGTATACGACTTTGTGTTTTGTATCTATCCTCCTCCTAGTTTTGGTACTATAGGGCGACAAAGCTTAATGTGATTATACCTAGTCAGGTCATAAATTCTGTCGCATGTTTAATATAAAATAATTGAAACAAGTTTATTCATTATGTAACGATTTATATACCAAAATGAACTTAACAAAACATATATTCTTATGACACTAAATTTAATTCAAAATGACCTCCGTGATTTTAAATACAGGCCTTCAATCTGCGCGGCTAGTCGTCTATCGCAGCACGAACGAGGTCCATGTCAAAATCGGTGGCCGCCTTAATCAAAGATGTCTTGAGTGACTCCAAATTGGGATGAGGCTTTGAGCACGCCTTTTCCTCCAAGTGTTGCTATATCTTGTAATCTAACGGATTCAAATCTGGACTGGAGGAGGGCCAGTCTTTCTACCGGATGAAGTCGATTTCAAGCACCGCCAGCCAGTCTTGTGTGCTCTACGCTCTATGAGCTGGCGCCGAATCTTGTTGGGATACCCAGTGCCTGTTATTGAACATGGTATTAGAAACAGGTTCCACAAGGTTCGTCAGGACTGTATTTTGATACACAACTGCATTCGTTTTTTTATATTAAGCCCCAATAAGAAACTCTCAACCATACCATGAGCGAGGATGTAAAATGACCTCGTTGGACACGCGGAATACGGTTGCCCGCTTCTTCACTACTGTGTGCGTACACCTTATCATTTTGTTTGTTGTAGCTCTCTTCTACAGTAAAAAGTTTTTCATCCGAAAAAGAATTTCCCGATATTTTTTTCCCGCGTACCGCTTCAACAAAGCGCGGCATCTCTTCAGTCTCAGGTCCATTAGACGAGCATTCAAAGGATATCCTGTTTTTCTTCGATATGCCCGAAGCCCTAATTCTTCATTTAACACCCTTTTCACCATGGTTCTGCTTAAACCTATCTGAAGGGCCAACAGTTTCTGCTTACGTTTGGGATTTCTTTGAATTCGCGCCTTCACAGCTTTTATCACTGCTGGAGTCCTAACAGACCGAGGGCGACCACTTCTTGACCTGTCATCTACACTAGAGTCTTCATTGTATCGTTTGATGGTACGATAAACGAATCTTTTGGTTAAATTCAAATTTTTCAGTATGTCAAAAATTTGAAATGGCGCGTAACCGCAACGATGCAACGCAATAACTGCAACACGGTCTTCTTTAAGCGTCCACTCCATATTTAAAAATGAGTAAAATTCTAAAAAGTCTACAATTTTATTTTCATGAACAATTCGAAATTCAAATTAAATAAACTTTTTTGTGGCCAGCATTCTAAAAGAAAAGTTTTTACTGTGTGACAATACTTATGACCTGACTAGGTATTATCCTCACGTATCTTACATGTACATATTAAGATTTTTAAAATTTTATTATTGTTAAAAACTTCCATCTTTCTGATATTTTTACATGTTATTAATGCAAAAAGAATGCAGCGATTACGCATAAATGTAACAATAGTCAGAAAATACCCACAATACAAATATACACTAGGTGACTAGACTGTTAGTCCTGTACCTTATGTCATCATCATCATCATTACAGCCCTTCACAAGTCCACTGCTGAACATAGGCCTCCCCCAAGGAATGCCACAAAGCACGGTCTTGAGCCACCTGCATCCATCGACTTCCTGCATATCTTACCAGGTCGTCACTCCATCTAGTGGGGGGACGCCCAACACTTCGCCTGCCGGTACGAGGCTGCCACAAGAGAACCTTTCATCCCCATCGGTTGTCGGTTCTTCGAGCTATACGGCCGGCCCATTGCCACTTCAGCTTACTAATCCGTTGGGCTATGTCGGTCACTCTGGTTCTACTGCGGATATCCTCATTTCTGAGTTTATCACGCAGAAAAACTCCGAGCATAGCCCTCTCCATAGCTCGCTGAGCGACCTTCAGCTTCCTCATCTGGCCAGCAGTGAAGGACCACGTCTCAGTTCCGTATGTCATCACTGGCAACACGCACTAGTTGTACAGTCTCGTTTTCAAGTTTTGAGGTATTCCTGACAAGAAGATGTGCCGTAGTTTCCCGAATGCTGCCCATAAGGACTATATCGTCGGCAAATCGAAGGTGAGTGATGTACTCGCCATTGATGTTGATACCGTATCCTCTCCAGTCCAGAAGCTTGAAAACGTCTTCCAAAGCAGCGGTAAAGAGTTTCGAGGATATGACGTCACCCTATCTTACACCTCTCTGCAATTGGATAGGTTTCGTACTCTGGTTCTGTACTCGGATAGCCATCGTAGCCCTACTGTACAAACACTTCAGCACTTCGATATACCGACAGTCCACTTGGCACCGCTGAAGGGACTGCAGCACCGCCCAAATTTCGACGGAATCAATGGCTTTCTCATAGTCCACAAACGACAGACATAGTGGCAAATTGTACTCCTCTGACTTTTGTACAATTTGCCGAAGGGTATGTATGTGGTCTATGGTGCTAAAGCCTTTTCGGAAACTGGCTTGTTCGGGAAGCTGGAAGTCGTCAAGTCTGCGCGCGAGACGATTCGTAATAACTCTCGAAAACAGCACGTAGACGCGGCTCAGAATGGAAATCGGTCTGTAGTTCTTCAAGAGAACGTTGTCACCTTTCTTGAAGAACAAGACCACCGCACTTCTGCTCCACGCCTCCGGTGTAATGCCACCATGGAGGACGGAATTAAAGAGCTTCTGAAGGACTTCAAGTACCGGTTTTCCACCCGCTTTCAGAAGCTCCGCTGTAATTCCATCCTCGCCTGGGGCCTTGCCGTTTTTAACGTGCTGGAGAGCCATTCTAATCTCGCTCAGACTGACGTCCGGGATATCATCGGAATAATGTCGGATAAGACTCGATTTTCACACTCTCATCTGGCTCCAACAATGACGTGTACAGCTGCCCATAGAACCTCTCAATCTCACTCAAAATCTCAGGTGCCCCGGAAACGATGCTGCCACATTCCGTCTTCAGCTTTGACAGTTGGCTCTTTCTGGCAGACAGATCTCTGGCAAAGACTTTGGAGCCTTGGTTCCGCTCCATCGCTTCTTCAATACGAGCTGTATTGAAGTTGCGTAAGTCCCGCCGCATGCATTTGGAGATCTGTCTGTGCAGTTGCCTGTATGCTGTCAAATCTGTTGAAGAATGTAGCTCCATCTCCCGTCTAACAGCCATGAGATTAAGAGTGTGATCGGAGAGTTTTTGTGTTCTTCTGCGGCGGGTCTTGCAGAACTTAGCTCCGACCGGATGGACGGTTTCCGCGAGCTTGTCATTCATATCGTCCACTTCATTGCAGTTTTCTAGGCAGTGAAAACGGTTTTGTAACTCGAGCTGAAAGGTTTTGGGACTTTGGATTAGAGCACGAGGGGAACGGAGAGTTGATTTCATTAGATGACACCTCTCCAACTTAACTTTTAGATTCAGTGTGCCTCTAACCATTCGGTGATCGCTGCCGGTTTTCACCCTCGCGATCACTGAGACATCACTGAACAGTTGTCGTGTGGTTGTCATAAAGAAGTCAATCTCATTTTTTGTCGAACCGTCGGGGCTCGATCAGGTCCACTTCCTGTGGGTCCGCTTCTAAAAGAAAGAGTTCATCATGAAGAGTACCTCTTTCTCCATGAAGTCGGTCAGCTGCTGGCCCCTTGGGTTCCGTTGCCCTATTCCAAATTTCCTACTTTCAGCTCACCATTCTCTCTTGTGCCTAGTTTTGCATTGAAGTCTCCCATTAACACCGTATATTGGGTTTTTGAGGAAGGCATGGCTCTAAAGATATCCTCATACATTCCCTCCACTTCCTCATCGGGGTGTGCCGAGGTTGGTGCGTAAACCTATATGACCTTCAGCGAATACCGTTTGGTGATTCTGAGTATAAGGTACGCAACCCTCGTCGGCACACTCTCAATCTTTACAACGTTGTTAACGATAGACTTTTGGACGATAAATCCGACACCTCCTTGGGACAGATGGTCGCCCTCCCGGTAATAGAGCAACTTGCCGGATTCGAGGATTACCGTTTCCTCCCCCTCTCTTCTGACTTCGGATAATCCTATAATATGCCAGCGTAACTTGTCTATCTCTTCTTCCAGCTCCACAATGTTCTCGTCAGTCCTCAGGGTGCGTGCGTTGTATGTTGCCAGGTCGAGTCGTCATAGGTGGCAACCGAACCTCCACCGGAGATTCTTATCACCGCCTGCCCCGCCGTTACCATGGTCGCCTCCGTAGCCAGGAATAGTTGGGTCGCCGGGGACTGGGGGCCGTCTATTAGTAACTTTATCCATTTGGGGTTATTTGCCATAGTTGCCACGCTTGGCGAGCGGATTGGCAACCGCAGTTTTTTATTGTATTTTTGCTGTTATCAGGAAGATGCTGCCCATCTCCTGCCTGTTTCCCTCTGTCGCCTTTTACGACACCCACGGGAAAATATGGGGTAGTGGATATTCTTAACCGCCACTACACGGCAACTACGGTATCTTATATATGCAATATAATATTATATAGCCACCTGCATCCATCGACTTCCTGCATGTCTTACCTTACCTCCATCTAGTGGAGGGACGCCCTACACTTCGTCCGCTGGTACAAGGCCACCACTCAAGAACCTTTTTCCCCATCGGGTGTCGATTCTTCGAGCTATATGGGCGGCCCACTGCCACTTTAGCTTACTAATCCGTTCGGCTATGTTGGTCACTCTGGTTCTACTGCGGATATCCTCATTTCTAAATTTATCACGTAGAGAAACTCCATACATAGCCCTCTCCTTAGCTCGGTGAGCGACTTGAGTTTCCTCATCCGGCCAGCAGTGAAGGAACACGTCTCAATTCCATAGGTTATCACTTGCAACACGCACTGGTTCACACACATATTCAAGCACAGTTTCGTTTATAAGGTTTGAGGTATACCTGACGAGATGTGCCGTAATTTCCCGAACGTTCGGGATGTGTTGCATGAAACAAACTAGAGTCTTAGATTCAAAAATATAGAAATAAAAACAATGCCATTGCAAATGCAATTGATATTTTTCATGTTTTCGGCGGTAAAAGAAAATATTGGGAGCTTGCATATTTGAGAAGTAGAAAAAAAGTATTTATATATTGCGAGCACATATTAAGTCGGTTATCCCGCGTTGGGTCAGCGCAGTTAATTATTTCCTGCCCTGTAAACTTCTGCGGTCTGTTCCCATCTATAGGACGTATGGTGAAGGTTGCTACTTTACTTTTAATGGGCTGTTTGTAATGTATATTTTCTAAGATATTACACATTCTTGTCTTCATGGTATCGTAAAAAATTAATAATAGAAAAAATGTTCATTCATGAAATATTGAAATTTACTTAAACTTAAAAGGCGTCGTGTATGGGGCCAATCAATAGGGGCAATTATATGAATGAAATATCGCCCGTAAACTATATGCTGTAAATAATGCAGAGACCATCAAATTCAGAATTATTTGTCAGAACTAAATCAACTTTAAATAAATGTAAAGAATAAAAATTATGTTATTTCACGGAAATTATTTAAATAACCTTACATTATAATACAATTTTCCAAAACTCATTTTTGTATTAAGGTAATTGCATCGCCGTAGTATTCCGACTAGGAGCCCCTATTAGTGCCCCTGTGGTAGGAGCGTCGCGTTTGGGCATCATGTAAGAAAAGTGCTGGTAGCTTTTCACGACACGGTTCTTTGAACGATGTCATCCGAATGGCTCTTTTCTCTATAAATGTTCCCTCGGTTTTAGAGTCGCTGAAATGGTCGTAGCTGCTGGTGATAAGAGGGTTGGTTCTTTTCTCGCTCAAAGGCTAAGTACAGCCGCTATACAGCGAGGTAATGCAGCCACACCTTTTTTGGCACGATACCACAGTAAATAGGACTGTATGTTATTAGTTTTAGTTTTTTGCATGCCTTAAGCGCAAGACGCGTAGGTATGTTCTTTTAGCATCTAAAAATCGAGATTCCAACGATTTTTCGCATGAAGTCGTATCTAAGAATCATATTGAACATAATATTATAAACGATATAAAAGGCACATTGTCAGAAAGATAAATGATTGCTGAAATTACTGTTTTTTTTTATCTCGATGAATTGCTATTTTTAAATAGAAAAAGTAGTGTTAGTGGCTTATGGTGTAGATTTGTGTATATAGCAGGTTGTAGAGCCATGCCGCTGCTATATTACTGGTATATTTATAGCACGAATGGGTCGGCTCGACCGGGGAAGGTCCACGCTCTCACAGAATACCAGCGTAAAATAACAGCTCAATGCTGCTTTGTTTCGTATGGTGAGTGTAGATAACCGGGGACCCTTTTTTCTGGAAACGAGGTATTCCATCTCAGTCCTCACGGATGACAACGCATCACACTTTGATTCGTAAACGAGGATATATGAAGATATCTATGGTCCACAGCAACTACTTACCGCATGCAGGGTAAACACGATAACTTTTGAAAATATCAATTGTAGAACTCAAATAAATCTGTTTCTGTTTTTGTTTTAATCTATTTTTTAATCTCTTCATCTATCATGTGGAAAGCAATTTAATATAAATGGCAATTAAATTTTGATTTATTAAGTTATTCTTTATTTTTTTAGGCTGAGAAATTTCGAAATTTTTGGTGTTTTGAGCAACCTTGTAATAATTTATGTTACTAAATACAGTTCTTCACTTCGCGTTTGACCGCCGTCGTGAGTGGATTACTGTATCGTTTGCTTACAGCAGCAGCGGTAATAGGCAATATAATTATCGATCGCTGCAGAAATAAAATATATTCCAAAACCAAATTTGATACATACTTGACCAAGGTTATTATTTTTATAATCACAGATTTTATTACAATATTTTGTTTCGTTAAATGTACGTAGAATTTATAAATAAATATGTTTATACTTCTTGGACTTTATGGAGTGATCTGAAGGTGTACTTCGGTATATGCTACTGGAACTCCTCAACAAGTAGACCTAGGTGTGCCGAGGTTGGGCTCGTTTTGTTAGTTATGTATAGACCTTACCTCCGGACTTGATGGAGTGACTTGAAGCGGTACTTCGGTGACTGCTACTGGAACTCTTTGACGAATATACTTTTGTATTTTCGAAGGATTTTTTAAATTAAAATTTGACATAAAATTATCGGAAAATTTGAAGTATGGTAATAATTATAAGGTTTTTAGTGAAGACTTGTGTGTAATTAAACTTCTTTAAAAATTTACGTATAATCATGTTATATGTAATTTTGAATGTGCTTAAGGTGTGCTCAATTGGATTTACCAATTGTATTTTTTTTAGTATATTTTTTTAATATTTTTATAATGAATTGCATGTTATATATTATGTTAATTAATCATCTACATGAAAAAGTCTTTGAGAAAACGACTATTAGGGCGAATCCATACGCAAAGAACTAGTAGTAAAAATATTTTTTTAAGCTTTGATGTGTATGATAAAGAGCCGAATTATTAATTTGAAAAACTTAATACACAGACTCAGACATTTTAGCACGGAACAATATTTTACAAAACTGAAGTACACGTAAGCGAAGCCGTGGGTAAAGAGCTAGTTGTATATTTTTTTTTAATTTTGATGTAGATCTATGATAAAGAGCCAAGTTTGAAATTTGAGAGGCTGAAAGGTGTTTTACTTCGAAAGGAAAGCAGACTGAATTACGGTCTAATATAATGTCTTGTAAATTTACACTTGACGTGAATTTGAATCCTACAATTTGCATTGCACTTTACAAGTAAATTTTTGCAGTAGAACTTAAAAAATTTCATCAATATTACATTAGTTATTGTTTAAAAAAGATGACTAATGCTTAAAATTCTAATCTAAACATCGATAAGCTTGGAAACTTTGAACTGAAGAATGTATCAAGTTTACATTTCGAACATTAAATTACTTTAATTGTCTAGTGGACAAAAATTTGGTCCAAAAATTTGTAATAAGTAAGCATTTGAATCATTAAGGATATATTAAGGAGGCACGCAAGCAGACGTTATAAACTATTAATGGGAAAGAACGGTATTTCAAATTAGTCCTTCCGTGGCCATGTATGCTACAAAATGTTCAAAAGTTCCGAAATATATATTCATTAGCCTGTAAACTCTACTAAATTAGGAAAGATTTGCCGTAATTGTCATGCATGACAGGTGGATTAATGATCGTAATACCAAATGTCTCGTACCTTTGATGTTGCTCACTGTCGTCGTCGGGGTATTTTTGTAGTATTTCATATGGTTATGAATTTGATAAAACACAAATCCTTGCAAGAGAACACTATTATTTTACAATAAAACTGAAGTGACAAATGAACGAACAGTCTACGTGATGATAAGTAGCTACAACAACAGGTAATTACAACCCATGGACACCTGCAGCAAACTTTTAACAAAGAAAGCTGTGTACTTACCTCTGAGAGCTAAATTAAATGCCTCACAGCCTCTAACTATACTGTCTCTCTATATACTTCAGAATGAAAGACAGCATTGCAACTACTAACATTTGGTAGCAGAAGTAGGTAATAGCTCGACGGCTCCCTGGCGCAGTGGCATAGCAATGATTTACAGCGCTAAGGGCCGCGGTTTCGAATCCTGCACGGAACTGTTCAATAATTATTACCTAAAAATAATTTTTCTCGGTCTGGATGTTTGTTTTTGTGAATTCAATGATTGTAAACTGCTCCCGCTACACAGGAGAAAAACCTAGTGTGGAGGTGTTAAAAATAAAAATAAAAAGGTAAGAAAATAAATAAGAAAGCTGCAAATAGGGTGGTTGGTACTTACCCAGACAGACTTCTCGGCAGAAATTCTTTGCCAATTATCATTTATTAAAAATCCTAATTTTAAAAACTCATTTTACTATCAATTTCTACAGAGCAGATGGCTGTTTATCCACCATATGCTCGTTATCCTGTGATTAATAAGATTAAATCCAAACCTAAGCTTACAACTGCAATACTTCATAAATACTTCAAGATATTGTAAGCTTATTCTACGTAACTTCTAGCGTTTTGCAGTTAACATCTGTGTCAGTTTTCTCCACTTATAAATGCAGTTAGCATTGTAGCTAAAAATAAAATACTAGTATCTAGTTTGCAATTTTTTTTTTAACTTTTAATTTGGACTATCTAGTGGTGAAATCAGTTTTTATTTCACGTTGTAACATTTAAGTTATAAGCAAATACGTTTCAAAAATTGTATTTTGCCATTACGTACTGACCTACGACAACCCGCAGCGCGCTCGCTGCTGTGAATCACCGTCACCTGTTGCTGTTGCTGGCCGGCCGCCGTCGACTGCATCAAGCTGTGTAGTGGTCGAGATGACATCACGTCAAATAAACTGCGCTGGATGCCGCGGTGTTATTATGGAAGACAGCGCATTCATGAGGTGAGCCAAATGTAAACAATACTTCCATCTTCTGTGTGCCAATTTTAATGTAGAAGTATTTGCAGCAATGTCATCAGAATTTAAAAAAAATTGGATATGTTTCGAATGCCGTAGCAAAATACCTAAGCTTGATAATTCACATAACCCAGTACTCGAGAAGTTGAGCCACGATACGACTGCCGTTGGTGATTTTTTGGATGTATCAATGCATACCCCAGATAATATCACGTTTTGAAACGAAAAACGACCTGCGCAATTAGTGATGAAGTGGGACCCGCATCCTCAAAATATGGGCCATGGTAGTACAGGAAATAAAAAAAATGCAGGACCACTTCGAATCGTGCCTTATCATGAAAATTTGCGCATTACTCAACGAGCAATTTAATGAATTCAAGGCCTCGGTATTTTCAAAAATTAGCAATTTCACCTGTAAGATTGATATATTAAAAGAAAGAATCCTAACAATGGACTAAAATAATAGTGTATCAACGCAGGGCTATGCAGCGGCGGTACAGCACCCATCAAACCTAGATAGTGGGAATATTAAGCCGAAAGTAAAATCTGGCTCTCAGCAGAAAAATAAGGGAGCTTCGGGCAAACCTAATCCACCCACAAAAGTACACACTTCAATTTTGAGTGTGAGCCATGAGGCAACTCTTGCGCATCGGGATGGCGCGGAGGAAAAAGAACCAGAAGGGTTGATGTGGACAGGTGAGACGTAAATCTGGACACGCATCATTGCCCAGCGTGCTTCGCGGTACTGCAGCGCCGGGAGTGACGAAACTGCGTGCATATGAGAGGTGGAGGTTCTTTCATCTCTACTATGTTCAAGAGGGTACAACAGTGGAGAAGGAGCATGCTCATCGCCACTCTATTAGTGGAAACAATGATTGCACAGTGGAAGAACTGAAACCAAGGGGGCGTTACTCATCGTTCAAGCTGGGAGTCCCGTCGAAATTGCCGACAGTGTTATGGCACCAAATAACTGGGCGGAAGACATCTGTATAAAACCGTGGCGTTAGAACTTTCGTGCCAAGGAAAAAGGTGCTTTAAAGGTTTTTATCAAAATGTTAGAGATCTACGTTCAAAATCGGATACCTTTAGGAGTAATGTAACTCAATGCAATTTTGATGTTATAGCCTTGACTGAAACCTTTTTGAACTGTTCCGTATCTGATGGCGAATTATTTATTTCGAAGTATTTAGTAGTGCGTAAATTCCGTGCAGGCGACGTTCGGTGGGGAGGAATGCTTCTTGGTGTACGAAACTGCTATACAGAGCATTAAGTAACTAATGTAGATGCTTATACGCCTAATATGGATGTGCTTTTCGCCATTATTGGTGAAAAAAGTGTTGGAAAGTTATCATGTTGTGTCGCTTATTTGCCTCCTAAATGTAGTGATACTCTATATCTCAACGTCTTGACGTGCAATGAAAATGATATTATTTCATATTCCTCTCAGAATATCTTAATAATTGTAGATTATAATTTGAACTCTTAATGTTAAGCTAATTTTAATTCCTTTTGTGACTATAGTGGGCTTCAAAACGAATCCGAGGCGTTTGTAACAGTCAACAGCTAAGGCGGATATATTATTATGTGCATGAAAAGTTAAGCTACAATCAAAAGTCACGCCAAGGTCTTTTATGTTTGTCACGCGTTTTAAAGTAGTATCTCCTAAAGTGTAGGTAGCTTGTAGAGGCTGTAATTTGCGACTTAAAGTCATAACATAACACTTACTCGTGTTGAAAACCATTTTATTGTCAATACTCTACTGGTAGACCCAATCGATATCACTTTGAAGATGACTGTGATTGACATATGCTGAGTTCGATGCTGGTAGGCAGGTGTACGCTGCGTACTTTGATTTAAAAAAAGTATTTGACTTGGTCGACAATGATAATAATATCTTGTTACGTAAATTGGCTGTGATAGGCTTTGCCCTTTGCCTTTTTAAATTACCTACCGTGATCGGCGTCAGTTTGTTAGACTATATTTTTTAATTTAATTGATCTGTGGAACATATGTTCTTTAATTTATTTAACCTTTTGAGATGTATCTTGTATTATTAGTTATTATTTAAAATTGAAATTTGTAAATTAGTATGCTGGCGTTTTGGGCATATTGTAAGCCAGAATATACACTGTTCAATAATAAATAACTAAATCTATACATATAATAAAACTGTAAATAGCAGATGTCTGTACATTTTATATTTTTGTAATAAAAGTGATTGAGGGGTACTAAAAATAAGTAATTAAATACATTTCTACCATTTTTAGAATTTTCTGTCTGTCTGTCTGTCTGTTTGTTTGTTAACGTATCACGTATAAAGTACTAATTTATATCATAAGAATTGTTAAGGAAATTATAAAGTGTATCTTCGGGTTACATTTAGTCTTGATTTCATTAAAATCAGTTCATTCTATCAAAAGTTATGATAAATATTCTGAAGTATGGGTAGGGAAGTATAGGTATAAATTTGCTCAACGGTGGCTTTGTTTGAGTCATCAAGTGCATTTTAAACTAATATCATATCATAAATCATAGTTAAATTATGTAAAATAATGATATAATTATGTATATCTAAAACGCAGTAAAGCAGTATTAAAGAACGTATTAAATATTAACAAAATTATACAAAAATATATTAACCTTATTAACTAAATCTGAAGCACAATAGTTAACCCATTTCTTCGATAGATGGTGGTGTTGTGAAAGTGTAATGCAATTGCAATGTGGTTTTTTCCTGTAGATGAGTTTTCATATTTACTGCTAATCTTTATTATATTACTCGCTGCCCTACTGCGTGTTGACAAACTCAATTTATTCTTTACCGCCGAGTACTCTATGTGGTAAATCAAATTTTAAAAGAGCTATTAACAATTGCGGTGGTTTTGGCGAGAGTCAAACTTTATTTTTTGCTTACTGAGTAGGCACTGATTTATAAGTTCTCTTGCGTTTTATGTAATGTATCAATCGCGTCAATTAATCTCTTTTATTTTTAGAATTGATGTTAGCAGCGCCATCTCTCTTTAAATATATACATATAATAAAAATGATGATAACATGTTGTGTCTCTTTCTGTACATTGTATATATATTTTGGTGGCTAAAATCATTATGGGGAACTGAAAATAATTAAATAAGAACATTTTATAATTTTTAGAATTGTCTGTCTGTTATTATATGAACGCATCACCTCTAAAGTAAACATCTTTTATTTTCAAAGAAATCGTTAAGAAAATCATAAAGCGTATCTTCGAGTTAAGTATATTTAATCTTTGTTTTATTAAAATTGGTTAATTCTATCGAAAGGAATGATTATTATTTTGAAATGTAGGTTCGAATTTGTTCAATGGCGCCATAAAATCTCAGAAATAGTAATAAAAAGATTTGTGTGTAAAAAAAACGTTCAATAATAATTAATTAATATATTTATACTTAAAACACAAAAAGAGATTTAAAAAGGATGTTTTCTCACACAAAGGACGTAATAGATGGAGTTGTACAATTTACAAACTTTTCTGAATTGCTATGTTGAGATTTTTCGCCGTTGAATCGTATTGAGACTTACTGAAGAAATTTGTATCCATCGAAGCTATACAACGGAACCCGACCAAAAATAAAAATTTTGCAACGGAATGTCGTGATATTGTATTTATAATATACGCAAAATCAGTACTGCCATTTTAGCGCTTTGGGAACTAGATTTATCGCGATCAACTTGATTTTTTTACCGACGATTATAAGCGGGGAAATCCCCTTTATTAAAGTTTTCGTTCATGGTTTTGGCAACGCATTTATTTTTCTTTATTCAGTTTCAGTCAGTTGCTTAGAGCACAGCTAAGTTAAAAGTTACTTAGAAGTTATAACACAAAGAAACTGTGTAGCAACCGCAATCAGATGCTGACATCTGAAACTAAGTTGCGAAATACATTGCACTTTAAAACAATTAATGACATTTTTATTGTTCGTACAGTACTAACTACTGTTGACAGCAATTGCCATAATTATAAGTCGATGTCCTGCGAAGTATTGATACATCAAAAAATTATTGCCAGAAAAAAACTTAATGTTGTTTTCTTTATTATGATTATATATAAAAACACAAACTTTGTTTGTAGTTAATTTAGCGCGAAATCTTGGGCTTTTTTAAAGCGCTGTTTTCATGAAATCTAGCGCTTTTTGTGTAGTCCTAGAGCTGAATGAGTTTTTTTTATCTAGCAGCACTGCCCAAAAACCTTCTATTAAGAAGTAACTTTCCTTTCAGTTTTAAGCGCGTTCAGTTCCCAGTTACAGTGAGCGTGTGTTATGCGATGACCGTAAATAAAGCGCAAGGTCAAACTTTACGCGTTGTAGGAGTGTACCTCAGTACTGACTGTTTTGCACATGGCCTAAAGCAACATAGATTTATGTTGCTTTTTTCCGCGTTAGTAGCCCCCGTAACCTTTTTGTGTACACCCCGGCTAAGCCTACTTCTAACGTCGTTTACACAGAAATATATATAAACATATAAATATAAACGACTTAGCACTTTGATGATAATGATTTATTTAGTTACCACTTATTGATACAGTAATGAAATAAATCGTTTAATATTCTCTTACCTAAACGACAAATTCTTTATGTAAAACCTGTATACGCGAGCTACGCCGCGGGCACAGCTAGTAAAAAAATAAAATAGATCGGAACAAAATTCATGTGAAATTAAAGGTCTCCGTTTGAATGCTAATAAAACTAAGGTTCTGGTATTTGAAAGGGACGTAGAGAGAACGAAGTGTGAAATATGGGTAAATCAGGAATGTCTAGAACAGGTACATGAAATTGTATACTTAGGGAGTGCTTTCAGCCGGGATGGAAGATGTGATTTAGATGTGGACAGGCGTGTCGCTGCCGGGAACAAAGTCAATGGTGCCCTGATTGCGTTAGTCAAAAGGCAAGGCGTAGTGAAGAGTGCACGCCTTGCAATACATAACGCAGTGTTGGTACCGACTTTGTTATATGGCAGCAAAACCTGGGTATGCCAGAAGAAGCATAAAAGCAAGTTGAATGCTGTGGAGATGCGATCTCTTCGTAAAATGTGTGGCGTTACCATGGCCGACCGAAAGCGAAACGAAGAGATTCGCAATATGGCAGGTTTGAAAGATGACCTTATCACAAAAATTGATAAGGGCGTGCTTCGGTGGTTTGGGCACGTTGAACAAATGAGTGAAGACCGAATGGTGAAGAAAATATATAGCGCGAAAGTTAATATTAAAAGGTGTCGAGGTAGACCGAGACTAACTTTCGAAGACCATGTGAGCAAATTGCTCGAAGAAGGTAGGGTCAAGAGTACTCGGATACCTAGACGTGCATGTATGAAGAAGATAATGAATCTGAAAGAAGCGAAAAAGGTATGTAAAGATCGTGACACTTGGTCACTCGATCTGTTCTCTCTGGCTACCCCGTCAGGGATTGTGCGTGAAGATAAGGAATAAAATTCATAATTTTTTACAACATCAAATATCTCACTATCGACGTGCCAATAGATACAGCAAAGCTCTTGAATATACCAGAATGTGAAGTAAAACGCAATAAAACCTAAAAGTAATTGTGTTATCATTAACCAAAAGATGCTGCCAAAGATATTTTTTTCTTGCTTAGCATTATTTTTCCACTAGCTAACTTTAATTTTTAAATATATATTTAGAAACGTGTAAAAATATGTATCGGTCGAAGGATCGAATAGAAATAACGATGAATCGTTTCAATGCCGAAAATATTATTCAGTTTTCACTTTTACTAATTGGAAGTGTGTTCGATGAATGCCAACGAGCACGGCATCAAAAAGCGCTATTGTAACAGAAATTCACAAACTAAACACAGCAACCAGATAAACATAAAAGTCTAATGAAAAAGCTACTTTTATTTTTCATAAAACAAGATTCAATAACGAATGTTAAAACCTAACTCAGCATGGATCTCCATCACTGTGGTAAGAAATTGTCATAATCACTGTGTGGCAAGCGAAATAACAATCGCAGTTCAACTCGCAGAAGTCTCACACTTTTGACGTTGCTTCCAGTCTCTGATCTTGATATTTTAAGTTTTACATATTATATCAATTATAAAGTAATTAAGTAATTATTATTATATTCTTTATTGCAACCTTATGAAATTAAAGGGTGGACTGAGTGCCTGTTTGCATTCTGTACGAGTCAATTTACAATTAAAGGTAATTATTACATTTAAATATTAGTATATTTTATTCTCTCGTATCTTAATTTAACCGAACAAAATTTAAGCTGTGTTTTAAATTTTTGATCATATTATGTTATATGCATCGTACATATAGGTAGGCATATATGACTACGACATTATTGTAAGTAAATCTAACATATACCTCCGTTGATATACCTTATAAATAAATAAATAAATCTAGTATGTACGACTTCTTATACCGCTAACTATAGTTGTTCAATTTTTCATGTAAATAGATTAAGATTTTTATGACATTAAAAATAATCAAATCATAACTGAGTACTAGAACAGAGACTGCATTTTAAGAAACCTATCGATAAGACCCCTCGGATCAAGCAGTATTCTGTGCAAGGCAAAAGGCAGCAACCGAACATAATATGTAGAATTCAACAACAACTAAATTCTATTTAAAAATGTTTATCGCAATATCTTCTCCTTTTCTTCTTTATAAACCCATAATAATTCATTTGGCACGAGTCACTCATATTGTAGAAAGTAGTTTTGTCGATCGAAGTACCGGATGGTACATATCGTAAATAATTTTACACCTTTTTATACGTAACGTATGACAGTATATCTTTATGCGTATGGGCGATATATCCATCTGTTTGTCTTATACAAAATATTGCATTAACTGAACTAGAATCGAAACAGCGCAGACAGTAGCACTTCAGGAGCAGTCAGAGTTGTGTTTTATTTTATTAATTACAGCATAAATAAGGACACAGCTCACACACGCCCCACCGCATACACCAGTCTTCTTTTTCCAACAAGTACATAGTAAGGAAGCATATGAGACTTCAGATTGATTGAGCCGCTCACGTACCGTGAATTCTACTGAGAGTATTCCGCCTTGGAGCTATCACGGCTTGGTTACAGTATTATTATTGTACGTGGTAGAGCCATGCTGCAGCTATCTTAGTTGTATAGTTGTAGCACGAATGGGTCGGCTCGACCGGGGAAGGATCATGCTCTCACAGAACACGTGAGTGTAGAGAACCGGAGACCCTTATTACTGGAAACAAGGCATACCATCTTAGTCATCACGGGTGATAACGCATCTGCATCTTGATTCGTAATCGAGGATAGATTTAGATGTCTATAGGCCACAGCAACCATTTACCATCAGGTGGACTATGTGCGCGCTTGTTACCTTCATTCTATAAAAAAAAGGATCAGTGATAAAGAATAATATGTACTAGCCAAGCTAATAAATATAAACTCACACAGAACTCATGTCTTTTATGAAAGTAAGGTAATAATACACTCGAACATATGCTCGAAATAATATAAAATAATAATATAAATATGAGTATATACTCAAAAGGCAGATGTGGAACATTCAGAAACAGGTGCAGAACAGACTTATACAGACCAGACTTAGATACCTATAAGCTAGTGCTTGACTACAATCTCGCCTGGTGATGAGTGGTCAGAAACATCTGACGTATACAAAATGGTATACCGTTACATATTAGAATTCATTGGTCATTCTGGTTTTTATCATAGTCGCCTTTTATTACAACCACGGGACAAAATGGGGCAATGAATTCGTTTGCTTATTTCAGTACAAAGTCTCGTAATTTATTTAAAATAGTAGAAGCCTTTATACGTCCACTTATGTGCATAAGTCTCCTCTAATTTTTAAGCACTGGGGTAGCATGGCGGACACTTTCTTTCTCCATAATTCCTACATATTTTTTATATTATTTTAATCACCTTACTTCAATTACATTTAAAAATATAGCGACCGTATAAAAAAGAGCCTCGATATTCATCATCATCATTACAGCCCTTCACAAGTCCACTGTTGAAGATAGGCCTCCCCAAAGGAATGCCACAAAGCACGGTCCTGAGCCACCTGCACCCATCGACTTCCTGCATGTCTTACCAGGTCATCACTCAATTTAGTGGAAAGATGACCTGGTACACTTCACCTGCTGGTACGAGGCTGCCACTAGAGAATCTTTTTTCTCCGTCAGTTGCCGTTTCTCCGAGCTATATGGCTAGCCCATTGCCACTTCAACTTACTAATCCGTTGGGCTATGTCTGTTACTCTGGTTCTCCTGCAGATATCCTCGTTTTTAATGCATATCACACAGAGAAACCCCAAGCATAGCCCTCTTCATAGCTCGATGAGTGAATGAACTTCAACTTCCTCATACGGTCAGCAGTGAAGGATCACGTCTCAGATCCATAGAACATCACTGGGAACACGCACTGGTTCTTCAATCAATACAATCTTTTGTTCAGGTTTTGAGGTATACCTGACAAGAAAATGTGTCGTAATCTCTCCAATGCTGCCCAGCTGAGTCGGTCGAAGTTAGACTTACCTAGTCGGACTATTTATCCCAGGTAAAACAACTTCGACCTTAGAGCTCCGACTTTCATTTCGTCCATGTTCATCTTAAGACCTTTACGTTGGGAGACACTATTGAGGTCACTGAGGTCCTCCAGCGATTCGATTATATTCTCCCATAAGTATATCGTCGGAAATGGCCGAAGGTGAGTAATGTACTCGCTATAGACGTAAATGCCGTATCCTTTCCAGTCCAATAGCTTAAAAACATCTTCCAATACAGCGGTGAAGATGTTTGGTGATATTGCGGCAATCTGTCTCACACCTCTCTGCAGTTGGATAGATTTCTGGTTCTGTACATGGATAGCTATCGTTACCCTACTGTACAAATACTTCAGCACTTCTATATACCGACAGTCACTTTGCACCGCTGAAGGGACTAAAGTACCACACAAATTTCGACGGAATCAAAGGCTTTCTCATAGTTCACATACGCAAGGCAAAGTAGCAGATTGTACTCTTCGGTCTTCTGTACCATTTGCCGAAGAGTATGTTTGTGGTCTACAGTACTAAAGCCTTTTCGGAAACCAGCTTGTTCGGAAGGCTGGAAGTCGTCGAATTTGCGTGCGAAAACATTCGAAACGAAAAAGAGCATAACTCACTCTAATTAATATAATTTTGATACGTATTATGTTATTTACAATTTACAATGATTGATTAAATAAATGAATATTTTTCTAGAGCTGATAAGACTGTTATTCCTGCATAGGACTCAACCTGGTTAGGTACCACCTTCTCACAACTTCTGCAAATATATAGCAGTGCTAGCACTGCTGTGCTCCTAGAGAGCCAGGATAGTTACAGGCTTGGAGGCATTCCATTTTAATCACCAGAGGTGACTACGCATCTGTAGTTTTTTGTTCTTTTCTTTTTCTTTATTCTTTTTTTTCTAAAAACGTTACCCCCACACTAGGACCTGTATCGTGGAGGCAGTTTACAAACATAAATTGCACAAGGACAAGCATCCAGACCCGGAACAATTATTTTTAGGCCATACAAATGCTTGTTCCGTGCGGGATTCGAACCCGCGGCCCCCAGCGCAACAACTGATTGCTAAGCCACTGCGCCACGGAGCCGTCATGTTCGAAGTAAGTGATGGTGTCCGTGGACTGCAGTAGCCAATTACCTCTTGGTTCGTTTGTTGTCTCTCTTATTTTTTAAATACATTCCACGGTCAAATAACGGGAACAATTTAACCATTTTATTTATTTACTAGCTGTGCCCGCGGCGTAGCTCGCGAATATAAGTTTTACTTAAAGAATTTGACGTTTAGGGTAAGAGAATATTAACCGATTTATATCATTACTCTATGAATAAGTGGTAACAAAATAAATCGATATTCTCAAAGTTCTAAGTCGTTTATGATAGAGCTTCTGTGTAAACGACGATAGAAGTAGACTTAGCCGGGGCGTACAGAAAAAGGTTACGGGGACTACTAACGCGAGAAAAAGCAATATAGAGCTGGCCATGTGCAAAACAATCAGTACTGACGCGTAAAGTTTGACCTTGCGCTTTATTTTCGATCGTCGTATAACACACGCTGAGTGGGAAACACACTTAAAATAGGGATGTTAGATGATCATCGATGTTAAAAATTAAAACTTCGATGTTTTAACATCGATGTTGACATATGTCAAACATCGAAACATCGACGTCAATGAACCCATAATCGATAATTGGGAACTTGCAAACAATGCGAACTCGCGAAAGCAATATCAACTAAATCTTGCATCTGCTCTGAAGAGTAAAAATTTTGAATAATTCAGAATTTCTGAACGCATCGTTAATCTAAAAAATGTCAGTATGGTGAGTCAAACTTAATTGTCAAGTGTCACCTGTAATGTCACAATGGTCACTGCTTTCGCTTTATTTTGTAGTGTCGTTGTCGGTTGTCGCATAATAACTATTCTACGTAAATTGATATTCAAGTTAATTGTTACTTTTCCCTTGCTGTGTATACCCACATAATTTTAAAACAATGTGTAACTATCTACACATATACAAAAACCATCGATAATGGTCAACATCGATGTTTTGAGTGGCCTAAACATCGAACATCGATGTTGAGCTAGCGATGCCAACATCGATGTTATTATCCCTATCTTAAAACTGAAGCCTGAGCCGTGGTAGCTCAGATGGTTAGCGCTCGGTGTAAGCTTCACAGTACTCGAGCAACCCGGGTTCGATCCCCGCCGGCACCAATGAAATTGTCAATTGCAATTTTAAGTGCTGATTTACCACGTGCTCGGCGGTGAAGGAAAAAATCGTGAGGAAACCTGCATGTTTGAGAAATAAAAAATAATATTTCGATGACATGTGAAGTTCGCCAACACGTATTGGGGCAGCGCGGTGGACATTTCCTTGCCCTAAAACCCTCTCAGAAATGAGAGGAGGCCTGTGCCCAGCAGTGGGACGTAAATAGGCTGCAACTTTACTTTACTTATAACTGAAAAAAAAGTTATTTGGTATTAGAGTGATTCTGGCTATAAAACAATATCACCATCACGACATTTATTGCAATTTTGCTACTTTTAGTTGAGTTTTGTTGAATAATTAAATATTTCAATACCTCTGTATATATACCTTACAGGCTTGCAGCTTCGTCAGGCTCATGGACATAAATCATTACAGTGAGTCTCAATACGATTCACCTGCGAAAAATCTTAACACCGCAATTCAGAAAAGGTTGTAATTTGTACAACGCCATCTATTACGTTCTTTGTGAGAAAACATCCTTTTTTAATTTAAGGAAAACATATTTTTACTGTGTTTTAAGTACTATAATAGAACGATACGAAATATATTATAATAGAACGTTTTTTTTACACACGAATCTTTTTATTACTATTTTTGGGATTTTGTGGCGCCATTTAACAAATTCGAACCTACATTTCAAAATAATAATCATGACTTTCGATAGAATTAACCAATTTCAATAAAACAAAGATTAAATGAACTTGATAATACGCTTTATGATTTTCTTAAGGATTTCATTGAAAAAAAAAAAGATGTTTACTCAAAACGTCATGCGTCCATAAACAAACAGACAGACCGTCAGATAGTACAATTCTAAAAATTATAAAAATGTACTTATTTAATGATTTACAGTCCCAATAATGATTTTAGTCGCAAATTAATATACTATACAATATTCAGAAACAGACATAACATGTTATTACCATTTTTATTATATGTATAGATTTAAGAGAGATGGCGCTGTTAACATCAATTCTAAAAATAAGAGATTAATTCACACGATTGATACAATAAAAAACATAAAAGAACTTATAAATCAGTGCCTGCATAGTAAGCAAAAAAGAAAGTTTGATCCTCGCCGAAAAATGAAATTGTTAATATCTCTTAAAATTTGATTTACCACATAGAGTACTCGGCGGTAAAAAAATAAAAAATAAATGAGATTGTCAACACGCAGTAGGGCAGCGTGTCATTAATATAAAGGTTAGAAGCAAATATGAAACTCAACTACAGGAATAAATTTTAACCTGCCTTTTTGTATCACATTTATGCCACACCACCATCTATCGAAGAAATGGGTTAACTATTGTGCTTCAGATTTAGTTAATAAGGTTAATAAATTTTTGTATAATATATTTAATACGTTCTTTAATACTTTTGTTTACTGCGTTTTAGATATACATAATTATATCATTATTTTACATAATTTAACTATGATTTATGATATGATATTAGTTTAAAATGCACTTGATGACTCAAACAAAGCCACCGTTGAGCACATTCGTACCTATACTTCCCTACCCATACTTCAGAATATTTATCATAACTTTTGATGGAATGAACTGATTTTAATGAAATAAAGACTAAATGTAACCCGAAGATACACTTTATAATTTCCTTAACAATTCTTATGATATAAATTAGTACTTTATACGTGATACGTTAACAAACAAACAGACAGACAGACAGACAGACAGACAGACAGAAAATTCTAAAAATGGTAGAAATGTATTTAATTACTTATTTTTAGTACCCCTCAATCACTTTTATTACAAAAATATAAAATGTACAGACATCTGCTATTTACAGTTTTATTATATGTATATATAGATTTTATTTAAACTTCATATCCACATGTGGTATATAGGCGGACTTAATGCCTAAGGCATTCTCTACCAGTCTACCTTGGGATGATGGAGAGATAGAATGGAGTAGGTGTAATAAAAGTTAATATGCGAATACTAAACTCAAATAACAAAAAAAATTGGAATACATGGAAATAAAAAACATAAGATATAAATTATATATCACAAAAAATAAAAATAATATATACTTATATATAAAGTTTTTAAAAAGTCAGCTGTGCTGACGTCACACTTTTTAAAAACAACAAGGAGCTCGGTCCTCCGTCATCAGAAGTGGGATATCAAGGGATCCCTTCGCAAGCCACTTCCTCGTCAGCTCGTTTACTACCTGAGCAACTGGAACCAGGCTACAACCAGCATGAAGAGCCTGTACTGGTCACCAATACGCCAATGGAAGCCATACTACAATCGAGACCACATACCTACCCGGATCAAGGAATGCGGATGAATGGAATACCACCTCAATTCCTTATGCAAATGATGGAGACGATGCAGAAAATGTCAGAACGTTTGTGCGCTCCACCCACTGAATCAAAAATAAGGATCAAAGACATTTATTTGCCATCATTTAACCCGGATACCCACATCGGAGTACGAGAATGGTGTCAGCATATAGACTAAGCCATTGAAGCTTATAAGCTATCATCACTACATTTGAACCTGAGAACAGATACTCCCGAGACATCGTTATGTTCAGGGAACATGTTTACGATTCGTCAAAGGATATTGCAGAGTACTTATCACGGTCATGGATCCTATGGAGGAGGGTCGCCAAGGACAAGTTGGGAGATGAGCACGCTGTGGAGGCAGTGATTGGATGTGTTAATGACGAGCGTTTGCGCATCGAATTACTGAACGCCAGAGCAACCACTGTGCCGGAATTGATTTCAGTGGCTACATCTATACGGAAGAAGCGTTCTCATGTAAACGCAAGTTCTACAATACCTAACAAACGTTCACGATTTGCGGACAATCAACAATCAACATCAAGCTGCCGTATATGTAAGAAGACAAACCACTCAACAAATGATTGCAGATTTAAACCTTCGGAGTCTAAACCCGAAGATGGAAACAAGGATGCTAAAGCACAAACTCTACCTACCTGTACCTATTGCAAGAAACCAGGCCACACTTATGAAAGCTGCTTCAAACGGGAACGCTCGTTGACTTCAAACGTTAACTAAGTAGTAAGCAATAAACTAGCTCATATATTCATCAAAATAAGAAAAAAAATACTGCCGGCTGTGTCTGATAGAATGTTCAATAATGCAAAAATCGGTTGCTATAGTTCTACAATTTCCAGCATTATCTTGAACTAAGCTTACAACCATATGTGTTATAGATACCATCAGTATTGAGCTGGAGTTTTATGTGCTACCTGACTATGAAATATCAACAGATATCCTAGTGGGTATGAACCTCATTGAAGATACCAATCTGAATATGATAATTACATCCAACGGAACGAATTTACTTCATAACCCACTTATCAATCAGCGATGCATCAACAGAGCTCTGATGTCATTACTAGGAGCAGCTTCACAGGTCTTTGTGGATGATGTGCTGAGTAAATGCGCAAACTTTTCAGAAGGAATATCACACCTGGAGCGGATTCTCATAACACTACAAGATGCTGGATTTTTTATCAACGTCGAGAAGTGTAGTTTTTTCAAACGATCCATTGAATACCTCGGATCTTTAGTTTCTGATGGACAAGTACGACCAAGCCCATGCAAAGTGGAGGCTCTTGTGAAAGCTCTAGTACCTAAGATTGTCAAGCAGGTGAGACAATTCAATGGGCTGGCAGGATACTTCAGGAAATATATTCCTTACTTCTCACGTATAATGCTACCGTTGTATGAACTGACACATCAAGTTACAAAATGGACATAGACAGACAACCACGAGAAAGGACGTAACATAATCATCGATCGAATCGAATCAATCGAATGCTTTACTTCGGCACCAATACTGGCATTATTCCAAGAAGAAGCACCCATACAACTGTTTACGGATACTAGTAGTCTTGGAGATGGTGCAGTACTGGTACAGGTGATTGACGAGCGCCAACATGCGGTTGCCACTATGAGGATAAGGACCACTGAAGCAAAAAGCCGCTACCACTCATATGAGTTGGAAACGTTAGCATTGTTTGCAGAATACTGGAAAATTACCGTTATTGGGTGAAGAAAGTAATTGGAAGGGGACGACCTCGCAAGGTTGCTCATTATCAGCTGCGCCGTGCCCCGCATCTCGGTGAACAGTTGACCGTATCGGCGGGAAATATATCACCTGGTCATCAGAACTCGGCTTCAATATCCATTGAGCCCGTCCCTCCGACTTCACGAGAGCCAGCAAACCACGTCTTACAGGGTGAAAGCAGTTCATCAAAATAAAGTGTAAGTAACTCAATTTAATATTAAGCTTTAACTAACTCTACGAGACATTCTAACATACATATCTACGAGAACCTCCGAGAACCTCCGAGAATCTACGAGAACCTACGAGAACCTCCGAAAATCTACGAGAACCTCCGAGAATCTACGAGAAACTCCGAGAATCTACGAGAACCTCCGAGAATCTACGAGAACCTCCGAGAACCTTCGAGAACTCTACGAGAACCTACTAACCTCAATAACATTAATATTACCAACCATACAAGGAATTGTTGGTGTAACAACTAACATAAAGCACCACAAATTGCTTACAGATATCCGATTCAAAGGAAGTTCAATCCATTGTTACAGGTAAAAACAAGAACTACAATCAACGAGGCTGGTGCAGAGCGCGCACCGCCTGGCAGTATGGCCGTATTGGCGCAAGAGCGCAAGACGAATTATAATGATTAATTAATCTGTTTAATAATTTTATTGTGTTAAAAATAGTTCATAAGCCATTTAATACTCACTCTTTGATGTAAAAAACTTGTGATTCACTTAATTCAATACTTGACCTAAAATTCATGTACACGTGCTTGCCACGCTATAAAAGCGACCGCACAGAGCGTGCTAGGTCAGTCTGGCTCGAGCAGTCGAACAGTACAGACCTCTCTAAATACATTGCTACGCTGTCAGTCGAATAAACGAGGCTTTCAGTATAGTTGTGGTGTTTTCTTTGGAAGATTGAATATGAGTGATCTCCATGAAAATAACATTAGTGTCGTCAGCATGCTGACGTCACTAATGTTACTGACGTTACACTAATGTCACACTTTTTAAAAACAACAAGGCGCTCGGTCCTCCGTCATATACAAATGCACATATATATAAATCAACTGTTACTATGATGGATCTGCCAATTTATTAAGTAAGTGGTCCCGAACCTTCATCTTGAACGCGTAAAGATTCCTAGCCGTCCTGATTTCAAGAGGAAGTGCGTTCCAAAGGAGAATAGACTGAATGTGGAAAGAAGATTGAACAAGTCCAGAGCTATGGGAGGGACATAGGAGAAGAAGATTGTTCGTAGAGCGGAGGTTTCTCTCATGACTAGCACTAAGCAACTGAAAGCAAGGAGATAAGTAGGAAGGGGAAGTTGGAGATATCAGGATAGAATAAAGGGTGGTGAGTGCACGCAAACTACGGCGTTGACGAATAGGTAACCATTTTAATTGAGAACGATACGTGGATATATGGTCATACTTTCGAAGATTGAAAATGAATCGAATGCAGTTATTTAGAACACGGTCATATTTGTTGAGAAGATCTGCATTTAGGTCGAAATAACACACATTGCCATAGTCGATTAGGGGAAAAATTAAACTCTGCACAAGCATTGTCTTAATTGCAGATGGTAGAAAATTTTTTAGGCGATACAGAGAACGCAGGGTACCGGTGACTTTCTGGCTAACGGTCGTTGCTTGATCTTTTCAACTCAAAGTGGAATCAATTAATAAATCTAGATTCCTCACAGTAGAACGCAATTGAATCTCATTACTATTAAAAATGATAGAAGGTAGAGCTACTGTTTTCAATCTCTGGATCATCCGACAGCTACCAATTATTATGGCCTGACCATTAGACCAAACCTGTCACAACAGTTCTTAATGTACTCAAGGTCCCTGTTTATTGTGTCCACCGCTGTAGAAATATCGTCAATACTCGCGTATGTGTACAATTGCAAGTCATCAGCATACAAATGATACGCAGACTGAAGGTTTAGGGTAATGAGATTAATAAATATAGAAAACAATAAAGGAGATAATATGCCGCCTTGAGAAACACCAGCATGTATGTCAAGCCAGCTAGATGATAGCTCATAGATGCGAACCGACTGCTGGCGCCCTCAAACATATGATGAAAACCAAGCCAGTGCTTCGGGTGAGACCATAGAAAGGGAAAGGATGGAAATTAGAATGTCATAACTGATGGTATTAAAGGCGTTCGAGAAATTAACTAGAACCAACACAGTGACTTTAGTGTCCTCCATGCCCGCTCTAATATCACCAGTTACTTTCAGGAGTGCGGAAACTGTGACCGGGCCTAAAGCCAGACTGCAAGGGACTTAATAAGTTATTACAGGAGATAAACTGCGAAAGTTGCTTATGGACACAGGCCTCAAGGATCTTGGATAGGAAGGGAAGGATGGATATAGGTCGGAAATGATTGGGTAAAGTGGGATTTGGGATCATTTGCAAGGGAATAACGTAAGCCTTACGCCACAGTGAAGGAAAATCACCAGAATCCAAGGAGAAGTTAATGATGTGCGAGATAATTGGGAGGATATGGTCAAGTATATAGACAATCATCCGTCGGCTGATGTTGTCGCAACCTACAGCATTAGATTTAATGGAAAGGATTGTCTTCTTGATGTCATCCATAGCTACTGGAGAAAATTGAAATAGATCAATGTCGGGACGAGGTAAACCCATTAAGTGTTCAACAGTAAGACGCTTGGTCTGGTGATCAAGAGGACTGTTGGAGACAAAATGAAAATTAATATCATCCAGACCAATCGTCCTCTGAAACTCACAACGATGTCGTTTACCGATACCTATGGTTCCAAGGAACTTCCAAATATTAGCAGGGGAAGAACATGAGATATTACTAAGAATAAATCGGCGTTTCGCGTTGCGTATCATCTGATTGCACCGATTCCTCGCAAATTTATAAAGAGTCCAGTTTTGATCATATCAATCTTTTCTAAATTTGCCGAAAGCCCGATCCCTACGTCTAATCGCAATTCGAACCCCAATCGTCATCCATGGCGCAGGTGGACGCTTGAGCTTCACTTTTTTAATGGGAGCATGTACATCATATAATCTAAGGATAGCTTCATTCAAAGCCTCAACCTTTTCGTCCACAGTGGGTGCAGAAACCACGCTGTTCCAGTTTATTTTGGATGCATCCATACAAAGCTTCTCAACATCTAAGCGACCAAAACAACGCATGTGAAGAGTTTTAGCTGAAGGTTTCGGAGGTTTTAGGACGTAAGAAAGGAAAATGAGGTCATGATAGGAGAAAGCAGGTGCAAAGTGTGGACCGTGGGAGAAGACAAGAGAAGGAGCAAAGGTAGAAGACAAGAGAAGGAGAGTACGCTTTGTGCATTAATGTGTCAAACATTAAACAAAGATCGGGATTGATCAAATTTGTGTCGCACAAAATCCCCTAGCGTTTCAGTAATAGAGCAATAACTGTCATTTGATGAACAAAACTCGTTGGCAGAAAGAAAAGAATCATCATCGGAACTTATATATATGTAATATTATATATATATATATATATATATATATATATATATATATATATATATATATATATATTTATATAATATAAATAAACAATATAGACCTAAACGATAAGAATAGATAATGTGGTATAAATAAAATTATATAACGTAAAAAAAATAGTAATAATTTCGATTGCCAAACTGCAATTTCTGCACCACCCGCCAGCTAACACACTCAAAAATTAAAAGACAAATATAATACACAAAACAATAAAAACAAAAATGATTTTCAGTACAGCTATAACTAAACAACATTAAGATTACCGATAATAAATAACAGAACTTAGAACAAATAAAAAGTGTCATATAGAAGTGTCTTAAAGACGACAAATTAATTTATTTATTCATTCTTTATTGCATTCCTTAATCTAAAAAAATACAAAGGGCGGATTTAATGCCTTGTGGCATTCTCTACCAGTCAACCCATGGAGTGGTGAGAATTTGAAGTAGGTGTAGCAATATAGAATAAAAACAAAATAGAAATGTATAATTAATTACGTTATATATACATTTTACTAATATATATGTAGAAAGGGTAATTGCGTATAGTACAGAGACTAATTTTGTAGTTAGGAATAATAATTAATTCGTTTACTTGAATTAACTATCCAACGAGTTAAGGATAAACTAGTAACGGAATACGACAAGCGTACCGTTCCACGTCAGAGCCAAGACTGTCTTAACGGCGGCCGCTCCGTCCGTTTTATACAAGCAGGACAGGTGGCAACGCAGGTGCAATGCCGCAGGTGTGCGGTACACGTGTCGTTTACAAGAATTCTGCCTAGCTCGACCGACGCCACCGCACCTACAACGGTGCAGGTGCCGTCACGGCCATACTGACATGCGTGCGTCCTTGCGCGCGCTCCATCACAATTTTAGTTATCTGTAGACAAAAAAACATCGTTCGACTATCCTGACATAACAGCGTCTGGTCCGGTCTATATTGACCCTTCAGATTTGGGTGACAGTCAGTTTTGTTCCGGCAGTAAGCCCTACAAAACTTTACTCATCTTTATGTTAGATCGGAATGATTAGTCTGTAGCTTTTTCTATTTTCTCTTTTATTTTTCAAGTACTGTTTTCGCTAGTCCGGAATAACTATTCCCTATAGCCATATCATTGGACCGGCACAAAGCCCTGCAATGATAGTAAGAACTATTTTTTTTCTTACGCTTTTTTTTTCAAGTACTATTTATGCTAGTCCGGAATCACTATTCGCTTTAGCTATATCATTGGACCGGCAAACGCCCTGCAATGATAGTAAGAACCACATTTATTTTCTTACTCTCTTTTTTTTTCAATTCAGTATAGAACAGTTACAGACCAACCATACCGCAAACATGTCCCCGTCACAATCACACAAAAGTGTATCGTGAGGGACGTAGTGACACACGATAACACCTAAGTATGTAAACCAACAGCAACTCGACGCATATCCCAGTGCAGCACAGACCAGCCTCCCTGCAACTTCATGTTCCTTTCCTGCACTGGAATAATTACTTCGCTAGAGTGTTGCAACGTCTGTAGTATTTTCTAGATGCACAGACACGGTTACCTCTGACTGTCGCACGTCCTCGTGCGGTTGACAGTGAACAGCATACGGTCTATCAGTTATCACCACTTGCTAACAGATATAAACTCTTGTTAAATATTACAACGGTCGACCATCCCAGACTTCATTTAAGTCTGGAACGCGCGGATATGGCTACCTCCAGGCAAACGCACTACAGCTTTTCGTTCTGCTGCGATCGTGCTACATTCGCGGCAGCAAGCCGTCGCGCCATACTAGCGCTAGAGAATCGTCGCACTCCTTTGCAAAATTAAAAGAAATCGAGATAAATGTATTGCGAACCATGGAATTCCGAGCTTCCGAAATTCATCACATATTCTCTTAACCCAGATGTTACTGTAACTATTTTTTGTTTTCGATCTTGGTGATATTCGGATATAATAGTTAAAATGACTCATAATAACGAGGAAAAATAGTAAAAAAAATTACATGTTTTCAGAAAAGCCGGAAAAGGGTGGGCTTTTAAAAGTCCCGTCGTAATATGGGGATTGTTTACATGTATGTGGCGGTCTAATAATAAAACAAACTGTTATTACGAGTATATTAGTTTTTTATTATTACGGTAAATTTTAACTATACAAAAGAAAATAGACATAGGTATAGCAAGTTATGTGATATGATGTCTCACAATAAAACAACAGCACATCACTAAGTATATCACATTAAAAGTCAGTAAAGTTCACTAACTTTACTGAGTTTTAGTGTGATATTCAAGGAAACAGTTCTTAGGATGTAAATGAATCTTACACTTATGGCAAATAAAAAAACTTTTAACTTTGCAAACTTTGCATCTTAGTTGGGGAGCGCTGTACTGGACCAAGTGATCAACCCCATCATATCGAGATGATTCAAGATGAGATCTACCTGTGGGACATGGTCCCCTCTTATCGCTTTTTTTGTAGCTTTCGAGCAAACCTTTCGCCAGTAGTCTACGAAAAGTGAGATGATCATGTTCTCCACCGTCTCGCTTGTAAAGTTGCCATGCATTATGCACAGCCATATCTAAGGTGTGACAAAACAGTGAAAAATACCATTTCTTGCCACGAATAGAAGTCCGATACAACCCTATGTTTTGATCGGATCTATCGACCCCTCCCATATTTTCATTGTATTTTCTTATAACCGACGGTTGGTCAATATGTACAAATCTTTTTAGTTCTTGCGAAAAACTCTTGACTTTTTGCAGGGGCTCCACAGTTTCAGTATTCGATGCAACAGTAACGACACTATTGTCATTCCACTTGCAAACCAAAATATTGGTAGGCAAACTGGATTTGAATACAAATGAACCTCTATCAGTATTTTTGAAATCTTTGTTAGACTCGAGAGGACACTTGGACGTTCTGTTTTCACGAATAGTTCCAGTGGCTCTTAGACCTCTATTACTAAGTTCATGCAGTAGAGGAATAGAGGAAAAATAATTGTCGAAGAATAAATGAAATGGCAATGTTGGATCACGACCTTGTAGAACATCAGCAAACTCCAAAATCACACTCCCACCTAGACCAAACTGTTTGTAACCTTCTGCAATGGTTGAAGATTTTCCCTGGTAAGGATCAAACCAAATCACGTAGCCTAATCTTGTAGCACCAACCCACAGTTTATACCCCCAACGAATTGGTTTGCCACGTATAAACTGTTTGCAACTGTGACGTCCATAGTATGGAACCATAGCCTCATCTATGCTGTAGTTCTCTTCTAGCGGAGCCATTTCAGTAAAGATTTTATTTAACTCGTCAAACAGAGGTCTCAACTTAGCGAATTTGTCAGGAGAATCACCAAGAACTGTTTTATCACAGCAGTGGAGATTTGACATAATAAAAGTAAAACGATCTCTTGACATAGCGTTGTACACAATCCTAAAGTCGGCATCTGTCGATGTCTCCCAATACATAAACCTACGGGGTACTACTACATACCCGCTGTACATAAGGATGCCCAAGAAACACTTCATTTCAGAAACAGTTACTTTGCCCACTTTATTCCTCTGTCCTGCATACAAATTGGTATATCGCACTAGTAATTCAATAACATTGTTGTTGAACAAGCAGTCGAAATAATATAAGGGTGATTGTAAGTTTTTTGGACCTTGTTCGTCATTCCATTGATTGAAATGGTTTGGAATATGACGATTCTTCCATCTATAGGTTTGGTTTCGGGGAACTGTAGGCTGAACAAATGTAGAATTAGTTGACACATCTGAAGTACAAGAAGGTACGGCGTCACTATCTTCTAAAGTCAAATCCATCGTGCGTCTTCTTTTTGACAAACTTGACAAAGGTACATCATCTTCTTCGTCGGAACTCATATGAAAAGTGACCTCGGCTGGAGCTCGTAGTTGAGAGCCTATAAAAAACAGATATAAATATTGCAACCATATAAATAAAACAAGATAGAATCATTGATACGTAGTTATATCAACCCGAAAACAAATATTTTACCTGGTAGATTTTGCAATGCAACAAATTCTTCATCTCCAGAATCCTCATCTGTGACGTCGGCATTAGCGTTCTCAGGTGGAAAAATTGTAATTTGAGTTGGCAACAAATCATCATCCTCACATCGCTCTAATTCATCAACTATATCGTTGAGAGTGAGTGCTCTCAAAGGTCGCGTGCTAAAAAGAAAACAATAATATTATAGACCCCCATATTGCGACGGGACTTTTAAAAGGCCATCAATTTGAAACGTGAAAAAGGAATGAGTTTTTGTTGCACCAAAACAAATAGATAACCTGATATTGTAGATAATATATCTAAAATTAAATATCAAAATGTGTTAGCAACAACATCCAGATATATAAATGATAAAAGCTTACCTTTGTCCAGACATCATGACACTAATACTCCTAAGTCTTCAATGACACAAAAACTTTAAATAAACAAGTGTCCAGTTGTAAACAACACCGCATGAAATCATACACGGATAGGTACTAAGTAACCTGACAGTGCAAATATCTTAGAGAATTCATTTTAACAACTCGAAACTTGAGGGTATTTTTAATAATTTTTTCGGGTCTTTTAAAAGCCCCGTCGCAGTATCTGGGTTAAGAAACGGCAACTGCACGACATTTGAAAACATTGCAAAAAAAATGGAAACTTTGTGTATAGACAGATACCACAACATATTTCGAAGCGAAGGAGGAAACTGCGCAAAATCTACGAAAGCCGTCCATTTACAGCGCCAAAGCACCATTTGTTCGGCGGCCGCTTGAATTGTCCTGCCGTAAGATCAGCCGATAAGTAACCGACTGTAGCGGTGTAGGCTCAATCTAACCAGCGCTCGGCCGTACCTGACCATGTTCGATTAGCCATCACAACGTCTTCCTCATTGATCATTGTTGTAGAGACTTCTACGAATCCCTCGAAATCAAACCCCAATCTTGTCAACGACAGAATATTCGGAGCAAACTGCAACAGTGATCAACACATTAGAACACAAAAATGTCACTTATTATTTTTAATTCATAGCGTGTTAAAGTTAATCCTTTATTGTAGTACAACCCTTAAAAGTTTTGAATTTCAAAATATAGCAAATGATAATCATGTTTCGCGTGAACTATCAAATTACACAAAAACGAGAGCAGCAGGAGCACCTGAGGGTTTAAAAGCATCGTCGGGGTTGTAGTCATCATGATCTGCGTGAAAAACAAATTATTAACTATAAGTACAACATACACAGTTGCCTGTTCTCTTATCTATCACACATACGAGGCCCTAAAACAGAAATACGTTCTCATACCTTGGACTATAATAAAGCACATCGCTTTCACAAGTAAACATAGGTCTTCATACGAAGTATCTGACACATACTCTTACTTGAACTTGCGAGATCCACATTAAAAACGTGAACCAGGACAGCGCCTGCCAGGACAAAGCCTAATACATGTTCAAAAAACATTACCGTGCACACAGCATACGACTTCCGCGCACACAGTGTGACTCCCACGCATACAGAGTACACGACTTCCGAGGCATCGCCATGTACAGCATACGCGCGCTCCGGGATGGCGCCTGCGTATACGCGCATACGCATCTGCCGAAACCAGGCCATGTTACAGCTGGACCTGGCAGTCCGTTACGACCAGCAAGGCACACACTCACGCACTTGTAATCACATCACACGTGCTACTGTAACACATAAAAGAAAACATTAAAAATACTCAGTCGGAACTTGATTTCAAGAAATGCAGCACTACTCATGGTACACGCTTCGCCTTTCTAGGGCACCAAATACTGAGCTGCGGCTACACGACAACCTCTGGTATGGTCCGATCCTCATGTAAACTTAAATACTCTCTTCAATGTCAGAACTAATTGGCTCTACTTCACTTTCATCAGTTATACTTCGGTTTTCCGGCACTTTTCGCAACCAATTAAAAATGTAAACACTCATTCTTACAAAATAGTTTCTGAGCCAATGTTTAGGATAAATTTACTTTCCTCATGTATCTAATGGTGATCAGTAGCAGCGACAAATAATAAGTCCGCGGCGTCATAAGCCGACAGCATACTCAAAAGCGAGCGCTACAGCTCCACGCTTTCCACTAAACCATTCCAAGTTTGTCGACTACGTAATGCTCGGAGTAAACTGTAACACTTATCATCACATTAGATCACAAAAATACTACTTAGTGTTTTTAAGTCATAGCACGTTAAAGTAATCATGTTCTTTTTTTCGGTACATAGTTTAAACATTTTGAACTTTAAAACTAGGCCATGTAAATCACACCTCGTGTATCAAATTATAACATTACTTGAGCAAGTTAAACTTCCACTGAATGCAAACTATAACTCATTCAGAATATCTCCAACATTTCTTTCGACATTTGTTATCATATTTGGGTACATTAAGAAATAATGAAATTACTTGCGGGTACTTTCTATTATAAATTGAATAAAAAGATTTAACTTTTGACTTAAAACATTTCACTTTAAACTTTTACTCTACACTTTAATGATTCGTCAATGTCGTAAATACGACAACAAACTTGATTTAAGAAATTGATTACAAAAACAAAACGCGAGGCGCATTATAGTATTTCACCAACGTAATAACCCTTACACTATTCAAAGGTTATAGCAGGTGGGCAGTAACAGGGACTTTATCCCACTTCTGATGTAGAAAGGGTAATTGCGTATAGTACAGAGACTAATTTTATAGTTAGGAATAATAATTAATTCGTTTACTTGAATTAACTATCCAACGAGTTAAGGATAAACTAGTAACGGAATACGACAAGCGTACCGTTCCACGTCAGAGCCAAGACTGTCTTAACGGCGGCCGCTCCGTCCGTTTTATACAAGCAGGACAGGTGGCAACGCAGGTGCAATGCCGCAGGTGTGCGGTACACGTGTCGTTTACAAGAATTCTGCCTAGCTCGACCGACGCCACCGCACCTACAACGGTGCAGGTGCCGTCATATACAATAAATAAAATATATCTTATTTATACATGTATACAAATATATACGTACATACATAAGCATACATATATTCATACCAACATACAGATGCAAATAATACATATAAATAACTATAAATATATACGTCTAAAATATAAATGACATCGATGATTCATCTAAGAAGCGTTGTCTTTAACAGATGATTACGCACCAACTTTTTAAAAGCAAACTTATTGGGAGCTTTTCTGATGTCGTCAGGCAAGGAGTTCCAAAGGCGTGCAGCCTGAACTGTAAAGGAGTTACCATAGAACTCAGTGAAGTGAACTGGAATACATATTTTGTTGTTAGAAGACGAACGTAGAACCCTGTCATGAGATGAGGAGAGATAGAGAAATTTACTCTTAAGATAAGAAGGCGAAAATGGGTCATTTAATATGAAAAAAAGAACAAGTAATATTCTGGAAATACGCCTCTGCCGGATTGTAAGCCAATTAAGCTTAGATCTATATTGCGAAATATGGTCATACTTACGAAGCCCGAAAATATATCTTATACAGTTATTGAGAAGGTGTTCCAGCTTGTTCAGAAGATCCTGGGACAGATCCGGGTAACACACATCTGCATAATCAATTATGGGTAATATGAGTGATTGGACAAGCATGATCTTACACTTTGTGGGGAGAAAATGTTTTAAACGATACAGAGTACGTAACGTAGCAGTGACTTTACTACTGACTTCAGTAACCTGAGTTCTCCAATTCAGCGTGCTGTCAATGTGTAGGCCAAGATTTTTTACAGACTTACTGAACGGTATTGTAATCCCATTGTAGTAGATAGAGGGTATGTCTGCAAGATTAATCTTGGCTAGCATCCTTGAGCTACCCACCAGTATAGCTTGGCATTTTGAAGGATTGACCAATACTCCATAACGAGTAGACCAATCCTTGATAGCTTGTAAGTTGTTATTTAATTTTTTAATCCCATTATGGATATCCCCAATTTCAGCTTGCACGTATAGCTGAAGGTCAACGGCATACAGATGGTACGAGCAATCGAAGATGGAGGTAATAAAGTTTATAAAAATAGAAAAAATTATAGGAGAAAGAATACCGCCTTGCGGTACACCAGCTTCCACATCAGCCCAAGCTGAGGTTATTTGCCCCACACAGACTGACTGCTGTCGACCGCGAAGATAAGATGCAAACCATTCCAATGCTGTAGGGCCAAAATTTAGATGAGACAGTATGGATACAAGGATTTCATGATCAACTGTGTTGAAAGCAATTGAGAAATCAACTAGTACCAGTACTGTTACTTTTTTTTCTTCCATACCGTTTCTAATATCGTCTGTGACGTTAATTAAAGCAGTACTGGTACTATGACCAGAGCGAAACCCAGACTGATATATACTCAGTAGGTTATGTTTCGAAACGTATGTAGAAATTTGCTTGTAAACACAGGATTGTAAAATTTTGGAAAGAAAGGGTAGAATGGATATAGGGCGAAAATGATTGGGAAGAATGGGAGAAGGAAATTTTGGAAGGGGCTTTATAAAAGCCCTTTTCCAAAGATTAGGGTACTGACCTGAATCAAGGGAAAAATTTATAACATGGGAAATTGCCGGAAGAAGGTGCTCTAGAATAAACAAATATACTGTGTCCAAAGGACTTTGTATCCATGTTCATGTATTAATAAAAAAAAACTTCCCAGCTTTATACAAAGGTACTCTGTGTTCCCAGTGACAAAATTAACTAACAGATGTTAACTTCAGACCCAGAAGAGCTAGAACCCAGAGCCGTAAAGCCAGTCTTAAAAAAATAACTTGCACTATTCATTTGCTACAGATCTATTAATATTAATCTATGGACAAAATATAACCAAAAGCAAAAAAAAACTCAATACAAAAACAAAGTAGAACTTAACCTAAAATGTAATTAAAATTTAAAGTTTTAATAAATCATGTAAAACGAATATCTATATTGAAATTGTAAATTAACTAATATAAAAAATATATAAATAAATAAGCAAGAAACAAGCTTAAGGTTACATAAAAGAAATACGCTGGATAGAAAGTAATAGTACTAAGTAATACTACAATATTAAAAAAAAAACACTTCTTACAACAATGCCGTTTTGAATAACTTGAAAATATCATTAATATCAATAGAACTTAAAATTCGGGAAAAATACGAATATTTATTTTATTTTATTTTAATCAAGTACATAAGGGCTTTAATTAAGTTTCGGCATTTTACTTTTTCAACCGTAATTAATGTTAAGCGTCCTTGCCACAACCAAGTATATTTTTCGAATGTTTATAAATTTCTAATTAGTAAAGCAGGTGCGTAATAAAATTTCTCTGTGTATTTCCTCGTTTTTATGACTGAGCGAAAATTTTGAAATGCTTCTGTGATAATATTTAACTAAATTTAGCAGATACTAACGACTATCACCGGCTTTGCCTATGTGGGATCTATTAATGTGGCATTATTTAGATTTAAGATAATGAATAAAATAATAATTTTTTTGACTTTTTCCAAAAATCCAAGAAAATTAAATAAAGTATAGCCTATGTTCCTAAAGTTTCATTACAATCAGTTCAGCTATACCGAACATTAGCCAAAAATTTAAAAAAAACGGTTATTCATGACTTACATGGCTTGCATGCAATTAGATTTTTAGATTTGATGCCATTGGGTGGCGGTGTAAGAGAATCCATCTCTCCATTTCACCCCTTCTGAAACACTATTATAGAAACGCCAAAATGATCATGGTAGCGTCAAAGAGGCGAGCCGTCTGGTACTGCGTTTGTGAGTCCACCTACCAAGCATGAGGACTAAAGCAAATACCTACAACGGGAGAGGGATATCCAGCAGTGAAATTTAACAGGTTAAATATGATGAAGCAGAATATTTAATAGCGCTTTACGCGATATCATTATCATTGTTCGTAAGTGCACGTTATTGTGTACAGACGTGTCAAATAGTAATTAAAATAATTAAATAAGTATGTGCTTAGCCATCACCTCGATATAACAATACCGGTAGTAACTGTGACATACTTTAGTTATATTTGTGTTAGTGATTTTGTGGAAATGTTTTAGCTTTATCTATTAAAAGTACTAGAATAGGTACTAAAATGGAGAACAGCCCCTTTAACTGGTGTGCCAGGACCATTCGCACCCCACCTCCACAAACCCCCCCCCCCCCCCCCATGCAGACACTTACTTCAGGCGAACCAATCAAAACAATTCCAACTCCTGAATTGCAGCATTGGATGACAACCATCGAACAGTGCCTTAACGAGGTGTGCTCCATCGCTACAGATGGAAAACTTAACTCCGATCAAAAAATGCACATCAGCTCACTTTGTCGTAAGGTAAGCCACGGTACATCACAATTGGTAGTCCAGTACATGTCCCTCAAAATGAATGCCACTAAAGCCCAGACCTCCATCGTATCTCTGCAGAACCAAGTTGACCTGTCCCAAAAGCTGCAGGAACTTAAGAATAGTATCGAAGAGTCAACAAAACCGGACTCTGGAACCACTTTTGCGGACATGGTCAAAAAAGGTGGCCAAACCCTCATTCGCCCAAACAATCTTAGTACCCTAGCAATTTATCCGAGGGACAAGTCCAAAACTAGTGATGACACGAAGTGCCTCTTACAAAAGATAGTATCCCCAGAAGAACTCAAACTACATGTCCGGGGCATGAGGAAGGTAAAAAGTGGGGGAGTTATAATTAGCGCTGAGACAAAACGAGATATCGACAAATTAAAGAACTCAGAGAAGCTTGTATCTTCTGGCCTTATCATGGAAGAGCCGACTAAACGACGTCCAAGGATTGGTGTACCTATAACTCTCACGGATAAAGAAGTTTTCGAGTGCATCTTCGAACAAAATATTGCCGATAAATTTCCCAATGCCACGCGTAAGTCCTTCCTTGCAACAGACAAACTGAGCCATAAATATGGTAAGAAAAACCTTCCTACCTGTAATTACATTGTGCTACCTAGCATCAGGAAGGCACTTATCAATCAAGGATGAATATATATTAATTGGACCTCATGCCCAGTCAGAGACTTTACAATAGTAACAAGACGCTTCAACTGCCAGCAGTTTGGTCATTCAGCCAAGTTTAGTCGGGAAAGTAGCCCTACGTGTAACTACGTGGAGAGCTCGGGCATTTCTTTAAGGTATGTAATAACAAAGCGCATGCCTCCGTTTGCGCGACGTTTAAACGTTTTAAAAAAATGCGACCACAAAACTGGTGATGAAAGCTGTCCAGCACGTAAATTCGCAGAGAACAAATATATCAACTCCATAGACTATGAAGGCGCCTAAGAGCGCCGCGTATTCTATTATTTACTTAGCTCTTAAACACTAGTTTTAGTTTATCCTCAAGCTTAAGTATGACGAATCAATTACACAATGACCTAGACAACTTTTTTTTGTCTGACGCTAAAACATGTAATGTTGATGACTGTAAACACTTCCTTCCTCGTCCTGGAAAATAAGTTAATGTTACTTACAAAAAATTTAGAAACATAAATCGGAATATAACCGGGTTTGAAGTTTTGTTGCATAGACTGGATATAAAATGTGATATTATTGTCCTTATAGCTTAAGAGCCAGTGAGCGGCAGACTTACGGTATTTCAATAAGCTTCACTTTTTTTTCAGTTAATTCCCTATACCTGAGGTACATGAAATGGGGACTCTTTAGTTTGACCGGCGGACGATATAGAGACGCTCAGGTGTTAAAGGTGTAAAAAAATGACCCAAAAATGTGATATCAGTAAGTCTGCCACTTTGACATTTTGAAATATTTAATAAAAATTACCGAAAAATAACATTGGCAGACACCTATGACGGTGTTAAGGTCATGGCAGACAGGTTAAAAAGTATATTTTTTATTAATAATTTACGTTATTTCAATAAAGCCGCAATTTATATATATTGTTGATAATATTATTTGACATGTATAATTTTCACGGCAGACACATATTGTGGTTGTATCACCCAGGCAGACAACAAACTTCTGGGGCGCCCATAAGCGGGTACTATAATAGCGCTCGCTCTAATCCAGTCTTTTTCTTTCTAGTTTTGTACGCTCTGATACGGATATCATAATAATCATGCTTGGTAATATAATCTCAAGTATGGATCCTCACGGGAACAGGAAATAATGAACGATTCATAAATATTTCAAAAATTTATGAGCAACGTGGTGATTTATTGAGTGAAAGTTTGCTTGGTTTCTATGCATTTATGTGCCGTGATTATAATCCAGCTTTTTTTTAATAAGGGACAAAAACGACCCTTACTACGGAAAACTCAGGCATACCAAGAATCCTTCGTAGCTGTTGGTGGCAGTAATTTAGCTGAGAACCGAAAACAACAGCTTTTTTAATGTTGTCCTAAAGTTTACCTGTCAAATATATAAAGCAAAGAAATCAGTAGCTGTAGATGATGGCAGGTTCCATCTTTTTATAAATAATTATAGACCAAAAGGTCTCAATTAAAAATTTAATAAGAAATTACACTGTTTTGATGGAAGCTCTTTACCACCGTGTAAACGTGAGCAATTTTTACATGCGCATTATATTTAGTATACATATTTAATACTAGCTGTGCCCGCGGCGTAGCTCGCGAATATAGGTTTTACTTAAAGAATTTGACGTTTAGGGTAAGAGAATATTAAACGATTTATATCATTACTGTATGAATAAGTGGTAACAAAATAAATCGATACGCTCAAAGTTCTAAGTCGTTTATGATAGAGCTTCCGTGTAAACGACGATAGAAGTAGACTTAGCCGGGGCGTACAGAAAAAGGTTGGCATAGAGTTGGCCATGTGCAAAACAATCAGTACTGGGGTCCACTCCTACAACGCGTAAAGTTTGACCTTGCGCTTTATTTACGATCGTCGCATAACACACGCTGAGTGGGAAACACACTTAAAATAGGGATGTTAGATGATCATCGATGTTAAAAATTAAAACTTCGATATTTTAACATCGATGTTGACACATGTCAAACATCGAAACATCGACGTCAATGAACCCATAATGGATAATTGGGAACTTGCAAACAATGCGAACTCGCGAAATCAATATCAACTAAATCTTGCATCTGCTCTGAAGATTAAAAATTTTGAATAATTCAGAATTCCTGAACAAATCGTTAACCTAAAAAAATGTCAGTATGGTGAGTCAAACTTAATTGTCAAGTGTCACCTGTGATGTCACAATGGTCACTGCTTTCGCTTTATTTTGTAGTGTCGTTGTCGGTTGTCGCATAATAACTATTCTACGTAAATTGATATTCAAGTTAATAGTTACTTTTCCCTTGATGTGTATACCCACATAATTTTGAAACAATGTGTAAGTATCTACACATATACAAAAACCATCGATAATGGTCATCATCGATGTTTTGAGTAGCCTAAACATCGAACATCGATGTTGAGCTATCGATGCCAACATCGATGTCATCATCGATGTTATTATCCCTATCTTAAAACTGTAAGGAAAGTTATTTGGTATTAGAGGTTTAGAGGGATTCTGGGTATAAAACAATATCACGACATTTATTGCAAATTTACTTTTAGTCGAGTTTTCGAGTTTTGTTGAATAATTTCGACGTACGCGGTACGTCTCTTTTTTCTGTTTCTGTCGGTGTTTGTGCTTTGTGTTGTTGGCCTACACGACTCTAACAGTCTTGCAGCTTCGTCGGACTCATGAACATAAATTTTTTCAGTTAGTGTCAATACGATTCACCTGCGAAAAATCTTAACACCGCAATTCAGAAAAGGTTGTAATTTGTACAACGCCAACGTTCTTTGTGAGAAAACATCCTTTTTTAATTTAAGGAAAACATATTTTTTTTACTGTGTTTTAAGTATAAATATATTATAATAGAACGTTTTTTTTACACACGTATCTTTTTATTACTATTTCTGAGATTTTGTGGCGCCATTAAACAAATTCGAACCTACATTTCAAAATAATAATCATAACTTTCGATAGAATTAACCAATTTTAATAAAACAAAGATTAAATGTAACTCGAAGATACGCTTTATGATTTTCTTAACGATTTCTTTGAAAAAAAAAGATGTTTACTTTAGACGTGATGCTTTCATATAAAAACAGACAAACAGACAGAAAGACAATTCTAAAAATTATAAAAATGTACTTATTTAATTATTTTTAGTTCCCCATAATGATTTTAGTCACCATAATATATAATATATACAATGTACAGAAAGAGACACAACATGTTATCATCATTTTTATTATATGTATATATTTAAAGAGAGATGGCGCTGCTAACATCAACTTGATGACTCCAACAAAGCCACCGTTGAGCAAATTCCCTACCCATACTTCAGAATATTTATCATAACTTTTGATGGAATGAACCGATTTTAATGAAATAAAGACTAAATGTAACCCGAAGGTTTACTTTATAATTTCCTTAACAATTCTTATGATATAAATAAGTACTTTAAACGTGATACGTTAACAAACAAACAGACAGACAGACAGACAGACAGACAGACAGAAAATTCTAAAAATGGTAGAAATGTATTTAATTACTTATTTTTAGTACCCCTCAATCACTTTTATTACAAAAATATAAAATGTACAGACATCTGCTATTTACAATTTTATTATATGTATATATTTAATATATAGCATTTGGAAAAATGCTCCCAAAAAATATCCAGTATTATTAGATCCACTGGAGCGCGGCTGGATTGGAGAAAATGATACGTATATATTTAAATGGTTTGACGGAGATCAGTTGCCCAGTTTTGTTAACGAATTAGTCGCAGATCTACCAGGTAATTTTCTTTTATAAGAATTTATACTTTTAAATTTTTTATTTTATTATAATTGGCTTGATTTACAAATTGAAACTTATTATTTGCAAAAATAATAACTTCTGATGCTGTGAATGTAGGTTTCGATGGAATTGATGCATCTGACGATAAACCTGCAGGCTACAACTGCGATAGCCAATAATAATATGATTTGAATATTCTTAAAATTATTGAGTTTTTAATAAAATGCGTAGTAAACATTTTCATGAATAAATTAATATTATTATGACATCATAACATTAAAACATAAACAAATAAATATTACTATTGTGTGCTTATTATTTTATATATTGTTAGGAATGAGGGTAAAACTAATAAAATAAAATAAGAAATGTTGAAGGTAGAACTATAATCTCCCACTTGTTTTAGCAGTATAAAGTATCACGCAGTCGACTAAGAGGGATCAGTCAGTCTGTACTTCTACTAGTTTCATATCTATATTATGCCCGTTAAGCTAAGACATTACCTCCACACGGAGATACGGTGTAGTAGTTCTTCTAGTGTAAGCAAGGAAGATCATGTTGCTGAGAGGCTGCCCTGTGTTACATCGAGAGGAGTAGTGTAGCTGTTGCTTTGCATACTTTGGTGTTATCATGTAATTATGTCCCTCACGTTACACTAATGTGTGATTGTGTCTGGTACATATTACGGTTGGTCGAACTGTATCTGCTCTATACTGAATGTGTAGTGTTGTACGCTGTCTTATTCCTGATAATGATTAATTGCGTAATCAAGAGAGCAAGTTGAACATCCGCTCTCACACTTTTATTATTTTTAACAATTAACCTTTAGAGTAAAATCTAATACGAGTAACATTATTTCATTTAAATACATTTGAGAATAATTTTTAACATCAGAAGTGGAATAATTTCTAATAATATTATATATAATTTTATTACCCGTAATTATTATTAATTGCAATCAATATGAAACGATCGCATTTACTTTCAATTAATATAATTATTTTTTTAAATTGATCTAACGACTGTATTAGAGCGAGAGCTATTATAGTAAACTTTTGGACAACATTAAAAAGCTGTTGTTTTTGATTCTCAGCTAAATTACTGTCACCAAAAGCTGCGAAGGGTTCTTGGTATGCCTGAGTTTTCTGTAGTAAGGTAAAGGGTCGTTTTTTCCCTTATTAAAAAAGCTGGATTATAATCACAGCCCGTAAATGCATAGAAACCAAGCAAGCTTTCACTCAATAAATCACCACGTTGCTCATAAATTTTTGAAATATTTATGAATCGTTCATTATTTCCTGTTCCCGTGAGAATCCATACTTGAGAAGAGCTATTTTCTGCCGACTTCCAAAAAGAAGACGGTACTCAATTCGACGCGTATGTTTTTTTATGTGTGTTACATCATACCTTTTTACAGGGTGAACCGATTTATATCAAAGCTAATACTTCTCGTGTGGTGCAATGTGAACTTGATCAAGGTCAGACCAATAGTTTTTGAGTTATTTGAGTTATTCTTATTATTATATTGAAGTCGGCTGTACAAAATTTTAAATTTTAAATTATTTGTGCCGACTTCCAAAAAGGAGATGGTATTCAATTCGACTGTATGTTTTTTTTTGTGTGTTACCTTATAACATTTTACTGGGTGTACAGGTTTCAATCATTCTTTTTTTATTTGAAAGCTGATACTTCTCGTGTGGTCCCATATGAATTTGATTAAGGTCAGACCAATAGTTTTTGAGTTATTCTTAATAACTTATATAGAAGTCGGCTGTACAAAATTTTAAATTATTAAATGTAGCATGGTAATAACCAAGTATGATTATTATGATATCCGTATCAGAGCGTACAAACTAGAAAGAAAAAGACTGAATTAGAGCGAGCGCTATTATAGTACGCGCTTATGGGCGCCCCAGAAGTTTGTTGTCTGCCTGGGTGATACAACCACAATATGTCTGCCGTGAAAATTATACATTGCAAATAATATTATCAACACTATATATAAATTGTGGCTTTATTGAAATAACGTAAATTATTAATAAAAAAATTTACTTTTCAACCTGTCTGCCATGACCTTGAAACTGTCATAGGTGTCTGCCAATGTTATTTTTCGGTAACTTTTATTAAATATTTCAAGATGTCAAAGTGGCAGACTTATTGCTATCACGTTTTTTTGGGTCATTTTTTTACACCTTTAACACCTGAGCGTCTCTATATCGACCGCCGGTCAAACTAAAGTGTTCCCCGTTTCATGTACCTCAAGTATAGGGGATTAACTTAAAAAAAGTGAAGTTTATTGAAATATCGTAAGTCTGCCGCTCACTGGCTCTTAAGCTATTACAGAATGTTGGCTGTCAAACTTCCCATCCCACCTACCGATTCTAGATGGCTATTCTTTACAAAAAACCGAGAAAAATATTAATCAAAATGACGGTTTAGTAATCTATGTTTAAAATAATATAAAAGTAACTGTCACAGAACCTACATTCAAGTATATTAATTGCCTAATCATTCGAATTAATGCCGAGGCGTTTAATTCCGAGACGATTCTTATCGCTATTTACAGACCTTCTTCTCAAAAAATTTATAGATTTCTAGAGTCCCTTGATATTACCTTAACCAAACTTAGCACATATAAAAATATAATCCTAACCGGTGACATAAATATTAACATTAACCCTAGGGAATCATATAACCACGCACATAACTACCTAAATATCTGCTCTTTTATTGGACTATTACCATCACATTACCACCCTACACATCAAAGCGGCTCTTGTTTAGACCATTTTGTGACTAAATCAAATAAACGTTCATTAATATTAGTTACTAATTCCTCGCTTACTGATTATCAAGCAATTTTACTAACATTACAATTAGCCTTACCTAGGAAAAACTACATATGTAACTACACTAAAGTCCATATGAGGAACCTTGAAAATGACATTCGTAGCATTAATTTTAACTTTGTTTATTGCTCTAACGATGCAAATACGTCCTTGAGTTACTTTATAAACTCTTTACAATACGCAATAAAGAACAATACATCAACAATAAAACTGTCACGTAAGTATTATAATATTAAACTTTGGTCTCGTCCGCTGTGTAAGAAATAGAGACAAACTTCATTTTAAATCTAAACTTTTTCCTGATTATTTAATACTTTCTGCTACTTATAAAAGATATAGGAGTTTATACAATAAACTATTAAAACACCTGAAAATACAATATGATAAAAATGTTTTACAAAAGGCCGGTAAAAACAGTAAACTTGTATGGAAGTTCATTAAAAATAATACCTTTAGTTCAAAAAATTTTGGACTCCCACTGGATCTACTGTCATTAGACAAAAGCCCAAACGGAGCAACTAATAAAGTAAATAATTATTTTATTAATCTTGGCAAAAACAAAATAGCAGAGACAACTTCAAAATTAAGCAACACTCGTAATACAATTTTTATGCCCACATCCTTTTCTAAGTTAAATTCTTTTGTATTGTTAAATACCGACATTGATGAGATTTTAAGTATAATATCTGGCTTAAAAGAAGATTGTGCAGTTGGATGGGACAATATACCTAATGGCATACTCAAAAGATTTGAACATTTACTGGCCGCCCTGTTAACACATATCTTTCAATTATGCCTATCAAAAGGTATTTTCCCGAAAGTGCTTAAAAAAGCAGTGGTTTTTTCGATATACAAAGCTGGCGATAATAACTTAGTTAGTAACTATAGGCCGATTTCAATTTTATCTGGTTAATCTAAAGTTTTAGAAAAGATCATAAATACCAGGTTAATAAAATACCTGGAAACTAACAACTTGCTGTCAGACAGACAATTTGGTTTTAGGCCTAAGAGATCATGTAATGATACCTTGCACCAATTGACAGATTATGTCACAAGTAATCTTGACAATGGTATGCACTCAATTGGGATCTTTTCAGACCTTGCTAAAGCATTTGATACCATCTCTCGCCCTATACTATTGCAAAAACTTGAAACACTTGGCATAGGGGAACTCAACTAAAAATTTTTTCCGATTACCTCAGTGATCGCTTTCAATGTGTAAAAATCGGTGAGTATACAAGTACTGCAGTATCCTGAGGCCTACATTATTCCTAATTTATATAAATGACTTGTGCAATCTTCAACTTAAAAATAGTAACTTAATGTCGTATGCGGATGACACAGCCCTGTTGTTCTCAGCTAAATCACGAGATGAGGTTTATAAATACGCTACGTGGTAGGTATAGTCTGTTTCTGTGGCGTGTGTTTATATTGTGATTGTCTTTTACTTTTGTGAAGTGATTTATGTTCTTGAATAGAAATGTGCAAATGTCAAATATGTATAATGATGGTATTGTGAGGATGTTATTTTTAATGAAATAGGGTTTGCAACTGTTAAGATTTTCAATTTGGCCGATGATTCTAATACATTTATTTTGCAGTATAAATATATCCTGAAAGTCTACACTATTTCCCCACAACATAATGCCGTATCTTAACCAGGAGTATGCATATGCATAGTATGCTGACAGTGCAGGTTTTTCGTTTGTGCTGAATTTAAATTGGAATAGAGCGTATGTGAATTGAGATAGTTTTTTTTAGTATGTTCGATGTGTGGTTTCCAGTTGATGTGCGTGTCTATAGTTATACCAAGTAATTTGAATGTATTTACGGTTTCTAGTTGTGTGTTGTTGTATGTTGTGTCGATGTTTATGGGGGTGTTTTGGTATGTTCTAAATTGGATGGTTTTTGTTTTGTTATAGTTAATTTCTAAGTTATGGTCATTGAGCCAGCGATTTACTGTGGCTAGAGTTTCTCGAAGTATTTGTGTTGGGTTTTTGGTTTTGTCATATGCAATTAATATTGATATATCATCAGCGAATAAGACGGCCAATGTTTGTTCTTTATTTAGTACTTTTGGCAAGTGTAAATGTATATCAGAAACAGCACACAACCTAACACGCTGCCCTGTTGAATTGAGAGTTGTAGTTTTGCACAATTGTCGGTTTCAACTCAAATTCCTACCTAAGACACTAGGAAGACTAGGAAATTTAATTATTAGGAGACCACGCAATCACTTTTGAAATTTCCGATAAGCTCAGACTGGCTGAGGCTATAGTTTTGGATCTTAGCTTGACGCAACGAAACGCATTAATCAATTTGACAGCTTTTTTGGGATTGGTTAGATCATTGATATTGCTGCACTTTTACTGGTCATCTGATAATTTTAAGTAATTAAGATCCGAAAGGAGACAATCGTTTTTGGGCCCAATAGAAATTGTAATGTAACTTAGTGGTATTATACATAAAAAAAGATCATTAAATTTTTCAAAGTTCATTAAATTTGAACCAGTAGTTCAAGAATTATAACTAGTCAAAGTTTCTTAATTTTGTTACTCACTCACTGACCGATCATCAAAACTCTAAGGCACTTCTAGCAGACATAGAAGCTTCAAATTTGAAATACAATTATTGTTTAGTATATTAATCAAGGAAAAACTAAATTATTTTGCAATTTCGTTCCAGTTTTTGAGATACACCAACTGCATTAATAACTTTGTAATCCAATATAAATATATGGACTTACAAAGTTACATTTGCAGTGAATGAATCAGTGTACCTACTCGTATATATGTATAATATAATGGAATAATAGGTGTAGATAGGTACCTAGATATAACTACATATCTAGAAAAAGAAATGAGGTGCCATCAAAAACATAACTTTTAAAAAAACTCAAGTCTCCCAACTCAGTTCTTCTACCATAAAAAGTTGTGAGATCCATGTAATACCAAGTCGGTTAATTTATTCAGTCCCTACTTAAGGATCCTTCTGTGTTAAGTTATTACGTAATTAACTAACCTAACAACATCTTATAGTGACCACATCGATACTAAAATCTTTTATATTTTAAATAAATAGATTGACTTGGCCATCGCATGAAAACACAATGTATCTGTCAAGTAATACATATTATATTAAATTAGATTGTTTAGTGCGATTGCCAAGTCAATTAAAAAATAAATTTTGCCACAACCGGTATTAATATCACTTATTCAGAATCAGAAATCAGTTGTTATTTTATTATAAATACTATAATATTTTGGACATTAGGTATAGCCAGGGGTATAATGACCTCAGTAGCTTGCTTTTACGTACTAGCGCTATACCACAGTCATTAAAAGCACTAAAACTAAAATACTATATTAGTAGTCCAAAAAATGGCAGAGAAACTAAATCTAGACCCAAATGAAATTCAAGATGCACAGAGGTTAGGACATGTTAAACCGGATGACGCAAAGCCGAAGACTGTGTTGGTCACGCTTCGGTCGAAATCTGCTCGCAACAGCTGGATGCTTGTAAAGAAAGAAACCAAAATAACGAATAATAAAGTCTATGATAATGGCAGTGAAAAGCGAATATACATTAACGAAGATTTACCAAAATACAAACGACAGCTTCTTTGGACTGTAAGAAATAAACTCAAGCCGAAAGGTTTTCAATATATTTGGGTGCAGAATGGTAGTATCCTGGTCAAAAAGAATAGTGAAGAAAAAAAGATTTACAATATTAGATCGGAGGAAGATTTGCAAAAGTTTGATGAATGTAAATAAACACGCGTACATAACGCGGCGAGTACACACGACGTGATATCCAACAACAACATTCGATTGTATAGATAGCTTCTCCGGTAATTTTAATTTTAAAAGATACTATGATATAATGGCTTTAAATAATGACCTATCTTAAAATATATAGAATACCCATATATTACATCTGAACATAAGATCTCTTCGGAAACACTTTAACGAGTTATTACTTGATAAAAATAAGTATAACATAGATATATTAATTTTAAGCGAAATAAATATTAAGAAGGAAGAACTTCCATTGTACCAAATAGTGGGATATAATACATTTATATATACTAGAGAAACGAGAAGAGGAGGAGGAATATTAATATACGCTAAGAATGGATTGAATTTTGAAGCTAAAATGGTAAACACAGAAGCAGTGGAAACACTTCATGGTCAATTGAAGCACGGGAAAACTAAAACACATGTAATTGCAATATATAGACCACCTGCCAATAATAAACTGATATTTATCCAGCAATTAGAGACACTAGTTAAATCCGTACCAGCATCTGACAATGTAATAGTGATTGGGGATACCAATATAAACATATTAAATGACACGGTTAATCCTACTATAACAAGGTACAAAAACGTCCTGTGTGAATGCGGTCTGTTATGTGTAATACCGAGCGAAGAGACAACGCGCGAAGCGATCGTGGAGGGCCGGCTAGAGGTATCGTGCTTGGATCATATCTGGGTGCGAGCGGGAAGGAGCGAACATGACGCGTGCGCCTATGTGCTTGAGTCACACATCGCCGATCATCATGGAATAGGATTAATGTTGAATTTATGTGTTAGTCGAAACGAAAATCAATGTGTGAGTGGCAATATAAATAACAGTAGTATGCTTGAAGTGTTAAGTGACAAAACTGTTAAACAAAAGCTGGATGAATATAATTGGGCCCAGTTAATTACAATAACGTGTCCATTATTATTGTATCAGACGATGTGTAGTGTATTTTATAATATTTACAAGGAAAGTACAATTAAATTTAAGGTAGATAGAAAAAAAGTAATAAGACATCCATGGATAGATAAATATTTATATACAATGTTACTGAGAAGGGATTATTTATTTAGAGTTTGGAAAACGGATCCAAAGAATATGAACAAGCGATTAGTCTATACAAAATTTAGAAATAAAGTAAGTAAATTAGTAAATATGGCAAAAAATAAATATAGACAGGAACAAATTTTAAACTGTAATGGAGATTTTAGGAAAATATGGACAAATATAAACATGTGGTTGGGTCGAAACAAAACTAGCTTAGATGATATTATTTTAAGGCATTTAGGAAAAACAGATAGTATAAAACAGATTTGTACAAAATTTTCTAAAACATTTACGGATGAAATAAAGGGAATTAAACATGTATGTAATTTGAAGTTTTTGGATAGAAATAAATATGTAAAACCGAGTGAGGTAAGCTATAGATACAGTAGGGTGACTCCGTCAGATGTAGAAAAGGTCATAAGGACATTGTCCTGTCTGAAAGCACCCGGTTCAGATGGAATACGGGCGCAAGACATTATATATTTAAGTAAACAAATAAGTCCTGTTATAGCTTCACTAATAAATATGTCCTTATCTAATGGTATTTATCCTGACCAGTTAAAAAAAGCAATTATACGTCCTATATACAAATCAGGAAGTCATTTAGAATATGTTAATTATAGGCCCATTGCAATATTATCTGTTATAGATAAAATAATCGAAAAAATTATAGTGAGACAGATTAGCGCGTTCTTAGAACAATATAACATACTGTGTGACTCACAGCACGGTTTTCGGAGAGGGCGCAACACGGTCTCTGCTTTGATAAGATTTTCAGATTATATTAATGACTGCCTAGATTCTGATAAACAAATTATAGCACTTTTTATTGATTTTAAAAAAGCGTTTGACACTTTAGACCACAAGATCTTATTACAGGCAATGGACGAATGCGGAATACGCGGTCCCACAAATAATGGTTTAAAAACTACCTCACTAATAGAAAAATAAGTACAATTATCTCCCAAGTGGTTGGGAAAGAGGCGGATGTCGATTCGGGTGTGCCTACTGGATCGGTGTATGGCCCTGTGGGGTATATAATGTATGTGAATACTGTATCGAATGTCGTGCATAACTGTAAGGTGTTTATGTATGCTGATGATATGTGTCTTGTTTATGCATCCAAAGATATAACTGAGGTACAAAAGTGCATACAAGGTGATTTTGAAAACATTAGCAAATGGGCACACGACAATGGCATTATATTAAATCTTGAAAAAACTAAATGTATGCATATACACTCGCCATATAATAGAAATGCTAAATGTGTAAAAAATGAAGATCTAACAGTGATAGGACATACATACGAATGTATGCATAGAAATAAATTTAACTGTAACTGTAAAAGATTGGATTATGTAGATAAATTTAAATATTTAGGTCTAACAATAGATAAGAACTTTAACTGGAGAATACATATAAATGACATTTGCAATAGGCTAAGATCTGTGTTAAGTAAGTTTTACCAATTAAAAAAATGTATTGAACAAAAAAACTTTAAAAATAGTATATTTTGCACTTGCTGACTCGCTTATGAGTTATGGACTCCTTGTATACGGGCGAACCTTTATTACATATCTAAGAGATATCAAAGACATACAAATAAGACTGATGAAGTTTTTAGTTAGTAAAAATATTAAAGATAATTGCAACAAAGACTATGATAAGTTGTTTTCCATTTGTAAAATAATACCCATAGATAAAAAAGTAGAATATTTGATAGGTCTGGAATATTATTATAATGAGAAATATAAAGTGAATGTTAAAAACAAGTACAACACACATAGGGTTAGAGAAAACAAACTGGTTCTACCAAAAATAACGAACTATTATGGTAAGAGAACATCTAAGTATTTGGTAGCTAAAGTGTTTAACAAAATAGATCTACTAAGAGAAAAAGTAAAAATTAGTAAAGGAGTACTTAAGAAAAAATTGAAAAACATTATACAGGATTATTAATAGAACTCTATATACGAGTACATAGTATTAGATTAAAACATTACAATATAATATATAAGTAATAGATATTTAATTCATACAATTAAAGTTAGATGTATATAAAGATATATAGTTAACATAACATTAAGATGTCATAGGTTTATATATTAATAATAAATAATAATAAATAATTTATTGCTTTAAAAGAAGTAGTAAGTTGTTACAATATTGTTGGGTACTCTCTTTTAGGTAAATAGATACCTGTAGTAGAGGGACCCGCTCTTCCGTAGTACAATAATATTATTACTTTAAATTATAATTAAAATAATAAAAAAAAATCTACACAATTTAAAACATGCAGTTAATAATATTTGTGTGATTGTGTGTGTGTGTGTGTGATTGTGTGTGTGTGTGTGTGATTGTGTGTGTGTGATTGTGTGTGTGTGATTGTGTGTGTGTGTGTGTGATTGTGTGTGTGTGTGTGATTGTGTGTGTGTGATTGTGTGTGTGTGTGTGTGTGTGTGTGTGTGTGTGTGTGTGTGTGTGTGTGTGTGTGTGTGTGTGTGATTGTGTGTGTGTGATTGTGTGTGTGTGATTGTGTGTGTGTGTGATTGTGTGTGTGATTGTGTGTGTGTGTGTGTGATTGTGTGTGTGTGATTGTGTGTGTGATTGTGTGTTTGTGTGTGTGTGTGTGTGTGTGTGTGAGTGGTGTGTGTGTGAGTGGTGTGTGTAAGAGTGGTGTGTGTGTGTGTGCGTGTGTGTGTGTGTGTGTGTGTGTGTGTGTGTGTGTGTGTGTGTGTGTGTGTGTGTGTGTGTGTGTGTGTATGGATGACTGTGAGAAGTCTGTAAGTGTGAAAATTTATAAGGCACTGTTTTCTAGAAGGGATTCAGTTTCTTCATAAGTAAGTTTTCTTAACCAGTCTGCTACGGTTTTTTTACAGTCATGGTAATTCATGGGATAAATATTGATTTTTTGGTTTATTTTATTATATAAGTAAATTGAAAGTCTTGTATACTGTCTTGATGCAAACGTAGTCTTAAATGAATCTTCGTAGGGTACTGTATATTTTCTACGTCTAGTCGTTGATGACGGTTGATATTTTAGGGAACTATGAAGTTTTAAAACGGTTGCTAAAATGTAAAGTTTTCTTACCGAAAGTAAATTACTCAATTCATAGAGTTCAGTTGTAGGGAATCTATAGGGCTTTAAGAACATAACTTTAATTAAGCACCGTTGATCTCTTTCAAGCTCAAGGAACCTGGTTCTTGCTGCACCACCCCATATAGGAATACAGTAGCCTACCGTTGACTGAACCAGAGCTATGTATATTTTATTAAGTAAGGACTTCGTGGAGAAATGTCGTAGTGACTTAAATATCCAAATAAGTTTCCTGAGCCGAGTTGCCATTAATTCTAGGTGTGAATACCAAGACAGTCTTTGGTCAACCATTACTCCTAGATACTTTATATTTGAGACTTTATTTATTTGAGAGCAGTTACAACTAGAGCTTTGGACGACAGAGCATTCGTGAATTTTAATTTGAAAATCAGGTGTAGGTTGAGTGCTGTTGTACATGGTAAAGCAAATATATTTAGTTTTGGATATATTCAAAGTGAGTAGATTCTGATTGAGCCAATTCACCATCCTAGCAAGACCTAATTCTGCTGTTTTCCTTACAGAGTCCCATGTATCTCCTGTAAATACAATAGCTGTGTCATCTGCATAGGAAAAAATCTGCCCATTATAAAGTTTCATATTACACAGTTCATTAATGTATATCAAAAACAGAGTTGGGCCCATCACACTTCCTTGGGGGACTCCATAGTTGACAGTTACAGTTTTACTTACAGTTGTTCCAATTTTTACCGACTGTTTTCTGTTTCTAAGGTAGCTACCAAAGAGAGAGAGAGTTTTATCCCTTAAACCAATGTTTTCTAGTCTTTTTAGCATTATGGGTACGGAAACTGTATCAAAAGCTTTCTTTATATCCAAAAATACTGTTATACATTTTTTATTTTTATCGATTTCCCTTACAATGACTTTAGTAAGATCCCCAACAGCATCTTCAGTGGATAAGCCGTGACGAAAACCATACTGTGACTTTGAAATTAAGTTGAATTTATTAAGATAGCTTACTAGTCTTTTATTTAATATTTTCTCCATAATTTTTGAAATTGACGTTAATACTGATATTGGTCTATAATTTGTTACTTCATCTCTGTTTCCACTCTTATATACGGGTGTGATTATAGATTTTTTAAGGCCTCCGGAAATATACCCTTTTCGAAGCTTAAGTTTATTAAATTACTAATTGCAGTAGCGACAATATTTTTAGACTTCTTAAGAAAATTAGTCGATATGTTATCCCATCCTATTGCGCTATTTGAATTTAAGGTCATAAGTGTGCTCTCTACTTCTGCTGGATCTGTATTTAATAAGACAAATGAAGTGACATGAGAGTCAGAAATAACTGAGTTAGTTAAGGTTTGGTTGTTTCCACCATTGATAATAGCTTCGGCGAGAGATTTACCTATTTCCGAAAAGAAGCTATTGACCTGGTTGACTGATTGCAGAGGATTTTGTGTTAGGTTAAGAAGGTTAGAGTTAGGAATTCTAGGGGCTTTAAATTGCGTTATGTCGTTAATTGTGTTCCATAATAATTTTGTGTTAGTCGTAGAAAGGAGTAATTGTTTTTTGTAATAGTCACGTTTCAATTTTTTTATCAGGTTGTTACAAAAATTTCTGTACCTTTTATATGTAATTTTTAAAATTTCATCACATGGATTGCAACGTAGCTTTTTCTGAATTCTATTTCTTACTCGGATGCAGCGTAAAATTCCCTCAGTTACCCACGGTTTGAGTATGCGTTTATTACTAGTAATGGGAGTGATTTTGGTGTTTTCTTTTAGGGCTGTTTGAATCTTTTCAATAAGTATGTTCGCGAAGGTATTAGGGTCGCTTTGATTGTCTAGTTCTGAGAGATTTTGTGCAACTAAACTATGGCAAGCCTTGTCAAAGTTTATGACAGTTTTGCTAAGCCTGTTCTCATTATGATTTTTAGTAGAAGAAATCGATAGAAATATCATGAAGTGATCAGTTATTGTCGTGTTAAGAACAGCAGCAAAGGCAGAATACTTCGCTTTTTCAAGTTTTATAATAAAGTGATCAATGCAGCTACTTTCCCTTGTTGGTAAGTAGTGTCCAGGAAGTAGTCCGTGAAGGGATAAAGCATTAAGATAATTAAATCTATTATTTCGCTCATATGTTTGTTCAGATGTTTTTGGAATTATGTTTATGTTTATATCACCTGTCAGTAAAATATTTCGTCGAGATTGAAGCTGATCTAGATGGTTGTTCAGAGAATTAATAAAAGCTTCAGCATTATTATTAGCCGGTGATCGGTAAACGCCTAAAATCGCGAAGTGAGCCGTAGTAATTTGAATACACGAAGCATCTGATAATATTATTTCGTTAACTTGGGCTTGAACGCCATTTTTGATAAATGCGACTACACCATCGTTTTGATTTACGTGATTTGTCGTCGAGTACATTTTGTAATTATCAAGATTTGGAATAGGTTTATCTCTGACAATTCGGCACTCGGTAAGAATTATTACGTCCACTTTAAATTTAAATCGGAGTAAGTTTAAGGCTAAGTCATCAAGGTTGCGGTATACACTTCTTATATTTTGAGATACGATAGTGAATTTTACATTATTGGATTTTAAGTGTTCAGGTAAATCATCTATATTGCAATACATAGACGTAGCAGTTTCGCTACTGTCTATCTCTTTCAAAGTTTGAAGTTTGTTATTCATTATGGACTGTTAAGTTACAATGTATTTTACAACTAGTGAGATGAAGAAACCGATCAAGAAATTGTTGTTATGCCTTATTGTTTTCCAGAAGACGATGTTTATTATTTGGCTAGTGGTATATATCGTGTGTACATTTAAAATTATTTTGCGTTTTTGTATATATGTGATGTTATTCATGACAAAAGTAATTACTATGTTAATACATGTTTTATACTTAGATATTTTATAAGAAAAGTAGTGACAAGGAAAATCTATCTTATAACCAAAAACGAAAAAACAAAACACAAAAAATAGACAAAAATGATGCGAATTAACTAAGTTATTTACATAATATAGTCATTCCTTTTGCATAAGATTATTATTACTATATTATATAATTGTGTATCATTGTGTCTAATATTAGTATTACATAAGGTGGTTCATTGTTTTGTAAAAGAGCGCCTCTCGCCATCAAACGTAAAAGTTTGGCGAGTTTAGAATTAAGTAACACCATTGTTTCATAAATACATTAATAAATAAATTAAAAAAAAAATAATTGTTAATTTCTCAGTATTCCCGTTAGATACGGTAAAAATAATATTACTTTTGTAATCTATAGGTTATAAGGAATAAATCTACATATATTTCAAAATGTTATGCTACAATTTGAAGTGCGCCCATTCTCCATACAAAAAAATTGTCTACAAAATCAACAATTCGAGTACAATAGATTTTTCCCCATTCTAATTCAATATGTTAATAAACGGTTGAGAGAATCAATTTTTAAAACCTTTATAATTATTGTATCTTAAAAGGTATTTGGACATAAATAAAATTTTATATAAAGTAACACGTCAAAAAACAGTCAGATGGCATTCTTATCTAATATAGTAAATCTATGTTTGTCGTAAGAGGCGTCAGAGGGAAAATGTAACAGGAGATGGGCAGCAGCGTCTTTCTCATTACAACTGAAAATAATAGGGCCGGCAACGCATCTGCGATTCCCCTGGTTCCCCCAGGCGACCCACATGCTCGTTTACCCCCACTCAAAATTAAAAAAATCTACGGTTTCCAATCCGCCTGATAAGCACCAGGTAACTATAAGAAAGTCATCTCTATATGGCAATCGGTGCGGAGGTCTATGTTCAGCAATGGGATTTTAATAGGTTGTGGTGAATGAATGAATTCACATTGTTATTACATTGTGTAACATTCCATTTAATTTCCGTATTCAAATTTCTTGTTCATTATTAATTGAGAAACATTTTCTGCTGTCGCAGGAAGCGCATAGTCTATGCTAATTACGCTTGAATGTACAAAAGGCGCCTGCTTAATTAAAAACCTATTATTTTTACATTAAAAACGTATAATTTAATAGAAGAAATCATGCGTTATTTTTCGAAAGTAAATTATATGAAAGATGTTAAGAAATACAATAATAATAAAAGTGTGGTAGTAGTGGTGGTCTTAGCTAAATAATCATCTTTACGTGGTAGAACCATGCCGCATCCATATCATGGTTAAAGCCCGAATGGGTTGAGTCAACCGGGGAATGTCCACTCTTTCACAGAATAACAGCGTGAAATAGCAGCTTAATGTTTCGTTGTTGTTTCGTATGGTGAGTATAGTTACCCTTTTTACTGGATGTAATTACTTCCATCTTAGTCCACATAGGTGACAACGTATCTGCATTTTGGTTCTTAATCGAGGATAAATGTAAACGTCTATGGGCCATAGCAACACTGTAAAAGTTCATATAATATAATTGACATTTAATCAGAAACTACAGTTAAAAGTTAAACCCTATTCAGGTGGTAGGAATACTTTTCTGCCGAGGTGTCCGTCTGGGAAGTTAACACCCTCCTAACTATTTCTATCGCCAAATGGCAGTATCTGCACGATTGTATATGAGCTAATGGTATACGAGCAAATATAATAACAATAATTAATATTAGAGTAACAATGAGCCAAGGGTCCACTTGAAGGCAAGTTTCTGTATTTGAACCTGGGTTCCTCAGATCGGCAACTCAAGTTACGCCGTCAATAAAGCCACTTTCTTAACTGTTGCAGGACTCTTTTTCTGTCTAGAAATCCATCGGGATAATACAGCCATCTTATCCTTATCTGCTGGTATACAGTAATTCATGCATTGCAATATTCCGGTGTGAACGATAAAAAAGGTTGTGAGGCATTCCTTCCGAGTCCATTTAATTTACACCTTTGATCAGAACTAGAGTGTCATAATACACAATGCAATACAATATATAGAATATATATATCCCTTATTCTACACTAAAAACAAGAAACATAACAAGAAACAAACAGAGTGAAAAACAAAAAGCGGTCTTTTTGCTGTAGAGCGATTTCTTCCAGACAACTTAAAAAGGAAATCAAAAGAAGGGAAAAGTTAATTAATAGGATTTGATTTTGATGATATTTATAGTGCACTCTACGCACTATAAATATCATCAAAATCAAATCCAAAACTATTTACTTGTACATTCAATATTAAAAATCTATAAACAAAACTAATAACATTTTTACTCCCCGTTGTAACGTACCAAGAACGCTGGCTGCGTTTTCTCGCTGAACGGCTATTATTAGCCTTTTAGCGAGAAAAGAACCAGCCCTCTTATCACCAGCAGCAACGACCATTCGCGGGTAGAGTTCCTTCAGGAACTTCACCGCACGTGGACTCACGGACCGATAGTCTCTACAGTAAATGGCACAAATATGTAGTGATCTCTCAGAGACTCATACTTGCACCTCATACTCGGTTCAGCTGCCTCTGATGCCGCGCCGGCTTTAAACGTACCTCGTTTACCCTGAGTTGAGAGGTCGCCAAAGTGTCTACGCAAGTAGCATCCTACAATAGGGCTTTACCTCCCTCCCAAGAGTCTCCTGCCATCGTTTCTTAATATTCCACAAGGCTCTAAAACAGAGGGATCATTTATAGAAATAAGAGCCCTTTAGATAACAACGTTCAAAGAACCGTGCCGTGAAAACATACAAGTACTTTTCTTACATGAAAGTCCGTGGAGCCCAAACTTGTCGAAGTTGCTACCACATGGGGTACCTATGGGGTTGAAAAATCGCCGCTCCTAGTCGGAGTTCTACGGCGATGTGCAAGCTTTCCCTATCAACTAATTTGCCGAGATTACTTGATGGTAAAGCGTGTAACCAGTGACAAGATTCCTTAATTGAAACAGCTAGAAGGTGTGCTTGATCTTGGTCACTATGAAAATTATGAATCAAATCTTTCTGCACACCCTACACTAACGGAATATCCTAATGTTTTTGTTATTTAACGTCTAGTGGAACATTCTTGCCGGGACAGAGCGTTCGCCATATCTGGCCTGCCTCCGTAGCAAAGCATAGGTCAACTTTATTATTTAAAATTATGTTACATACGTCACAGACACTATTCCCGAAAGCAAGGAAAGCAGGCAATGCACCGCTAGAAATATTTGTCACACCAATACGACCAAATTTTATGGGTAAAGTATCTTGAATCCAGGCTGTTGTATTAAAAGTTTCATTTACAATTTTTTTTAGAGTTATTTTAAGATTCTTTTAAAATATCCAAACATTTCCAGACTGGGCTCGAACGGAGTACGTATGTAAATCTAGGAACAATGAGAAAATATTTTAAAATAGAAAGATCAATGTGGGGTTTTAAGTTATACAATTTATCAACGTGGTTTAAAAACTGATCAATTTTTGTTTATAAAACAGGTTTATTACTATTGATAAAATAAATAATTAAAAAAATCTAAAAACCGACTGCAAAAAAGACAATTTAAAAGTAATGCACTAGCACGCCCCATTAATTTCCGGTTTATAATTTGCAATTGGATCCTGCCTGCTGCTAAGCTTAATTTGGGTATTTAACTTAGGCTTTCAGCTCATAGTTTAGTCTGTTAAACCGAAGTAGAGTATACTTTGTTAATACTTTATTTTAATTTTGTTTTCTATTCTCAAGCTTGTTTCGGTCGTTTTACTGCATTACTTTTAAATTGTGATACCATACTCTATAGGCTTTGGTATTTTTTTTTATTAACGTATTACTATTTTGCGATATGTTTTTCGATGATACTTTTTTCAAACATCTATCTAAGAATATTTGGGTTTTTAAGGCACATAAAACGATTAATTATCGAAATCCATCCAGCGGATTGGAAGATACAAGGTAATAAATAAATGTACAAATATACAAGATACGTACGAAAAACATAACCCTTCCTTGGCAGTCGGGTAAAAAGACCATATGTTTTAAACAATGGTCTAAATTTAATACTGGCGGAGGAAGCTTCTAGAAGATCAATATTACAGTCTCCACATGTTACAACAGATTTATTCTGTTTAAGCTTAACAAAAACTTCCTCCATAATTTTTTCAAAAGTATCGTATATAGAACATGGGGTCTGTAGACGCTCACAACAATGAGGTGCTCAAACTCAACACACGCCATTTCTACAGTTCGCTCAACGGATAGGCAATAAATTTCTCACAATAAATTTACGTTCTTTACATAATAATAATTTACTAGCTAGTATTAACGAGCCATTTATTAAAACCGTTTCTCTATTGAACGAACCGACCTCCTGGTGATTACTGAAGTTAAACATTAAGTTATAAGCTTTTAACCAATGTTCAGTAAAACATTAAATATGAATATTATTGCTATTTCAGAACAATTCAATTTCTAGTCTTTTGCCTATCATGCCTTGCATATACTAAAGCACCAGGTGTAAGCAATTTTATTATCACTTTGTGGAGTCATACAATTAAGGATTTGTAAGCTTTATTCTAAATTATTTAAATTATTATAACTGCTATAGATTACCTCTGTTGCCTCATTTTCTAATTTAAATAACTTGGAATAATTACAACAATTAAACGTCAAGTTGTTATTACATGAAAAGTTATTCATTAATAAATTTAAATTGTATCTTATTTTATTTTACTGTGACCAACCGATTTTATGTACACTTAAAGTATTTAGATAATCAATATATTTTAATAATTGAGTTTTGTTTAAATTGTCTCTTCTCCCAACAAGAATTATTAATGTGCTATTAGGTCAAAACTTACTAATTAAAACTTTATTCCTTATATGACTAAAGGATGCTCCAGTCATACAATAATTACTAATCAGATGTCCTTTTAAGCAGTTATTATTTTATTTTTTATATTTTACCAAGCCAGCGCTTATCTACGATCCAACCTGATGGTAAGTGGTGATGTAGCCTAAGATGGTGAAGCGCACTGACTTAACAAAAGCCTATTCACTCTTGCCTTGAAGACATCCACAATGTAATCGAATGGGAAGACAGATGCTGGCAACTTATTCCACTCCTTTGCTGTACGCATGATGAATGACGTAGCGAACCGTTTGGTCTGAATGCGTGGTAAGTCAACACCAATAAGCCTCTTAGCACACCTTTCCATTGAGTCAAATTTAATATCATGCCCAAATTTTTGCCTATCTCATCACAATAGATAATAACTTAATTTTTTAATATTTAAAATACTGTTTAAGTTAATATTCTTTGTCATGGCACTGTCACTGTCATAGAGTGTAGGTGAAAATAATGAGTCCTTACTATTATCATTGTTATTTACATATATTGTCAATTAATGAGTCAAAGTGCTCCTCATTATACTTACATTACTTTACCAGATCATTCATGGCCAATATGTGTTATTTTATCTCATCCTGAGCATATTTATTTGATATAATTTGGAGGGAGTTTTTTAATGGTAAAATTGTTGAATTTAGATACTCTTTATCAGTCTCATAACAATTATTCATATTTTGTACCTCAATGGAATATAATTTATTAATTAACTCTTAATAATTAACTTATTAATTAATTCTTAATAAGAGTTAATTAGTAAGTTTATTAATTAAACTCCTGCTTTTCTTTACATACATTTATATAGTTTTTGACATTAATAGTTTTAATTAACTGTTGCACATTCCCAATATATTTATTAATTTTTATGTATTTTTTAATTTTTTCTACTGCAGGTTATCCTTGCTGCTTGCTGCTGTGATATTATCATCTCTAGTCAAATAGATTGTTGTGGATGGTTGCAAAGCTTTAGAAGGTTCACATTCTATGAGCTCATTGAAGAGACTTTAGGTTTGGGACGCTTTCATCCATGTATTGTTTTAATTACACAATCTGCTCATTAGCCTCACTTAATTGTAACTGCAATGCAACAATTTATCTGAGGGATTCCTCATATTCCTTGCTGCATTAGTCAAACTCATTGACTGTTCCCTGAAGTTGATCCCTTTCTTTTAAAACAAAAGTATATTTTTTATGCAACTTAACCATATCACTTTTAAGCTCACTATTTTTATCAATTATATTTATTATATCCTTTTCATTGTCATCCCTTTCTTTACACAACAGCTCACTCTGCTCCTTTGTCGTCTTAAGTTCTTGAAGCGCCACTTGGAGTTGGTTCTCCAATTGGCGCGTTTTGGCGTTGCGTGTATTCATTTTACTATTAAGTGTAAATAGCAAAAGAAAACAACGAAAGAAAACCGAAAAAGAAGAGTAATCAAATGTCTAGATCTATGGATTTATTAACAGATCTCAAATTAAATTATCCTGTAAATAATTCAAAATGAAATCCTAAACAACACTTACTTATAAGGTAAATCTTAAAATATTAAAGGGATAACAAGAATAACAAACTAAACGATGTTCGTTACAGCTTTCACTTTTGTTTAGAACACAATACACAATTTAATAAAAATACATATGACCTTTACTTATTTTACAAATACCAGTAAATCGAATTTAACGACTTATGTTACGTGGTAGAGCCATGCTGCAACTATATTAGTAGTATAGTTGTAGCACGAATGGGTCGGCTCGACCGGGGAAGGACCACGCTCTCACAGAATACCAGCGTAAATAGCAGTTTAACACTGCTGTGTTTTCTATGGTGAGTGTAGAGAACCGGAGACCTTTTTTATTGGAAAATAGGCATTCCGTCTTAGTTCTCACGGGTGAGAACGTATATGCATTTTGTTACTTTATTGAGGATAGATGTGAATGTCTATGGGTCACAGCAACCACTTACCATCAGGTGGACTGTGTGCTCCTTTGTCACCCTATCCTATAAAAAAATCTTAACTCAAAATTGAGGTGGATATTATCAATTAAGAATATTTTTTTAAATAGTTAGGAGCAATATTTTACAACTTGTCACCGGGGTTGCCACAGGGAGGGCATAGACTTATCTATGCCCATCAACATAAGGACCCTATCTGAGGCTGAAACGTATGGGTATGTCACAGAATGTAGGTATCGATGAGGCGGATATGAAATAGTCTATTTGCGATGTGTTTTATGCACGCTTGACAAAGTGCTCAACAGTCTTTTGTCGGGCGTGAATAAGGCACAAGCATATAATGGTTGGGTCATTCCTGACCTTATATTATATTACCTTCGGCATACTCAGGTGAACTCAGACCGAACTGAACTCTCTGGATAGAAAAGTCCGTACTGGTATGGCATCCCCCAGGATGCATCACTCGAGCTCGTCAGTAATGAAACTGTACTAGCCGCGGAAACATGGTGGGCGCGGCTTTTTGAGCGCTCTCACCATGCATAGTCTCGAAGTGTGCAGCCTGCGTAATTACTTTCTGGCGAGATCGGATGATCCATTCTACAGGGACGTCATTTCGTGTGAAAAAGGGCTTACTTCTCTATCTTTGGCCAACGAGCAATGGCAAGACCCAGCAGTACAGTATAGAAGGAGAAGGAGCTCCACGGGAGGTTCTACAAGGCTCTACATGAGCCTTTCGTAAACACAGTCGCCTCCCTCCACTGGCTAAGTTTCGGTGACCTCTTTGGGGAAACCGGTTTTGTCTATGCGATACAGGATCAGGTTATTATGACAAAATCATCCTAAAGGATGGCGCCGTCGACATTTGTCGGAGCTTGTCGCCATCCCGTTTAGTTACTTAGGCATGTCATCTCTGTTTGTTCTCCGCTTTCTAACTCTGAGTATTTGCACAGACACAACCTAGTAGCCAGGATTCTACACCAGGAGCTCGCTCTGAAATACGGTCTTGTAAACTGCCATATTATAATTACTTGCCGGAAGCCGTGCTCGAAAATGACCGCGCCAGGCTCTACTGGGACCGGGCCGTCATCACAGACAGGATTATTCTTGCGAATAAGGCTGATATTGTTCTGATGGACCGGGCACAATCAAGGACATTTTCAGTCAACACTACCATTCCTTATGATGAGAATCTCGTGAAAACCGAAACAGATAAGCTAACAAAATATCAGGACCTTGCTCACGAGGTGACCGACATGTGGGGTGGACTACCGACCGAAATTATTCCTGTGGTCATTTCTGCGAACGGGCTAATCCCGAACAGCCTCTCAGGTCATCTAAGGCGACTAGGACTCCGTGACGGATCACTCCAGGCTCAAATGCAGAAGGCGGTACTCCTTGATACCGCCCACATCGTCCGCCGGTTTCTTTCTCTTTCCCCCTAACCCGCGGCCGTTTGGTCTCCCCTGCCGAGGGCTTCTATCTGGTTGGGTTTTATTTATTTATGTATTTTTATGTATTTATTTTATATTATTGATATTTATGTACATTTATATTAATCGTTAACAATTATATATTTATACATCCCAACCAGATGAGAAAACTATATGGATAACCCAGAATAATAATAATAATTTTCATTGAGATAATATGAGGTCACAAATAGCTTATGAAGTCTCTGAATCCTAAACTAGGTTAGAACCTATAGTATGTCAGGATTCAGCACCTTCTCCCATGTTTCTTAGCCTAATTCAATTCAAGACAATTTTCCAGAGTGTGCCACGCCGGGTACCAGCTATTTATTTATATATATATATCTATGCTATTGATTTTTATTGATAAGTAACTTTGTTTTGTTGGAAATGTTATTTATGAATAACAGGTTTTTAATTAAAAGCGTGAACTTTATTTTCAAACGTAATTAATGGCGAATATATGTAGCGTGTTCCCTCCTGAGTCGAGCTCAGAACACGCCAAATTATAAGTATCAAATTGAAGTTGAAAATACACAATACAAAACGTTCTCTGTTTTCCTATCTTCAAGGGCTACATATTAAATGTGAATTATTTTCGAGGAACTTAGCTGTGTTACCTCTTTTATTCGAATTTGAGTAAATTTTATAATTTAAAAATGATATTATATTTTTTTATAGTACGGCACAGCTACAACAAACATGTTTTATTCAGTCGTTAATGTATTTAGGTATCCGAGTACTTTTGACCCTACCCTCTTCGAGCAATTTGCTCACATGGTCTTCGAAAGTTAGTCTCGGTTTACCTCGACACCTTTTAATATTAACTTTCGCGCTATATATTTTCTTCACCATTCGGTCTTCACTCATTCGCTCAACGTGCCCAAACCACCGAAGCACGCCCTTATCAATTTTTGTGATAAGGTCATCTTTCAAACCTGCCATATTGCGAATCTCTTCGTTTCGCTTTCGGTCGGCCATGGTAACGCCGCACATTTTACGAAGAGATCGCATCTTCACTGCATTCAACTTACTTTTATGCTTCTTCTGGCATACCCAGGTTTCGCTGCCATATAACAAAGTCGGTACCAACACTGCGTTATGTATTGCAAGGCGTGCACTCTTCGCTACGCCTTGCCTTTTGACAAACGCAGTCAGGGCACCATTGACTTTGTTCCCGGCAGCGACACGCCTGTCCACATCTAAATCACATCTTCCATCCCGGCTAAAAGCACTCCCCAAGTATACAATTTCATTTACCTATTCTAGACATTCCTGATTTACCCATATTTCAGACTTCGTTCTCTCTTCGTCCCTTTCAAATACCAGACGTGCATGCATGAAGAAGATAATGAATCTGAAAGAAGCGAAAGAGGTTTGTAAGGATCGTGACACTTGGCGATCTGTTCTCTCTGGCTACCCCGTCAGGGATTTTGCGTGAAGATAAGTAAGTAAGTAAGTTAATGTATTTATTTAATTTATTATTGCAAGCCATTGCTTGGCTTCATTCCCCAATGTTAGTAGCAGCGTTCTATTGCGTGTTGGCTGGCTTTATATAATCTATCTCTATTATAGGCTCTCATCTTCAATATAATTTAATTCCGTTCGGGTTCGGGTCACATTATTTCATCAACATATTTTTAAAGCTACCACGGCTCTTAAAAAAAATAAGTGTAGAATATCGAAGAATTGGCTGTTCAGGTGACTATTATCACAATGATTTGACCAATAATTCTCTTAGCACGATTACTTAATAACTAAATCGTTGTTAAGTGGTATTTTTACGGAAAATGTCGTTATATTAAAACAGCAGTTAACCTTTGCAAAAAGCTTAAATGCAATTTCGCAAGGATTCCTAATATTTTTGTGACTAATTTTTTGGTCTCAATGAACCATTCAAAGTAGAGGGTCGACAAAATCTCAAAACTCAACAACTGAAGACGATCGGTACAATAAGAAGTTGGATCGGTAGAGGGAAAAACTCTGTGTTGGCTTAATCTGGCAAAATTAGCAACACTCTATTTAAAAAAACGGTAGGCTTGAACTATGCCTTCCCTTTCCGACCGAATTTGATCCCAATTGGTTCGAGCACTTGACTGGTATCTCTCCACAACTGTGGCTTCCATTTTTATAAATGGAATAGAGTTAATCTAATCGTCTTTGACTTAACTCAAGACATCGACTCAGAGATGTCGTTCTGCTATCGTCGATACAACTGTCAAGGCTTGCAGTGATTATGACAAATTCTAGCTACAACGGAAGAGGGAACAACATGAGATATTATAACAATTCTGATTGTGTCTCTAAAATTTTATATAAGGAATTGAGTAGACAACCCCATGATCAGTTTTTATGAATTTAGGGTAGGCAATAAAAGGGTAGTTACACCAAATAAATAACTTTATACATTGTAAAACTTGAATTTGCTGCTATTTAGTATCTTACAACTTGGTCAATATAAGTATTTAAAATCATTAAATTAATGGTTGTCAACAGAAATTATGACATCAATACATTGCATTCTCATAGAATTACGATGGAATGTTTTTCTTCTGAAATCTCGATCATCAGTAATTATGAATTTAGTGTAGGCAATAAATGGGTAGTTGACACCAAATAAATAACTATGTACATTATAAAACTTGAATTAGCTACTTTTGTAGTATCTTAGAACTTGGTCAATATAAGTATTTATTTAATGATTTTATCATTAAATAAATAGTTGACAACATTATTATGACATCAATACATTGCATTCTCATATAATTTCGATGGAATGTTTTTCTTCGGAAATCTCATAGATATGAGATACTATCGATAAGAGACAGCGAACGTAAATAAAACAAACTATATGAGGTCGAATAATGTCAGATCAAAATTAGTTTCCAAATTTTTGTGTAATAATAATAATAATATAGGTCTTGATAAGTAAATAAAAATAAATAGCGTAAATCTAAATAACCGTTTTTAATTAAGCTTCCCCTTTATTTACCGGTACATTATGCACGCTACGCTTTGTAAAACGTAGAGCATGACGGTTATTGTGAGTGTCAAGAGCATGCGGTTAATTAATTTCGTTATATATATAAGTACACCAAAATAATAATTATTAATTACTAGCTTTTTACCCGCGATTTTCCTCGCGTGAGCTTGAATTTAGAAACATTATTACATGCTGTTCCGTGCCTAATTTAGCAAAATTCGATCACTTCTGTTAAAAGTAAGTGATTGGTATTTGGCATAAATATAATATACAGGAATACGCGAATATTATATATGTATAGGACATATATATTCACACCTATAATTTTTTATATCGGACGTGTCTTCCGATGTATCCATAAGAAAGGTTAAATGTCGTGGAATCAAAATGTATTATTATTATTATTTACATTTCTCTTTACCTTCATTCATAAAGCTATTTTAATTTTAACATAATAATGATGAATTTTATGGTCTTCTATTAATTTACTTTATAATGTTTATATGAGATATTTTATTCATATCATTAGTGCTATTTAATATTGATTGGCACAATAAAATATATGTATATATTTTTTTACGTTCAAATAGACTTGAAAATTTTATTTATGCAGTTCTATAATGATGTATACTACACATGGAATAAAACTAATGTTACGGATTTTATCTCGTTTAATTTCAAATTTTTTTCAGGGATATTTTTTAAGCATTTTTTATGAAAGTTCAATAAAAACCAGCGTAAGAAAACATATCGTTGATGTGAAGCACCGACCCTACGAAAGTCTAAAGTATGTCAACATGTTTAGTATCGTCCCAACCATTATATCGGATCAGATAGACAACAAATCCTTACAACAGATCACCGAATCCTACCAATGATAATTCGCGAGGCTATTGAAATTAAAAAACATTCTAATTTTAATAGGGAAGATGGCTGAGTGCTACCATGTACTAAGGACCCCATAATTAATAAAATTAAATAAAACACAATCATACTACTGCATTTAATCTATTCTATTCTATTCTAATCTAACTATGACATCAGGTCGTCAAACACCTCAGTCCTTCCGAGAATATGGGTGCTGTTAAGTGCCCAAAACATCGGGAATTAAAAAAGTTAAAATTAAACGCGATAAAATTCTTAAAATTAGTTTTATTTCTTATAAATTTTATTCACAGTGAACGTAGGAAGTACTACACTCGTGAACAGGAGTAGACTAATGTTTGTGGTGGCGGTAAAAGAGATTCCGCCACCTCATATCGTCCCATTGTAAGAGGCGACATAGGAAAACAAACAGGAGAAAGCCAGTATCATTTTCCTGACAACAGATCAAAATAATAATAGCTGCTGTTGTCAACCCGCCTACCAATTGTGACAACTATAGGAAATATCCAACTACTTGGCAATTTATGGGGGAGGCTTATGTTCATTTCAGTGGACTTTTGATAGGCTGACAATTATAATGAGTTCTACTCATCTTTGTAACCCTTAATATGCACGGTAGAATGAAAACAAAAAGTAATATACCTGAAAATATTAATGAAATAAAAACTGCATATACTGCCCCATGAAAAGTATAAAAGTAGCAGCTTACATACATGACACTATTGGGCACAGGCTGAAAAGAGTTTTTGGCCAAAAAAAGTGTTCCAGTGATTCCAACGCGGGATGACCTCAACTGGGGAACTTCTCAGATATGCAGGTTTTCCTTTAACGCCGATAACGTGGTAAATCGCACTTCAAATTGCAATTAAAATATACTCTACTCATATTATGAAAACAGGTCTGTCACAAATATCTTAATATGTCCGAAAATATGAAAGCTATTTTAAATTATACACTGAATTATAAGTCCCGTTAAAAGTAAAAAAGTAAAGTAGCAGCTAAAATACGTCTCCCTACTGTGCACAGGATTCCACATCCCCTATAGTTTTTTGTTTCAATTACTCAGACATCTATGTTTTCCCACGAAGTTATTCTTCGCAGCTTTAACGGACACGTGTTAAGCCAGCACGTAAAATTTTCTATAACAGATTCAACCTTGAGGATATAGTACACGTTTTGCTCTCGTGCCATGATGCAATATCACGGCGAGCTATGCTTGTATTTAAACAAATACCAGGGCAGTGTCCTCTTATTTGTTTATATACAATTCATAAAAACTGAAACTAAGTTTTTGCATGATTGTTGACCACATCTAACTAGTAATTAAAAACCCAAAGATGCCACGAACGAATTTTAATTATTTACGTCGTATATTCAGTAGCACTCTATTATATAATTTTATCAGTGACTTACCATTTTAGTTTATTTAGAAGTAAGTAGATGGCACTATTATTAGATGAAGTAATGAAAGCCAACACTATACTTTCTAGTAATATCAGCGACAGAAATAAACATTTATTTATTATATCAATAAGGCATACAGTTTCTGTCAATTCTGTTAAAAGTTCTGATTCTGTTAAAAATACGTTATCAGCGCCGCTAGCGGTTAAAAAGATTTAATGATATCATCATATGACCGTATCATGAAATAGCAACGTTGTGTTTAGTTATTAATATCTTCAAACGATTTCTATTCATTGATTTGGTCAAGCTATATCAGCACATGGTCAACAGTGTAAAATATCATGAAATGATCACACACGAAATGATAGACTACTTTATGATATATACTCAATTCTACACTATCTAAACTATAATGATAATGAAAATTTTACAATAATTGCAGACAGATCACTTTAATCAGTTTACTTATAGATTAGTAATTAAAATAAAAACCTTATCAATTTTCATGTTTTTGATAGACGTCATTAATACCTATTGAAATTATTACAATTTTAAAATAAAATAACAAAAATACAAAAAGAAACTAAACGTTAGAATTTTTAAATAATATTAAAATCTAATTATTTAAACATATAAATATAGCTGGAGGCAAAATATACTACTTTTTCCATTTGATGAAAGATGGCGCTGTTTTGATAACTAAATCGGTGTAGTTTAAAATTATTTTACCAAGGTTACAACTATATTTTAAACTTTATTTATAAATGTGAAAAACACCCGTCATGCCGCCTATAACTAAGATATAAAAAAAATTATCATCTAAAGGAAGGAAAATGTTTCGGATAAAAAGTAGCTTATAAATTGGCCCGGGTTACCTACATACATAATTTCATGTAAATCGGTCCAGTAGTTTTTGCGTGAATCTGTAATACACAGACAGACAGACAGACAAAAATTCTAAAAAATACTAACTTGGTTTGAGAACCCTTTATTTAGTCCCCTGGACTTGCTTTTTCAAAAATATATTAGAATTACAGACACGACTTTTCTACAGATTTATTATGTGTATAGATTAATTATTAATTTTGTAAATGTGATGTACAACGTGCTCCATGGAAAAAGTCGCGAGGGAATCTTTTCCAATGAAATTAAAAGGAAATGAAATGAAATCTTAAATTTTCAACAGTAACATAGTACGTCATTTAACATATTTAAAGTAGCTGACCCGCGTGGCTACTCTTTCTCGCTACGGTTGTATTAAATTCATTTCCCTCTACAATTAAATTTCACTTGTAACTTTAGTAACATAAATGACAGAATATAATCTATGTAGGTTAAAATTTCAATTAATGTAAACGATAGGTTTTAAAACTTTCGTCGTTATAATGTGTAGTTAAATCAGACAACTATTTCAAAATTTTAAGCTTTTAATTTGGAACCGGTTGTAATATTTGAAAATCTTTGTACCATTATAGCATACATTGCATGGTGGACACGTAAAAAGAAATTAAACTCAATTTTATTATGTCATATATTCTAATATTTAAAAAAAAAGGAAATTTTCATGATATCGTCTAATTTTTAGAAGTCTTGAGTAACGAGGTTCAGTTATATATGGGATCACTGAGAAATTATACCTTAAAAAAAGGTAAAATCGTTTAAGTGACCTCAGTTTACATAATTATGTTATAAATTTTTTTTATTTAACTTTATAGCGTCTCCTTTTTTTGAAGTTGCTTAAAATTTTCATTTCACACTTATTAATTCAATGTTTAATATTATTTCAAGTACCTATAATAGAGCCAAGTCAAAACAAGATTTTTAAAAGCTTTTATCCTTTTTTAATTTTCGCAATTAAAATACTCGCTAGTGCTTGGTATCAACGTCAAAGAAGATTACGGCTGAGGTTGCTTTTAAAAGGTATTTTCTTTGCTTTAATTTTAACTGCCCATGCTAAATACCATAATGTAAATATTATGTAGAAATCCGAAGTTTATTATTCTGTGCTTTAATGCTTAGAGGTTTTTAATAAACTTAACGCTTCTAATTTGCATTTAATATGTATTATATAATATGTAATTTAGTTTTATGATTTATTTTTGTAATATATGTAAATTATATCGGGCTTACTAGAATCTATCCGCGTATTTTTTTCCTTTTTACATAAACATAAAATGATTCATTGGTGCATTCTTAATACACTTACCACAGTCCTACACAAGTCCACTGCTGAACATATGCCACCCACATAACTATGTGGGAGGTGTATGTTCAAACTTTGGTAAAATTACCGCAATATAATGTTTTGAGCCCACTACAAACTCCGACTACCTGCGTGATTAATGTAGTCGTCACTTCATCACTTGGGGGTGGCCCAACCCTACGCTTGCTATTACGAGACTGCCCGTCGAAAACATTATTTCTATCGGTTTTCGGTTCTTCAAGCTATATGGCCGACTATTGCCACTTCAGTTTACTGATTAAAGTTACAGTCTCTATACGTCAGGCACAAGACTTCTCTCATTTCTGAGAGGGTTTTAGGGCAAGGAAAATTCCACCGCGCTGCGCTGCCCCAATGCGTGTTGGCGAACTTCATATGTCTTTGAAATATTTTTTCCTTATTTCTCACACATGCGGTTTTATTCATAATGTTTTCCTTCTCCGCCGAGCTATTAAGACGTGGTAGGTAATAAATACACGCGGTAGATCAGTGACCAAGCTCTTGCTGTAAATTTCACAGTACGCGAACAAACCGGGTTCGGTCCCCGTCGGCACCAATGAAATTGTTAATTGCAATTTTAAGTGCCGATTTAAATACCAGCTTACTGATTAGCTAGGCTAATATAGTTATTCTTATTGTTCTGGAGATATTCTCGATAGAGATTTTATCTCGCAGAGGAATTCCGGGCAAAGCCCTTTCCAGCTATTTTATTGGCATAGTTTGTTACCTTTTTTCCTGCGAATCAACATTTTCCGTTATATACAAGATGGCGTTAATAAACTTTATTTGATAAAAAATACTTTATTTTGAGAACGTCGATTCCAATTTCTTGTACCAGTATCTCCTATTACATTTTATGTTTCCTGGATTTGTTTTGTCCTTTAAAATAGACGGATAAAAATAATAACAATGTAAATGACACGTCGTGGGCTAAGGCTCTTGCTGATAATTCCACAACGCGAATTACTCGGCTCAATACCCGATTGCACAAATGACGTTTATAATTGCAATTTTAAGTGTTGATTTATCACACGCTCGGTTATGAAAGAAAACCTCTTGATGAAACTTGCTGAATAAAAATATTTTGAAGCGCGCCGGACTAATTGCTACAAACCCTTTCAGAAACGAGAGGAAGCCTGTGCCTTGCAGATGGACGTAACTACATAAACCGTAACTTTACTTTTTGCGTATATTTTCAGAGCGCAGTTTCACCTTTTCTCTTATCAATATGTGATATGATATTGGGGGCTGCTTTTTCTCTCGCTCATAGGCAAAGTATAGCAGTTTTTAGTTTTAGTTTTTTTTACTATGGTAATAAGTTTGAATATTCTATAAATAGATAAATAATTTAAATATAAAAATATGAGATCACATCCTTATATAGTATTGTTAGGAAAGGTGGTAGAGACTTAAAGAAAATAAAAAGAAGTGAGGTTAGAACTCCAAACCCATACGTCCAAACATGAATCAGTTATTCTTCACGTCATAATCAGTGTCGTGATTCTGTCCACCGTGATAATTTCTTAATGCAAGTAAAAAAGGTTGTGTTGGAGAGGCTTCTTTAAAATGTTTGTTTCGATCAAATTCGGTACAAGCGACGTCCGAGGTCTGAAGAGTTGAGATCAGAACGGGCGCCAAGCTATAACGTTCAGACCTCAACTTTTTATCGGCAAAACCGACAACCCCTTAGTTTATATGCAAGTTGGTCTCTTTTTTAACCAGCACTAATAGCTTTGTTGTTTGCAGATTTTATCTTTGTATATGCGTAATGGGCTCATCATCATCATCATCATTACAGCCCTTCACAAGTCCTCTGCCGAACATAGGCCTCCCCCAAGGAATGCCACAAAGTACGGTCCTGAGCTAACTGCATCCATCGACTTCCTGCATGTGTTTCCAGATTGTCACTCCATATAGTGGAGAGACGCCCTACACTTCACCTACCGGTACGAGGTTGCCACTCGAGAACCTTTTTCCCCATCTGTTGTTGGTTCTTCGAACTATGTGGCCGGCCCATTGCCACTTCAGCTTACCAATCCGTTGGGCTATGTCGGTCACTCTAGTTCCATTGCGGACATCCTCATTTCTAAGTTTATCACACAGAGAAACCCCGAGCATAGCCATCTCCATAGCTTGCTAAGCGACCTTGAGCGTCGTCATACGACCAGCAGTGAAGGACCACGTCTCAGATCCATAAGTCAACACTGGCTACACGCACTAGTTGTACAATCTCGTTTTAAGGTTTTGAGGTATACCTGACGAGAAGATGTGCCGTAATTTCCTACCTAATAACCTATCATTAAATTTTAATTTTAGGTGTTTAAGGGGTCCTTATTCATTCTCCTGTTTGTCCTTGTGAAATGCATGTATGTAAAATGAAAGTGATAAAATCCTTGTGTGAAAGTAACGTTTTTTAAAAATAGAAAGAAAGAAATATTCACATTATAATGTTGTAATGGTACAGTTCAAAAAACCAAAACACAAATGCCGGACGCGACATCGATACACATGGTGCTTTGGTTGAGTTATTTAAAAAAAAATGTAAAAAAACTACGGAGTAAGTATATTATTATCAAGTCTTTGAGAAGAACTTTTGTGACGGACATAGGGACAGAAAACGACTTGACTCCAAATTATGGCATGGAACATTAATCATTTGTAAAACGAATACTATGCGACGAAATCCTTGAAAAAAGCTAGCTTTTGTCCAAATCATTTTTGAGATGAAATGATGGAATGCACCGTTTGGTCACATAGGGCGACAATATACACAATACAAAATAATACAGAATAATTTCATCTCAAAAATTATTTGGACAAAATTCTTATTACTGAAACCGTTTTGATTGTTTTATATTTTAAGAAAATAGAGCTATCCGATATAATAATAAAAATTTTAATAATCACTTTTAGGTATTTAAATTTCACCCAAACTTTGTACTTCGATAATTTTCATTTTAATTAGATTACTCATTATGTAAGTTCAACTTATGATATTTTCTAAGTTCATCAAAGAAATATATAAGTATTTAAAATATATATATACATGAAATAAATAAATATTAGTACATGTATACATTTTTGAATTGCTCAGGACCTCTAATTAACAAGAGTGCGTTATGTATTTATAAGAAATATATTTTTGTTAATTTAACTTTTTAATTTTAAGTGTCATAAAGAAATTTTCTCGTCAGACATACCTCAAAACCTTAAAACGAAATTGTACAACCAGTGCGTGTTGCCAGTGATGACTTACGAAACTGAGACGTGGTCCTTCACAGCTGACCGTATGAGGAAGCTCAAGGCCGCTCAGCGAGCTATGGAGAGGGCTTTGCTCGGAGTTTCTCTGCGTGATAAACTTAGAAATGAGGATATCCGCAGTAGAACTAGAGTAACCGACATAGCCCAACGGATTAGTAAGCTGAAGTGGCAGTGGGCCGGCCATATAGCTCGAAGAACCGACAACCGATGGGGAAGAAAGGTTCTCGAGTGGCAGCCTCGTACCGGTAGGTGAAGTGTAGGGCGACCCCCCACGAGATGGAGTGACGACCTGGTAAGGCATGCAGGAAGTCGATGGATGCAGGTGGCTCAGGACCGTACTTTGTGGCATTCCTTGGGGGAGGCCTATGTTCAGCAGTGGACTTATGAAAGGCTGAAATGATGAAATGATGATGAAGGAAATTTTCCGTGTTTTTTAATTTTCAAGTAAAGGTTTCGGCAACAACCGATAGCTACCGATGTCGAGTTAATGACGTTAACTATTCAGTAATATAAAAATATCTTCGTTATTACCGCGCCTTTTCGAACTAGAAGCAAAAATGTCGACCAAGGGAAAAAAATAAATTGGCGATTCTCGTTGTTTGCACTTGATAGTTGTGAATACAACAAGAAACTTTATTATTTGTTTACAATAAAATACCTTTTATTTAACAAGTTAGCACAAAATAGCAGAAATAAATAGGTATTTAATATTTTAAAAAATATTTTCACATGAGATTAATTTTTTGCGGTGATCATTTTAACCACACGTATGATAAAAACTATGTTGCTTACTTCTTATCTATTGTGGTAATTGTAATGAGTATTGATTACAGCATTCTTGTATGATATTTTATTGTAATCAAGTTTTTCTTTAATTTAACTTAAGTATGATAATTTAAGTATGACTTATTGTTATTTTTACTAAATAAATATGGTTTTTAAAGTCGAAGTGTTTTAGTTATCTAACACCATAAGTATTCAGGAATACATACACAGATTTTCAATTAAAAATCTCAAGAAGCAAGAGTTATACAATTTCGAGATGGAACGCACCGTTTCTTCCCATAGTGCGTCGGTTTGTCACTGAACTCCTTAACGGCTGGACTGAATTGATATTTTTTTGGATTGGAGTTATAAGACGGTTTAGATTCACAATTGGACCCGGTAGGTGGAGCTGTTGCCGAGACCTTCCAAAATAATTTTATAACAATAAACTTTTAAGAGTATAATTGTTTTTGAGTTGGTAACACTAGATGGCGTTAGTGGCGTTGAACTTATAAATACAACTTTGTGACGTCCTCGTTTAGCACACTAAGACTTGTCTCGAGGTAAAATATACATTTGGGCTCCTTTTTACAAGCTTTTATTTAACTTGCTTTCTTCGTATGTCATTCGGATCCAACTTTAGTAATCAAGTTTTGAAACACTTTCTGAAATTTGGCATTCTTGTTTAATGATTTCTTATATTTACGCGTACACTACACATTTTTAATTAAAACTAATTTTACGAATTTTATCGCGTATATTAATCTATTTTTTATATTTCCGACGTTTCGGGTGCTTTCCAGCACCCGTGGTCACGGGGGACTGAGGTGTTTGACGTCCTGCTGTCATAGGTAGCCCGGCTACCTTCAGTTTTTTAATATTAATTTTTGGTCCGATTTACGCAGAATGAGCTTACGGTATCTTGAAGTCTAGCAGTGGTATACTTGGGTTTGGATTTGATTTTATTAATTATGGGATCCCAAGCAGATGGCAGCACCCATACATCTTCTCTATTGAAATTAGGATGTTTTTTAATTTCAATAGCCTCGCGAATCATCCTTGGGAGGAATCTGTGTTCTTTTGCGAGGATTTGTGGTCTATCAAATCTAATGTAATGGCGGGGACGATCTTGAACATGTTCACAAACTGCAGACTTCCCGATACGTCGGTGCTTCACGTCAGCTATATGTTTTTTAACGCGGGTTTTAATAGATCTTTTTGTTTGTCCTATGTACGAGAGTACTGCTTAGAAGATTTTTCCTACACCAGAGTACAAAGTAGTTTTTAAAAATTTGACGCATCGGACAATTATTATAGAAGTTTATAAAAATGTAAAGTAACACATAAGTGCCGTGCTACAGATGGACAGGTCTTTTTCATTTCTGAGAAGGTTTTTAACCCCGGAAAGAATATTGCCTTAATGCGCGGCAGCGGATTTCACATTTTGTTTTTACCCCACTGCCCCAGAAAGAGGGTAATATTGTTCGAGCTTGATGGATTTAAAAATATGTGGTGTGGTTAGATTCGCCTTAGTTGTAAAAGTGATATAGGGTATACCAATAAATTTTTCTGTAAATTATTTTACGCAGTTTAAATTACTGTTTTTACTATTGAGCTTGTAAACTTTTATACATGCTGGTTTTCTCGCTCGATTCCTAGCCTTGGTAATTCAGTGCTTAAAATTATTATTAATATGCTGGCGAGGACCGTACTGTTTAATTGATTTATGACTCATACTTCGTATTGTAATATCCTTCATGTGAAAACAATTTGTCTCCGTAATTTTTAAAAACATTGAAAATTGTGCCCTTTTCAAACAAATCAACGAAAGTTCACAAACAATCCGTTCTTGTGGTTCGAAACGAGTAACGCCTATGCTCCATTAAAATCACACAACCTGCAAGTGCAATGCAAAGCAAACAATGAAAAATTCGCGCCGAGTTGAAAAAAAAATGCCTACCGTATAGAACGCGCGCCAGCCGCCTCGGTTCCGTTACGCTATAAAAACCTACCCGAGCAAACTTCGTAATTCCGCTTCGTCCCAACCGATATAAAATATGAAACACTGAGCGAAATTCACCCGGCTCCCTCGAGCGCCGGCTCGGTCGTTCTCGGCAAAGATCGCATTACTTCGTGCCGCCGTAGCGGCAGTGTCGTAGATGCCTCCTAGCGCCTGCTACGTAAAGCGAAGCTACGTTACCGGCCGTTTCAACAAAACTCGGTAGTTGTGTGTTTTTTTGTGTTTTTATCAAAGTGCAAGACAAAAACTAGTGTTCGAAATAAGTGGTGTGCTATGGACGAATTGCCTCTTCACAGTACTATTTGAATATTCTATTTGATGGTGTGGAAAAATGGTAACTTTCTTATTTGTTTTTGTACATTGCATATACGAATAAATTTTTCTACCGAATAAGTTTCATCTACCATAACAATACTGGGAAATAATGCGGTGTAGTTATTGATGAAAATATATTTAAAATAAATAATATAAAAAACAAAATTTACATATTATTATGTAAATTTTGTTTTTTTTTATTCATATATATAATTAATATGAAATCAACAATAATGAAAGCTATACTAACCGGCTTTCATCTTGATTGATTCAAACTAATGTTCAGTTTAGGCGCAACTCAATAGAGCATAAAAATGTGAATTTGCCGCATGAGCGTGTCTCAACGGACCATGTTGCATCCGTATGTAATAACCACTCAAGGATCGCGTTGAATTAACAGAATAATGCGTCTCAAAAATTTAGGAGTGTATAAGTAAGAATTTTATTATTATTAAATTAAGTTATGACTTGAAAGAAAATAATGCATTCCTCCTATCCTACTAATATTTACGATTCTCTTATAGAATTTTGTTTGTTTAATGAATTGTCATAACAACTGTAATTACGGTAATAGAAATGGGGTAAGCAATTAATTGGCAAATTAAATGGTCGTTATTTGAGAGTGAGGGCGGTGCCAGTAACGTTTATAATGGGCCTTAGGCGACTGCCTTCACATTGCTTTTATTAGGTAATTAGGTAATTTTAGAAATTGGTGTTGATAACTTTTGAAGCTTGATTGATATACTAACATCATAATATTTATAACATTGGTGCAATGACCGTGTAGTGGCGGTGTAAGAATACCCACTACCACATATCATGCCGTAGGTAAAAGGCAACAGAGGGAAACAAATAAGGAGATAGGCAGCGTTTTCTTAATAACTACTAAAAATTAAAAAAAACTGCAGTTGCCACCCCGCTTGCCAAGTGTGAAAACTATGGTAAATATCACCACTGTAAGGCAGTATATGGGAGAGGTCTAAGTTCAGCAGTGTGTTTAATAGTCTGTGTCGGTAACGGTGATGCGATATAAGAATTACTGAAATATGTATTTAATATGATTCTGGACTTATAGAATAAAAAACGCAATTGACAAACGCAGTTACATTCTCTCTGATGGTAAGCGACTACTACAGTTACAGGTTACAGGAAACCTATATACGTGTGTAGCCATGCTGCAGCTATATTAGTAGTATAGCTGTAGCACGAATGGACGCTCGACCGGAGTAGGACCACGCTTTTACAGAATTTTTACTGGAAAAGAGGAATTTCATCTTATTCCTCACGGGTGACAACGCATCTGAATTTTGATTCGCAAACGAGGATAGATGTAAATGTCTATGGGCTACTTGCCATCAGGTGGACTGTGTGCTCGTTTGTTACCCTATCCTATAAAAAAAAACCTGCAGTCAACTTCAAACAAAGAAGGCTACAGATACGTTGTCATCTCTGAGCACTTGAATCGATTGCCTCCAGGCCGTAATTATAAGAAGTAAGAAAAAGGAAAAGAGTGGTACTTACCCAAACGGACTTCTAAGCAGAAAGGAGTCATAACACCTATGAACTATAAGCAGTCAGTAGTTACTTTACGCTCCAGTTCTTTACATAAAACAAAAGTGACAAAAAAATTTACAGTCCACATAAGTGGCTACTAAAGTTAATCAACACCTGCAACCAATTTCCCAGAAAGAAGGCTTCAGATGCGTTATCACCTCTGACGCTATAATATGGAATGAGACATACAATCTTACAGCACAGTCTGAACACAGCAGTGCAAGTACTACTTCTTTAGTGGTAGATGTTTTGGTACTTTCTTAAAACTAATAACGATTATTACATTTTGTTTTAATTCTATAATTTTTCATTATAAAGTGGACACATCACTGCTCATATAACTTGATGTACTTGAGTACCTAAATAATCTTGCTCCTTTATTGTATGGCATGGTAAGATTTGAATATGATTTGAAGTGATCGCTTTTTATTGATAAAACTACTTTATTACCTACCTCCTTAATTTCTGTTTTTTTTTAATTTTGTGGTGTACAATAAAGTGTATACACACATACTCATTACATTAGGTAGTTATATGCCTATTTCAGTTTGCAACAAACGAAGTAATAAAAACTGCAATATATTTCAACCTTTAAAACCGTAAATAAATAAACCTATATAAAATAAATAGCTTTTTCACTTTTAAAACTAATATAATAATTCCACAGTAATAACTGAAACATAAATGTAACATGGATTCCTCATTAAACATGACAATTAAAGCATCAGCCCTTGTCGTGATTACGTCAACAATTCTAAGTATTCTTCAGCATACTTAAATGAGAGTAAATATAAGGTACAGTTGCCTCTGTAGGCGGCAGATCTTTAGAATTTTGAATTGCTACGTACAAGTGGTTAACGTCCATGTACTGCTATTGTTTGAAACAAAATATGAGTTCATGAATTCGGAGGCTCTTATATAAGTCTTGTCTTCCTCTCATGTCCAATGCTAGCAATGTTTAAATGCAAATTACCAAATACATAGCTTCCTTAGAATATTGAAACATCTATAATTTTCTTTATTCTTCCAAATTTAACAAGGACATAAATCTTTTAAAAATATTTTTTTAAATTCCAGAGATAATGAACCTTTTTTATACTGTCTTCTTGTTACACCAATCTTTGTATTTTAAAAATTACAGATATTATGTAGCGATTGAATATTCCCCCGATGTAGTAGTATATACGGTGAGTAAATCAAATTTATGAAGACATATTTCGCTTGAAGTTTCATCGCGCTGAATTAAAATATAGAAGTCCCAAAGCGGACATTTAATCTCTTGGACGAAAGAAGCTTTGCATTTAATTAGCGAAAACAATGAAAACCACGACTTGCAAAGAAGTTGAAATATAGAAGTTGCTTTTACTGAGTAATGATCGTTACGTTATTTTTTTTTTGTGAATGATATCTTTTGGAATTATATATATGTTTACAGAACGAACACATGTCTATCATAACGGTATTATCATTTTTTATGTCATTCCGGTGCCAACCAGAAGATACAAAAAATAATTTGATTAAGTACATTTATTTATTGACTAATTTAATGGATTTTAATGTGTTTAGTTTTAACTTTTTAGTTTCTGATGTCTCGGGCACTATACAGCACCCGTAGACATGAGTGGGACCGAAGTGTTTGACGTCCTGATATCATAGTTAGCGACCAAACATCGGGAATTAAAAAAAATACGCGATAAAATTCTTAAAATCAGCTTTTTTCAATGTGTAGTATTCGCGTAAATATAAGAAATCATTGAATATTATTTTAAATCACCACAATAAAGAAGATTCACATTTAGAATTTCCACTTAGAACAAAAACAAATGCAAATCATCTTTAATAATAATTTTAATTATTTCGCATAAATATGGGCTTGTCCAGTTTTCTAACTAAAAACTAAGTACAAAATTATGCTGTCGCTAGAGAGTTTATTTGATGATATTAACGACCCGCCCCAGCTTTGCCTAGGTAGGATACATTTATATGGCGTTATTTTGATTTATGATAATAATAACTCAATTTCCCGATTTTTTTTTCATAATCTCGTAAGTTTTTCGGATAAAATATAGCCTAATTCACGCCTGGCACTGTTCTCTATGTTTTCGTGAGGATTCATTACAATTAGTTCAGCCATTCCGAAGATGAGCTTGGACAGATCGACGAACAGACAGTGTAAGATAGACAGACAGAAATTTTGAAATGGTTATTCAGGTCTTAATGGCATGCAAATAACCACTTCAGGTCAAAATTAGGTTATATTACAGATAGATACATAAATTATATCTAAGCCGTGGTAGCTCAGATGATTAGCGCTCGCTGCAAATTTCACAGTACCCGAGCAACCCGGGTTCGATCCCCGCCGGCACCAATAAAATTGTTAATTGCAATTTTAAGTGCTGATTTACCACGTGCTCGGTGGTGAAAGAAAACATCGTGAGAAAACCTGCATATCTGATAAATAAGAAAAAAAAATATTTTGAAGATATGTGAAGTTCGCCAAGTAGTGCAGCGCGGCGGACAGTTCCTTGCCCTAAAACCCTCTCAGAAATGAGAGGAGGCCGGTTACCAGCAGTAGGACGTATATAGGCTATAACTTTAACTTTATAACTTTTAACATATTTTTTTTGTATGAAGAGATAATATGTTTTACTGTCATAATAGTTTACCAATTTTTATATTTCATAATGTGACTTAGTACTAACGACATAGTGTTAAAAGTTGTTCAACTGAAAGGTAAGCAGTTTTTTTTACTTGTATCCGGTTACAGAGAACGTGAGTGAGTTCGGAAATTGGATTGAAAGCTTAATAGAGCTTTAATGAGGAAGTTCTGTAACGAAATAACACTATAAATTGGTTCAGTGTTTTTGACGGAACATGATATGTGCCTCTTTGTAAAATATTTAAAATTTTACACAAAAGATTTCATATAACACACTATGTACATATCATAATTAAGAAGCTAACAGAATTTATTATGTAGTCTATCCTAGACTGCATCATCAGTTCGGGCAATAACCTCCTCATTGTTCAACGGCGGATTTGTAACGTTAGCTGCTTGGGTGATCGTATCACTATACAATACGCAAGCAGCTACGGTGTAAGAATATGCACTACCACATATCAGCTAGTTATTGTCGTAAGAGACAACAGAGAAATAAATTAAAATAAACTGTCGTTGCCAGTGACTCTCCCATTATAGGTAGGCCTTGCATTAGTCTGACTGACTATACATTGACTGATAGCTGCACCAGAAATCTTCAACCTTTGGCGTTACTTTTTGTCACAGGTCTGTGTTTATTAGGTATATCCTTAATGAGATGGTTGTACTTTGTTTAAACCATGAGATCTTTATCGTACTTCCAAAAGTTTCCTCAACTGACACCCGCGGTATTATTACCGTGTCACAGTGAGTTTCAGAATATTCTTATAATATTACCTTCCCTAGCAAATTTCAAATTTACAAATTATTCCTGTAATTTGAGAAAAAAAGATAGTCATTTATCAAAAGTATGACCTCCACAAAATTATTGGAATTTCACATATTTTCTTTATCAGTGAAAAGGAAAACGGTGTAACTGTAAGTAAGAATAATGTCCAATAAATATAAAAACCATGTTGCGTAACCCAAAAGAATGCTTAGCTCGGAGGTACGAGTAACAGAATATTTGACATACTTCGCAGTTCTAGCCCTAGCGCCTTTTTTTGTAGTGAATTTTATTTTACTTATTTGTCTTTTAAATCCATACATAATTTTCGCTGTGTGTGGACCCCATATAATTGTATAGTAAAGTTAACATAAATACAAAAATAAACATTGTATTGTATATTAAGCCTACATTTACGTGTTATACGTGGTAGAGCCATGCTGCAGCTATATTAGTAGTATAGTTGTAGCACGAATGGGTCGGCTTGACTGGGGTAGGACCACGCTCTCACAGAATACCAGCGTAAAATAGCAGCTTAACGCTGCTGGGTTTCGTATGGTGAGTGTAGAGAACCGGAGACCCCTTTTACTGAAAAACAGGCATTCTCCATTAGAGGAAAAGAGGATAGATGTAGATGTCTACGGGCCACAGCAACCACTTACCACCAGGTGGACTGTGTGCTCGATTGTCACCCTTTCCTATGGAAAAAAAATACTATAACATACGTTTCACTGCTGGGCACAAGCCACCTCACATTACTGAAGGTTTAAGGTTAAAGAAGTGTCCATTACGGTGATCCAATGCGTGTAAGCATTCTCGTGTCTTCAAAATATTTTTATAACATTATCAGACATGCAAGTTTTCTCACGATGTTTTCCTTCATCCTCGTGCACGTGGTAAATCTGCATTTAAATTTCAATCTCAATAATAAACACCAATAAAATTGCAATTTTATTGACGTCGGCGTAGTTGAACCCAGGTTGCTCGCGTACTGTGAAATTTACGGCGAGCGCTTTGCCTCTGGGTTTGGGTTTTCTTTGGGTTAACACAGCCATGGTGGTATAAGAGTATCTATTACGCCATCTCATCCCATAATTATTATAAGAAGCTACTTCGGGAAATGCTTGGAATATCTCATGGTCTCCCAATAGACGGCCGCGACATTAGACAATTTCCATTTAGATATTCTTTTTTGTCTTAGTGATTTTAAACTCTTTTGCGACAACTTAATTAACAGTGGTAGAGCCACGCGGCAGCTTTTGCTGTCGCACGGATGGGCCGGCTCGAACCGGGGTGGTACCACGACCTCACAGAAAACCAGCGTGAAGTAGAGGTTTACCTCTGCGTTTCGCTTGTTGAGTGCAGGTGGCCGGAGGCCCTTTTTACTGAAAATGAGGCATTCCATCTTAATCCTCACGGGTGAAAACGCATCTACATTTTGATTTGTAATAGAGGATAGATGTAGATGTCTATGGGCCGCAGCAACCACTTACCATCAGGTGGACTGTGTGCTCGTTTGTCACCCTTAAATTAAGGTTTTAATTTTAACGATATAATATCGTATAAAAAAAACTTATACTCATTTGTAACACACATTTTATATCAATTTTAGTTTTTTTTTACTGATTCTCTATTTATACTTAAATTATGATAAATCTCACACTCATCCAAGCGTGTAATATTCTTAAAAGTATACAAAGTTTCTCTTCACATATTGATATAAAAATGGATTAAAATATATTATCTATTATGTATATCCTTATCGATATTTAATTATCTATATATACTAATATATTTGTATGTGCTGTTTTTCACTAATGTTTTTCACCCTAGCGCACTGCAGTACACGCTTCTCCCACTAATTTGGCTGGTAGAAAATGTCATATGACATTTTCTACTAGCCAAGTTACCGTACCGTTTTTAACTTTAGTACCACCCATTTGTTAAATAAAGAAATAAAATATTTGTATGCAATTTCATGGTGACGTATAAAATTCTTAGAGCCGTCACGAAGAGCAGCTTCGAGATAGTCATGCCAACACCTGGTTCTGCGATCCCAACTGCACCTGCCCAGCGTGGTAATTGCAGTACACCATCCTCATTTGAGAAGCCCATTTCAAAAGTCGTCATGATAAATGTAATATTACATACATACATACATATAATCACGCCTCTTTCCCGTAGGGGTAGGCAAAGACCACTTCTTTCCACTTGCTACGATCCTTACATACTTGTTTTGCTTCATCCACTTTTATTATTCCCTTCATACATGCTCTACGGTTTAGGGTTGGTACTCTTGACGTGGCCTTTTGTATTTTGCATGTAATATTAGCATTTGATAAAAAATTGATATAATCATAATTTATTAAAATGTTGCCTACTACATACGTGGTGTTAAAAATTGATTAACATGGTGGTATTCGTTTTCAAAATGGGTATTTAAAATAATTATTTTCAAAACACAATCCATGTCCATATAAAACAATTTCAGAGACTTTAATATAAGAAGTTCTAGGCTTAGGTTTGCTCAATTTGTGTAGGTCTTTTTAACAGGACAGGCTTTGTTTGTTTTACACTTTAATAAAAGTAGGAGGTTTTTATTTGTATATACTCGTATATATTACGCAATATCTTCGTCATTATTGAGAAAATATTTTGATGATTATTTTTTAACTAAATAGGTTGTTCCATAATAATTTGGAGAAAAAATTGTACGTCTAAAAGTTCCAAAATAAGGGATGAAGTTTTTAATTTAACTGTTTAAACGTCATTGGGATGACAATAAATTCCACTGAAATGATTATTTTTTACAAGAAGATAACTTTAAAATTTTATGCCCAGTCGGAGCTTTAATTACTCTTTGTACTATGTCATTTTATATTGTGAAATTATTTTATTAAATACGCTTCGACCACCTTATGGCGGTGTAAGAATATACCTAATATACACCACCCCATATCATCCTATAGGTGTCGTAAAAAGCGACAAAGGAAACTGAACCAGGAGATGGTTAGCAGAAATTTCTAATAACACAAAACACCAAATTAGTTCAAAAACATTGAGTGGTATTGTTCTGCGAATTTTAGTATTTTTCGTGGTTATCACCAAAACCAAGAAGTTTATAAGGAGATTTCTCTTATCACTGCTTTTTAAATATATTTTAACCTTAAAGCTTTAGAAGCTTTAGAAAGGTTTTCAATAATTACTTATACAATTACTTATTTGAAAACTTTGAAAATTTCTAATCGCAATTGTAATACTATCGAAAAGCTTCTTAACTTATGTAAAAAGTTGTTGCAACTAAAGTAAATATTAACAGTGTCAATTCACACTAAAATGTATTTAAAATATTACTTAGACTATGGATAAAGCTGGTAATGAATTCGTAAATATTTTATCTTATTATGATATAATAAATTTCTAGATAGTAAATTGCTTTGTCTCAGCGCATTAAATGCCTATGGCTTGAAGTCAGAAACCCAGATCATAAACGGACGGAAAGACAGACGCCGGTTAATTGTCACAATCCTGTAAGCGTGCTACTCGTATTATTCTAAGTCGTTCGCTTAAAGCATTTTTATTCAAAAATTTTGTCAAACAATAACAAAGTCATCAACCATCGACACAATAAAGCAAAGAACATTATAAAATAAAATATATAGAAAAAAAGGTATCATTATTGATCAAGAAACATTAACTATTTATAAAAAGTAAAAGCTAACTTCAAAGAACTAAAAGTAACGTTACATTACGTTGGGGGTCACTACTTAGGATATAGAATGGAAAAGTGGCGATCTTCCGCTGGGCATGGTGATCATCCTGGGGAGCGGCCAATGTATCGTATTTAGGCTTCAGTGCGTTTCACTAGTGGCACGACGACAGAACCGCCACAAATGTTAGGCAGATGTACATATGCACCTTGACTATCATGCTTGGCAGGCGGATTCTCAATGGCAGTACACGATGTTTTTTTTTAAATACCAAACGTGGTAGTCAAGGTAAATCTTCCCAACTGGAGAGGCCCATGTGAAATAGAGCTACTCTGGGAATTGATTGCAAAGAAGACGATACGATCTTATCTATTTATAAGAACCGTAATAACTCAAGAACAGGGCGCTTGCGTTAAATTTCAAAGAACACAAGCAATCCGAGCTTGATCCGGCCGCGTACGAAATGCCGTATAAAGTACAGAACTGTACTCTCGTAATCTTAAATCTGCGATTTAAAGTGCTGAGATTCCACTTGCTCGCCGGTGAAGGATAACATCGTGAGGAAACTTACTTGTATGAGAAATTAACTCCCCGAATTAATTTTTATAGGTACTCGTTTCAATTTAAAAACTTGGTATTTTAGGTATATCTGATGGCTATATGTTCTTTTAAAAGTACTCCATATTCATTTCGCTTCTGTTTGTTTTTCTTTGTACTCATTATTACCGGGTCATTTCAATAGAATATAAATTTTAAATCTTTTTTATAGGACATCTATATCTGTCCTCAAAAATGAATCAAAATGCAGATGCGTTGTCACCCGTTAGGACTAAAATGGAATGCCTCTTTTCCAGTAAACATGGTCTCCGGTTCTCTACACTCACCATACGAAACACAGCAGTGTTAAGCAGTTATTTTACGCTGGTATTCTGTGAGAGCTTGGTTCTTCCCCGGTCGAGCCGATCCATTCGTGCCACAACTATACTACTAATATAGCTGCAGCATGGCTCCACCACGTATTAATAAAATATCCACGTATAATTAAAATCTAATATGAATACTTAAAATACGATGATCCTATAATAAATTGTGAATAACAATGTTAATTATGTGATTATTAAGCCTATATGTAAAGTATTACTTTAATAAATTTTATTTAAATTTTTAATTCAATAAACTAAACGTATTGCAAAGTATTTTATGACAACTAAAGTTACTTTGCAATACATTTAGTTTATTTCGAACGCCATGTGCGTTTTGTTTGCCTACGCCAATAAAGCAGTAAATTAGTTCATTTTCAACAGACCGATTTTTACAAATATACTGATTACATTCTACACGTGATAGACCCACGCAGCTATATTATGGTTGAAACACGAATGGGTCGGCTCGACCGGGGTAGCACTACGCTCTCACAGAATACCCGCGGAAAATCACAGCTTAATGCTACTGTGTTTCGTATAGTAAGTTTAGAAAAACGAGAACCCTTTTTAATGATAACAAGGTATTCCATTTTAGTCGCCAGGGGTAACTACGCACCTCTATTTCGATTATTATTATTATTAGATATCTATGGTCCGCGGCATCTAATGTGTTTACTTGCTTGTCATCCTTATTCTATAAAAGTGGAATAGCCTTCTTTAAAGAACTAAATATAATAAAATAATTTCCACATAATAGCTTCTGAACCCGAGCCTTTAATATTTCTTCATACTATCTTAGCTAAGTAAGCAGTCACAGCTATATTATGGTTGTAGCATGAATAGATCGGTTCGACCGGGGAAGGACGTCACGTCTCACAGAATACCAGCGTTAAATAGCGGCATAATGCTGCTGTGTTTTGTATAGTGAGTGTTGAGAACCGAAGACCTAGAATACTGGAAACGAGGCATTCCATCTTAGTTATCAGAGTAGTACATATACATTTTAAATCATAATTTGGTATAAAATATTAAATGTATATCTATATAATATGTGTAATATCTATCTATGGGCCACAATATGCACTTAACATCAGATGGACTGTGTACTCGTTTGTCACCATTATTATATAAAAAATTACTGAAATATATTTTAACCACAAGTAGCTGTAGCTTGCGTCAATTGGTAATAGTATTTTATACTTGTTGTATTTTTTGTTAGTTAAAGAATTTTCGGAATCGAATCAATAGTTCTCGGGATATATCTCCTACAAACAAATTCATGTACAAACAACTTTAACACTATATAATATTAATTTTGATTACGTGTAGATGAAAAACTGAAAATTCCATTTGGTTTACCTACTGTATAGAACTGTAGTATCCAAAACAAAAGTTGATGCATTATCCACACACGTTCTCTTAGGAGTCGTAATGGGACAGCGTGCTCTGCATCCTAATGAACTCTAGTTCATTACAATTCCTCTTTAATCATACGTGCTGTTGTCTGAGATACGAATGTTGAGTGATGAAAAACAAAAATCTTTCTCGTGAAATATATGTTCATTATATCTTTCTTGAGTCTAGACGTTTTACTATTTCTTTTTATTAAATATTACTGTGGAAAACAAATCAGTAGATGGCCAACGTCTTCCAACAACATTATAATAGCTGCTCAACATGGGAAATGCTCGATTGATTGACTATTCGTCGTAAGCGCGACTGCTGATCATGTTGTGGTCCCGGGTTGGATTCCCGGATCGGTCTAAAATAAGTTGTTGGGTTTGCCTATTGAGAAATGTTCAGTAGTAGCCGGATGTCAGGAAATTGGCGGTTTTTTACTTACGGGCGTCGAATAGTACTTAAAGCCATTGGTCCTGCGCCTGACGTCTCTCCGGTCATTGGACTATGAGATTGAGGGAATAGAGAGTGCACCTATGATTACGTACATAATCGTGCACTATAACTCTATCCCGCGCAGATGGCTAATCCCCGTTGAGACTGACCGGTATTGGCGAGACCGAAATTGGCGGTTTTTTACTTACGGGCGTCGAATAGTACTTAAAGCCATTGGTCCTGCGCCCGACGTCTCTCCGGTCATTGGACTATGAGATTGAGGGAATAGAGAGTGCACCTATGATTACGCACATAATCGTGCACTATAACTCTATCCCGCGCAGATGGCTAATCCCCGTTGAGACTGACCGGTATGACCAAAATTCAATCTGGGGGATTTTATTATTAACCTTGGCAGTGTACAAGTAAATTAATTATGTATAATATATATATATATATATATATATATATATTAATATATAAGATTCAAATATTAATTGATATTAAATTTTGTTGTTTCACCTTTCACCTTTCACTAATAATGAAAAAACAAACAACAATAGAGTAGAAAATTTTAAAAATATAATGGACTTACTATATGGTCGGACTTCTTTTGTGGATACCACCCTCATATATCTGCCACCAAATAGCAGTGCCTGTACTGTGACAGATATTCAAATAGGCAGATATCGAGGTATCCAGAGAGTCAGTAAATTTAGAGGTTCTAAGCCATCCTTCAGAATCTTCAGGCGTGAAAACGCATCTTTGTTTGAAGTTGGCTGCAGAGGTCTACAAACTGCTGTAGCCACATACCATTAGGAAGGATTCAACTTCTTTACACACTTCTGCCACGTGTTCGACAGTGTGGAAAAATATTCTGAGTAAACTTGCATGAGAGATTAAAAAATATATATTTCGAGGACATATGAAACCATCTTTTCTTTACTTACTATAAGTCAGTGCTTGACAACAGTCCCTTCTAAAGATGCATTGTAAGTGGTAAGGAGCCCTAATTGTTAAGTGAGTTCTTTGTTGCCCTAGAATCTTTTTAGGAGGAGGCCTGTCTACAGCATTAAGATGTAAATTTTACTTTAATTTACTTCTATTAGGAATCAATAGTTCCCTAAAGAGACGTTTTAAGTAAAATTTTATTCAATTTAATTAATATTCTTATAAACATTTTACAGCATTGTTTCAATTTTAATTAACTTGCCAGCTTAGTATTTCAAAAATTAAGTGTGTTTTTGTTTTGATTAAATTTAAATTTCAAATTAATTTTACCAAGCATAGTATAGAGTGGCGATGCGATGTAAGAATAACCACTTCTTCATGTCGTCCAATGGGCGTCGTAAAAGGCGATAGAAGGAAACATTTAACAGTGGTAGAGACAGGCGGCAGCTTTTGCTGTCCCGGCTCGAACCGGGGTGATACCACGACCTTACAAAATACCAGCGTGAAGTAGAGGTTTACCTCTGCGTTTTGCTTGGTGAGTGCAGGTGGCCGGAGGCCCTTTTTACTGGAAATGAGGCATTCCATCCTAGTCCTGACGGGTGACAACGCATCTACATTTTGATTCGCAAACGAGGATAAATGTGTCTATGGGCCACAGCAACCACTTACCATCAGGTGGACTGTGTGCTCATTTGTCACCCTATCCTATAAAAAAAAACATGTCATGACATGAGCAGGAGCCTTAAAAACCAGAAAATAAAAAATATCTGCATTAGCCTACCCGCCTGCCTGCCGTGGCGACAATGGCAAATATTATGAAGCCTGTGTTCAGCAGTAGACTTTGATATACTGTAACGAATAGATGAAGGAATGGATGAATAATTGTGTAGATTAAATTGCGTGTTTATTTACTTTACTTGGTATTAATATAAATATATAAGTACATGAAGTATTTTAAATTTCTAAGCGTGCCAGAAGTGCTCGCAAATATAATCACATTATCGAATTGCTCATTTTCTCAGCTTCTTGAGTGAATATCCATCAAAGCTTATTGGTACAATAATTTATTATAACTTAAACACGGTTAAGTATAAAGTGTATAAAAACTTTAATCTGACTGCCCCAGAAGGAGGGTAGTGTTTTCGAGTGTGTGTATGTACATAGGTATGTATGTTTATTTCTATTGGACGTTCCGTAGCCTAAACGGCAGATTTTAACATAAGGGTTGTCGTTAGAATCGTCATAGTTAAGGAAGTGAATTATGGTATAATTGAATGCCTTAAGCGCAAAGCTCGTAGATATGTTCTACTAGCAAGAAACAAAATCGAAAATCAAGATTTCAACGTTTTGTCTCATAAAATCGTATCTAACAATCATATTAAACATATAAATTATATAAAATGTACATCGTCAGAAAGATAAATGACTTTTGACCTTATTAATATCTTTTTAAATCGATTAATTGCTATTTCTACATAAAAAAGTGGTTTTAGTGGCTTATGGTGTAGATTTATCAAGTCCGCAGGGAGTGGTAAACACGATAACTTTGAAAATTTATTTATTATTTTTAATCTCTTATCTATCACATGATATGCCACATGGCAAGCCATGGAATGTAAATGGTAGTTTAATTCTGTTTTGTTTAGTAATAATTAATTTTTTTCGGCAGCGAAATCTCGAAATTTTCGGTGTTTTAGCAGCCTTGTAATAATTTATATTACTAAATACACTTTGCTCTGCCTTCCTACGCGCTCGGCCGCCGTCGTGAGTGGATTGCTGTATCGTTTACTGACTCCGGTAATAGGCAGCAAAAATATCGATCGCTGCAGAAATACTAAATATTCCAAAAACTAAATTTGATACATACTTGACCAAGGTTTATTTTTATAATTACAGATTTTTATTATAATATTTTGTATGTAGGATTATTACCGGCAGGCGAAGTGTGGCTTTGTTTTGTTAGTTATGATGAGACCTTACCTCCGGACTTGATAGAATTACCTAAAGGTGTACTTTAGTGAATTCTACTGGAACTCCGCGAAGAGTAGAACTATGTGTGCCGAGTTTGTCCTCCTTTTGTTAGTTATGATGAGACCTTACCTCCGGACTTGATAAGATGACCTAAAAGTGTACTTCGGTGAATGCTACTGGAACTCGTCGAAGAGTAGAACTAGAAGTGCTAGGTTTGGCCTCGTTTTGTTAATTATGATGAGACATAACCTCTGCTCTTGATAGAATTACCTAAAGGTGTACTTTAGTGAATTCTACTGGAACTCCGCGAAGAGTAGAACTGTGTGCCGAATTTGTCCTCGTTTTGTTAGTTATGATGAGACCTTACCTCTGGACTTGATAGAATGACCTGAAAGTGTACTTCGGTCAATGCTACTGGAACTTCTCGAAGAGTAGAACAATATGTGCCGAGTTTAACCTCGTTTTGTTAGTTATGATATAACCTTACCTCCGGACTTGATAGAATGACCTGAAAGTGTACATTCGGCGAATGCTACTGGAACTCCTCGAAGAGTAGAACAAGGTGTCCCGAGTTTGGCCTCGTTTTGTTAGTTATGAATAGAACTTACCTCCGGACTTGATTGAGTGACTTGTAGGTGTACTTCGGTAACTGTTAATGGAACTCTTTGACGAATAAAACTACAATTTACATTTTTTTAATGTTTTCACGATCATGTGAGCATTATGAGTCGTGCACTTTGCATTTTCCAAGCTTAGTTATTGGAAATTTAAATTTGACATAGTTATTGGAAAATTTGAAATATAGTAATAATTATAAGGCTTGTAGTAAAAAGTTGTGTGTAAAATTAAAATACTTTAAAAAAAATACGTATAGTCATGTTTTTCGTAATTTTTTAATGCGCTTAAGGCATGCACAATTGGATTTAACAATAGTTTTCTTTTATCTTTCAATAAACTTTCTAAAGCAGTCGGGTTTTTCAATTACTGTTTTAATCTTTGTGCTTGTTGTATTTAGTAAAGATTTTATACAATTTTTAAACTTTTCGTTCATTGTGATCATTGCATTTTTTGATTATTTTAAGCCATTGCTTGACAACTATTCCTGATGGTAAGTGAAAAGAAGAGTAAAGAGTATTCTAGTAGTCTCTACTACGTCTCCATCCTTTGCCTTTGCCTAAAAGTCCATCCAGATAAGAAGATAGCAGACACTTGGTACCTATTATCTCTTATCTAATTCAGCCACCAAACATAAGCGCTTGCACTGATGTGTTCCGGTTTGAAGCGTATAGAGAGACAGTATAGCTTGTGAGGTATATCAGGTAGGTTTTGAGGCATTCCATGTTAGTCGCTTAAGGTGAAAACACATCTGTAGCCTTATTCTCCTTTCTCTATTTTTCTGTTTCGGTATCTATATTTATCAAAAAAGATATATTTATCAAGGAAGCATGTTTGGGACAACATGAGAGGTTTTTACTCAACGAGGACGTTAATCCGGGATTATGCTCAACATAATCCAGTTACTGCTAAGATGTAACAATATATAATTTGGAGTGGTAGATATTTGCATTTACTGAGTGTGTCTACTGCATTCATGGCATAAATAATTGTAATATCTTCAGTTAGTCATACATCAGACCATATTTTAATAATTTTTTAGACGTAAGGTATCGAGGAACTTACCTAATTCTTGTTTTAGTTAGTCTACCTGATAGTATGTGGCTGTATCTTTTTTATAGAATAGGGGTGAAAAACGAGCACACAGTCCACCTGGTGGTAAGTGGATGCTGTAGCCTATAGACATCTACATATTTTTTCAATTAAGAATCGAAATGCAGATGCGTTATTACCCTTGATGACTAAGATGGAATGCCTCGTTTCCTGTAAAAAGGGTCTCCGGTTCTCTAAACTTAACATACGAAAGACAACAGCATTAAGCTGCTATTTTAAGCTGGTTTTCTTAGTTGCCTCTTCCGACACCCACAGGACAAAATGGGTTGAATGGCTTTGCCAATAAGTGAATAATGGTTCTACATAAGAAGGCCATCATTAAATCATTCTAGAATGGGATACCCTTTTCCATTTACGTGTGAAGAGAATTAGTGTACGAAATAGAATCCGAACATACAAGTGAAGGTGTCATAACGCAGTTCGTCGGGAATCCAATATAACCCAATTCGGATACACCCAACCCGATGCGACCTCTCACGGTTGTACGTGACGGCATTCGTTTTATGATTTTTTCGTTCCTCACATTTAATTTCGAGCAGATCGATGCGGGATTATGTAATATGTTACCGCTTTCACTCGCTTTGCGCTGACATTGAAACTTTGACGTTCATAAAAAGTTTTATGGAAGATTTTTCTTGTGGCATGAATATCTAAGGAAGCAATATGATGTATGGGTATTTTGGTTATTTTTTAAGAACAGATAACCACCTCATTAACTAAAAAGGATGGTTAATTTTGGTAGATTTATCAAGAAAAATAATAAAAATATTCTACAATATTTAATAGAGGAGGAGAGAGGAGATACGGACGATACGTGTAATTAAACCTAAAAAGTAGTGCGATTGATGTTAAGGCAAAGTGTATTGAAAGAAAAAGCTCCAAATTCTTTTATTATTTTTAGTTTATTGAAGTGTTTTTTTTTTTCTAAGTGTTAATTATAATAAAACCAGCACATTCGATTAGTAGTATATTTAAAGCATATATGGAGTCTGCTTACGTGTTGTCGAGCAGTATAGTAAGTTATTCCCGCCCCATTACCTTTTTAAATGAGAAGATCTGGAGGGCTCTTTTCATTTTGATCTTTAAAAATAAGTAGAAGTAATATGAATAGAATAGAAGAAAAGATAAAAGTAATCTAAATATATAATAAAAGATAGAAGTAATCTCTGATCGTTAAAGATAAATAGAAGTAATCACTGTTGAGTTCTTTCATATTCTGCGTAAAGGTAAGCAGCTATTGCAGTTCACCTACAACTTCAAATAAAGGAGGTTACAAATGTGTTATCACCATTAAGGACGGATGGATTACCTTATTAATAACCGGTTATGTATTATACTGGCTTTAAAAAAAGTGTTTTGATGTATTGGTGTAAGAATAGGTAGGAAAGTGATGTGAATACCATCCCAGGTGGATCCAGATAGGCTCCTAGTTAACCCCTCATGTGTTGTGACGCTCTCAGAGGGTTGAAAGCTTATGCATGCCCGTGTGTCAGCCGATCCCTTGTACCCATTTGGCAATTAAGCACGCCTTGTCTTTAATCTATGTTATTCAAAGATAAAACGCTGTTTTAATATTTGAATAATTATATAAAGTATACTGTATAATAAATTATACAGTAGAATCAATATCTTAATTCATAGCAAATTGATGCGTATAAGTTTTTTATATAGCTGGCATACAAAATTAAAAAGATATCATTGTTTACATTAGCGCTTACCGGTATCGCGTGGCCTCCCGAACGGCCCCTGACACTTGAAGCTTAAAAACATAAATCGGTCGGGTAGAAGAGGGGCTTTAACAGAAGTACTGCAACCGAGTTTTTTTTATAAATCCACCTGATGGGAAATGACTACTGAAGCCCAAAGACACATTGAACCAATTTTAAACAAAGAAGGCTACACATGCGTTCTAACCACTGAGCTCTAAGATGGATGCCTCTCATCATTTCTTTATAGATATTAAGAGCCAATTACATTTAATCTACCAATACACAGGTTCACCTTAGTTCCCTCCCTATTTTTTTCATTTCATTCACGTTAAATCCTTCAGATCAAAATACAGCAGTATACAGCGCAGCCAGTGACTCGTTATCAGAAAAGGAGTATGACCAATTACAAATAAAAATAATATTTTTATGTATACTAAAAGGAGTGTTACTTGCAAAAATTTTAAGTATCCTACAACGGACGACGTACAACGTTTGACGTTAATGGAGGTTGAAAAAGTTGCTTTTGAACAGAAGCCAATGCTGCAATTCGGGAACTAGGAGGCGGCTAGTAATAACCTTGTGTAAGAGACTGACAGCAGTGTTGCTTTTAGCGATTCTAAATAAATCATAGCCTACTACTTACGAGTTGTACAGTTTATTTATTTTTTATACTCTACAAAATGACATTTGAAACATTGAATATGTTTCTTTAAATTTCATTTTATATATACAGTTTAGAAAATGTTTTTTTTTTTTCGTAATGTACCCTGGATAAACGTAGATCAAAAAATATCGATATATTTAGATTTCCAATTTCGTTAAAGATAACGAGGAAATAAACAAATAGCAGTATTTAAAATTGTATGTAATATATTTAAAAGGCTTTTTGTAAAGAGTATATTATTTGAAAATATGTGCTGAAAACTTGAAGCAATCTCGTCCCAAATATACTACGATATTGGAGACGACATAAACGTTCAACATGGTTTCACATGGGTCAACGTCTAGACTTTAATTCATTATTTAAGTTACTAACAATGTATGCGCGAATCAAACCCGCAGCCAGTTGTGCCACAATAAGAGCTAATATTCTTATGCCCACCAAATGTCTCTAGTTGGGACTAAGGTGAACTTATTTGTTACGTAGACAGTCACACAGCGTCATCGTCATTTAAAAGTAGCATTTTAATAAAAATTTTTTGGTTTCTCGTGTATGTATATAAACAAAACAATTTTTATACATTTTTGAAATATCCGTAGTTGGGTTTATCCGATTCTAATGTAATTATATAAAATTTACCGAATATTTCAGAAAGAAACTTTAATCTCTATACTTTTCTAACAAATTTACTTCCCCCGCTGTGAAATCTGTCAAATATTTTACTTCATTCCTAAGTGACGGCCAACTTGTGACAGAAAACGTCGTGGGTGCCTTCATTAATACACTTTGCCACTGTGCTACCGAACCGTTACAAATCTGAAATGGACTTTGTCATTAATGCACTTTTACAAATATATGTACATATTATCGGCGTTATTCATAAAAGTTGAGAGCTTTTTAAGAAATGCTTAAAGTTGCTCCCTCACTCTCTCTTTTTTATTTATTATAAGCCTGTACTTGAGTTCTATCACACCTGGAGGTATGTAGCGATGAAGCCCTAGATGGTAAATAGCACTGTCTTAATGTGAAACAAAAGCCTATTCTGTTGTCTCTAAGACACACAGATTGTAATTGGACGAAATACAGACATTGCTTGATTGTTCCACTCCTTTGCTATACCCATTTCAAAAGATTCAAAAAAAAACGGTTAAGTTCGAATGCGTAGAATATCGATAACAAAGGGTTAAAGAGCCGACCTAATTGTCCAGTTTCCAGTTTCTCTCTCTGAAATGCATTCTATAAATTAAGGATAGGCTGGCTACTCTGCCCCTGTGTTTGACGCTGACAAGATTGGTTTCAACCAAACCAGGATTACCAATAAGCCTCGTAGAACGCCTCCTCTCTACTGATCCTTGACGAAATCACAGTAAAAAAACAGATATAGAGATGTGGCGTCGCACAAGCGAAACACATCGAAGCCTAAATCGCGCTAACAAAGTTCCGAAGTTAAATCAGTATATATAGAATAGCTCCGAAGTACCACTCGGAGCGTTGGCCGCTCCCCGGGCAGAACACCTTGCACGGCGGGAGATCTCCCCTTTTCCTTCCACCCGCCACAGATATAATTTATACCAAAGTTAAGCAAGCGATAATCAACAATTATTATAAGGCGTTAATTCATTTCACAATATCATTTCACTTTACGCGAGTACTTAAAAAATTTAAAGATATACTCCTTGTTACCATTAAAACGAAGTATCATGCTGCTATTTTAGCTGGTATTTGTGGCGCAGACATAATACCTTGTAGCGTGGCTATACCATTTATTTTTAAATTAAAATATTTAAATACAAAACTTCTCAAATTAACAAGTTTCGCATCCTCATCACCCTGTTAACAATTTGCCGAGAGTCTCTTCTATACTCCCGACAACTTGCGACGTAGCTGGCACGCGTAGCGCTAGAACTGAAACGGCAAGCGAATTGTCGATGTTAATACCAGATATCTCACAATTCTGATAACTTTTGTACATCACCAGTTTAGAGTTTTTATACCTGGTATAAATATGATTTTATGATGGCGTGAAAGTGTCCATTTGCTGTCACTATTCTATGGAAGAACTTTAAAATTAAGATATTTTATAATATAAGTACTGCTGCTTTGCTGTTTGAAAAATCACATGAATTGCTTGGGACTAAGCAACTCAAAGATGTACCGATTCTGTTCCGTAGATATTCGTTCGAAGATATTCCGTAACGGATTGGGAGCTCTTCATACGTAAAAGTAACACTCACCTGGGCAACTACGTACTTCGTCGAAAAGAACTCATAGCCAAGAAGAAGACATTTCGTCTTCATCTTGGCTAAGTACGAGTAAGATATTTCATTTCTCTTCTGCTCATATCTAAACTACGACTTAAATTCGTAAACATATGTCAAAAGCGGCATAGCATATTTTTAATTAGTTTGGAATATAAACCTTCTAGTTTTATAATATTGATAAATAAACTTTTGGCAAACAAGGACAAATTTTGTTGTCATTCGTAGAAAAATAATTTTTGAACAAAAATTAAAAGCCGTCTTCAAAGAATTAAATAGACTAAAATTATTTCCGCTCAGTAATTACTTTTAAGTTCTAAGTCTAAACTTTTTATTTAGTTAAGGGTTATTTAAAGTTCTTATAAATGTCACAATCTACAACCTTCGTTCGTAAAATTACGACCTCAGAGAATAACCAGCAAGAAACTGGGGTATTTTAATTCCACGATGTAGTGTCGTTTACGACTCATAATAAATTACTACCTATAATATACACTTTACATACATGCATATCTAACTTATATATAATGTCACATACGTTGCATACATACATAGTGTCACTCCTGTATACCCGAAATTGAAGTAAATTACCGAATTTACCCAATGACTAACTTACGTGGTAGAGCCATGCTGCAGCTATATTAATATTTTATATTATTATTGTAGCACGAATGGGTCGGCTCGACCGGGGAAGGACCACGCTCTCACAGAGTACCGGCGTAAAATAGCAGCTTGATGCTGCTGTGTTTCGTATGGTGACTGTAGAGAACCGGAGATCCTTTTTACTGGAACAGAGGCATTTTATCTTAGTCCTCACGGCTGACACCGCATCTGCATTTTAATTCGCAAACGATGATAGATGTATGGGCAACAGCAACCACTTACCGTCTGGTGGACTGTGTGCTCGTTTGTCACCCTTATTTTATAAAAAAAAATTACTAGAACTGAAGATTTTGAGGCCTCCCAGTGTCGGTGAAGTGAGTTTAAAAGGTACTTACGTTGCATCCAAACGCCTGTAGTCCTGAGGTTACCGAACACGCAGAGTCCAAATAGCATCGAGCTACCCGTACATAGCAAAACACGTTTTTTTTTTCTAAAATATGGGATCAAACGGAAAATTCTGAAAGAAGTGATTGGTAACTAGTTTATGGCCATCACAAATACAAACTCAATATCATGTTAGTCACTTTTTATGGCATGTTATCCAACTTACACATTTGGCAAATTCCAATTGTAATAAATCCAACTAAAGTGGAACAACAGAAGCAAATGTATATCAATATTTTTTAAATGTCAATAAAATCAATATATTAGTTTAACGGTAGCCACAGTATTTACAAAAATTGCAGAGTGAAAGATTTTTCTAGACATCGCTCTATATTGACATATTTTATAGCAAGTATTACAACAGAATTTCCTCTGCAAGTTAGTTTGTTACAGTTTCATCATCATTACCAGCCTGTGACAATCGTCCACTACCTGACGTTGGCCTTTCCCAAGGCGTGCCAGTTAGCCCGATCTTTGGCTACATGCATACAGTTCCTACTAACCTCATTGCGCAGATCGTGGCTCCATTTAGTCAGGGTGCTACTACTACTTACTACTTACTTACTCGTACTTTAATTTTAAGCTGACTTCTAAAACGGAGACAGTACAAAATTCGACTGTGTATTTTTTGTATATATGTTACAAGTCAACTGTGAACCGACTTTGATGTTTTTTCCATTGAATAGGTTTTATACTTCAGGGGTGGTCTCGTGTAAATTTAGAGAAAAAATTTCACCCGTAAGGTGAAATTTTTTTGCTGTTAAATATAATTTTTAATGTAACTATTTCGACGACAGCTTAAGACGACTTGCAACTTCGTTACGATATTTTCGCCTTTTGTAAACGGGCCGGCTAAACCTCCATATACGAACGCACGCCACACTGTTCCGAGTCGATTGATGTAGGTGTTTCGGTACTGCGTTGTGGCAATCTATCACGGAGACCTAAGTCGAGCAGTGTATTTTTTTGATGGATTATCTATATTAAAATATTAATGGTACCTATTAATATTTATCCAATATAAATTTGTAACAAAATGAGAGTGGGATACATGTTAGAATGATTCAGGAGAGAAAGATAAACAAAAGGCGGATAGATAAGGTGCTAATGTGTATATTATGTTTGAAACATGAAAGACAAATAGATACAGATCTCTTTATAGTGAGGATGCAGTTAAAGAAATTTAAAAGTATAAAATCTTTAATTTTCCCACTCATACCATCATAATATATTATTTTGTTTGATAGCATAAACGAATACTGTGGCATTTCCTTATTGTAATGTATATAATTTTGAACGGTCACTGGATTGAAAATTAACCATAAATTTTGTGTCACGCGCTTTGATATTCGTTCTTATCTTGATAACATGCAGAGGGTCTGTTTATTTGAAAACTGTCAGCCTTATCTTTATTACCTTAAAGTTGTTAATGCTTTAACGAATACGAATTTTACAGAACAACAGGCGTGGATAATAGTGTTTAATACGTTGGGCTGTGAAATGTTTCTAACCATTCAACCCTCGTTTGAGGTCAAGGACATTTGCTTTTCTCACATATTCGAACGGTACCTACGTTTTATACCGTTTATTAAATAATCTTTATGTCCATTTATATAAATAAAATAAAAGTATTATATTAAAAACTTACTTACTTACTTATCTTCACGCACAATCCCTGACGGGGTAGCCAGAGAGAACAGATCGCCAAGTGTCACGATCCTTACATACCTCTTTCGCTTCTTTCAGATTCATTATCTTCTTCATGCATGCACGTCTAAGTATACGAGTACTTTTGACCCTACCCTCTTCGAGCAATTTGCTCACATGGTCTTCGAAAGTTAGTCTCGGTCTACCTCGACACCTTTTAATATTAACTTTCGCGCTATATATTTTCTTCACCATTCGGTCTTCACTCATTCGCTCAACGTGCCCAAACCACCGAAGCACGCCCTTATCAATTTTTGTGATAAGGTCATCTTTCAAACCTGCCATATTGCGAATCTCTTCGTTTCGCTTTCGGTCGGCCATGGTAACGCCGCACATTTTACGAAGAGATCGCATCTCCACTGCATTCAACTTACTTTTATGCTTCTTCTGGCATACACAGGTTTCGCTGCCATATAACAAAGTCGGTACCAACACTGCGTTATGTATTGCAAGGCGTCCACTCTTCGCTACGCCTTGCCTTTTGACTAACGCAGTCAGGGCACCATTGACTTTGTTCCCGGCAGCGACACGCCAGTCCACATCTAAATCACATCTTCCATCCCGGCTAAAAGCACTCCCCAAGTATACAATTTCATTTACCTGTTCTAGACATTCCTGATTTACCCATATTTCACACTTCGTTCTCTCTTCGTCCCTTTCAAATACCAGAACCTTAGTTTTATTAGCATTCAAACGGAGACCTTTAATTTCACATTCCTCTTTCATACACGTGACTAATGCCTGCAGTTCTGCCTCTGATGGTGCAATAAGCACTGCATCATCAGCATACAGCAGACAATTTACTTTAATGTCACCCAATTTCACACCCAAACAACTATCTTTCAGCTTCTGTAAACAGCTGTCGAGATACAGTATGAACAGCCAGGAAGACATGACACAACCCTGCTTTACGCCCGTTTGGACGTTAAACATGGGTGACAGGTCATGCCCTACCCGCACACAGGCTTTACAGTCACAGTAAAGAGACTGCACAGCCCTTAGCAATTGACCATCCACACCATACCCCGGCAACAGTTCCTACATTTTCTTCCTTACAACCTTATCAAATGCTTTCTCAAGATCCACAAAAGCACAGAAAATCTTCTTGTTAGCAGCCAGAAGCTTTTCCGTGATCATGCGGAGAGAAAACATTTGATCCGTGCATCCTCTTCCAGGTCTAAATCCGCATTGTGCCTCCCATAGAAATCTTTCCGATTTCTCTTGCATCCTACGTGTCAAAACCTTCGAGTAAACTTTACTTGCTAAACTGGTCAAGCTGATCGCCCGATAGCACCCGCAGTCAAAATGTGAACCTTTACCTTTATATAAAGGCACAATGACTGCGGATCGCCAATCATCCGGGATATCCCCCGTCCGCCAGCACAAATTGCACAGCAGACGAAAGCTGTCCCTGACGCGAGGCCCACCATACTTGACCATTTCAGCAGTAACTCTGTCTAGTCCCGCAGCCTTACCACATTTCAAACTTCGAATCGCATGTTCAATCTCTTTCATACTGATGACCTCAGTGTCATCGAGGTCCGGGTCTGGCGTACCAGTCACGGCGTCATCCCCGGATCCCTCACTAAGATCATCACACGCATACATTTCTCTATAAAATTCGCTCCATCGCTGCATGACGTCCGATTTTTCTGATAGGACGTCATTATTTCTCGAAAGCACTTTGTTCATTCTTAAGGCCGTCGCACCACTTCGGGCCCTTCCAACCTCTTTTCAGAAGAGTTTGGAGTTCTCCTTAAAGTTGTGCGACAACCTTTCGTCCGCTTCCATTCGACACCTTTCACGCACTTCCTCAATCAGTGCTTTCGTGTGAACTTTCTGCAGCCTATATCTTTCTTTCATCTTCTCTCTCATATCCTTAACATTACTAGAGGCTAAGTAGTCTAACCATGCTTTCTTCTTCTTCTTTACAGCTTCTTTCACTTCATCATTCCACCATGCATCTCTTCTTTTACTACTGCTTCTTTTTATTGTTCCACACACTTCTTCCGCTGCACTTACCATTCCATCCCTAAGGTTCTGCCATGTTCTTTCTACACATTCTTTTCTGCCATCGATGGTGTCAAGCTTTTCGGCTACCCTCGCATGATATTTGTCCCTAGTATCCGCTTCCTGAAGCTTCCAGCTTCGGATGCGACAGACCGACTGTGGTTCTGTTACTGCCGTCCGGTAGCGCCAACCCGCGAACAGACCCCTAAATCTAGTAATCACTAGATAGTGATCCGTTCCCAGGTCAGCACCCCTGAACACTCGCGTATCCATCACCTGTTTTCGCAGTCGGTCATCCACCAGGAACAAATCGATCATACTTCTCTCATTCTCTAGTATACATATGGATTTTCTTGTGATTAAACATAGTGTTTGTCACAAGAAGACCCTTTTCCTTGCACACCGCCAGTATAAGCTTGCCAGCATCATTAACCCTTTTATCGCCAAACTTTCCAAGTACCGACTCGTACTCTGGTCGAGCGGTACCAACCCATCCATTCAAATCACCACATACAACAATTCTTTCGTTTCCCCTAGCCAAATCTAGAACTTCTCTTACATTCTCCCAAAACTCCTCCAGCTCAGCCCTGGACGACGAAACTACCGGCGCATAAACAGCAAAAAGGAATAACTTCGTCAGTCCCAATTTAAAGCGAACCCAGAGAAGTCTTATATTAAAAACTACTGGTAATAAATACTATTAACATTAATAATGTTCCTGTAAATATCTCTTAAGCTTAAATTGCTTATGTTTTGAGCGGTTCACGACAGAGTTCGAATGGCGCATTAGATGTCACGACTTTGGAGTTCACGTTTATTACCCTACCATTAGTACTGTCGCTTCCAAGGTGAGGTGAACCCTCATTCTACTGTCACCGATATTTGAAAAAAATAAATTAGCGGCAGTAATATTACTTTGATCTAAAATCGATTTACAATACAATCGATTTTATCTATTAGATTCATCAAAATTGATTTGAACCATTAGACTTGGTTAAAACTTTATAACCGATATTTTTCCATTAAAAACGTTACCGTTACACCCTTTTTAAATTTCACTGCTAAGCATAGGCTTCGCCATAGATTGTCCCTGTTCTTTAGTCTTTAGTGGTTATTCCCATTTTCTGTTTAATTTCTCTCTGTCGCCTTTTTCGGCACTCACGGGATGACATAGGGTAGTGGTAATTCTTACACCGAAACTACATGGCAGCGGTAGTCAAAAACACTTTTGGCTAAACTCTAGTCAATAACACATTTGAATGTTTTCATCTGTTAAAAGTAATTGTGACCGAGAAATACTTTGACTGTGACATTTGCATAAAGTAGGAATAAACTGAGGTTCGAAAATCATAACTCTAAGTTCACAACTCATAATTGACCGTTCACGGAATTTTCATAAAACGAACACGCATGATGCGTGTTCCTTTTATGAAAATTAAAACAGAAAAAATTAAATGGCAATTTATAATCACACAGATACAAGTACAAACATAGTTCCCATTTCCTGAATATCTTTTGGGTGTCAGATACAACTCTCAGGGATGACAACTATTTAGAAAAACTTGCAAAATAAAATTTTACCTATTTATAAAATTTCATTCAATTTGTTAGAGCCGTTTCTGTAAAACCAATTTACATAATGTATAGCTCGTTTCAAGTATTAAGAGTACCTGGGCAAGCTTTACCAGGTGTTGGAATTTTTGAAGTGAAAGTTTCTTTAGATGTATTGAGTAATTGTAACATGGGTAACTACTATGAGTTCGCGTCACCGATATTAGTATGTCTATAGCTATAAATGTGACGTGTCGCGCGTTAGATATACGGGTCAGACGCTTTTCATATGGGTAAACTTTTATGAGTTTGCGTCTAACGTCAAATCGCATATACGTGGTAGAGCCATGCTGCAGCTATATTAGTACCTAGTATAGTTATGTCGCCGGGTCGCCACGACCGGGGAAGGATCATGCTCTCACAGAATACCAGCTTAAAATGGCAGCGTGACACTGCTTTGTTTCGTATGGTGACTGCAGAGAACCGGAGACCCATTTTACTGCAAAAGAGGCATTCCATCTTAGACCTCACGGGTGACGACGCATCTGCATTTTGATTCTTTATTGAGGATAAATGTAGGTAGATGGACTTTGTCACCTTATCCTATAAAAAAAAATCCAACATGCTGTAATAGCAGCTATGAGTATGTTGTGTTGCGCTTGGACAACAGTAAAAGTACGGATTATATTTGTATATAAAACATATACTTACAAAACCACTGTAATTTCATAGCTTTAAATTTTTATTTCTGTCGGCGGTCCTCAATTACTTTCAATTTTTTTTAGGGATGGATGATACCTATTTAGGTAAATTGGAAACCAACTTAGTATCTAAATACCAAATTACATCCAAATAGAGTCGTTTAAAAAAATACTATTAACATATCTACATGTTCACAGGGATAACACCTATCTATACAAAACTTTGTAAGCAAAATATTATCGAAACTAAATTTTTCATTTAAATTTAATAGTTGTCTTCAAGGCAAGAGTGAAAAGGCTACGCTTAGGTAGTGCGATATATGTTAAGTGAATTTTTATTGCAATCAATTTGGGACTTATAAAGGGCGGCCTTGTACATTCTCTGCCGGTTAACCCTGGGAGAAAAACATGCAAAGTGCTGGCAGGTGCACACATTAACGGAAACAAAGAAAATAAATAATAAACAGGTATAAATAACATAACACATGAATTGCAAGCTCTAAATATATTTATGGATATCTAATTGTAGGACAAGCGGCTCTTAGGTAAAGTAGCTTGTAAGACATAAGAAAGTAAATGCTTGCGGTATGTTGCCGCACGTATGTTATACCAGCGTCAAATACGCTGCTGTTTTATTACGCTAGTATACCTATGTAGGTGTTTATTGGTTACAGTATCCATTTACTATCAAAAAACAGAAAAGAAAAAAAAAGAAAAAAATGGCGTCATAATGATGCTTTATCGTATGATGAGAGACGAAAACTGGAGATATTTTTTACTGATATTGGAGCAATCCATATTAGTCTTCAGAGATGACACGCACTTGCATTTTAGATGGGGATGCTTATAGTTCCACAGTATCCCCTTACTGGACTTAGTGCTCGATTGTCACCATTATTACTTTTATAAATAAATAAATTATTCAAAATTAACGAAACTTACATAACGGAAAGTTGGCATCAGAGTCGTACATATTTCCAAGGAAGCATGTTTGGGACAACATGAGAGGTCTTTACTCAACTGGCGTGCGACGTTAATACGGGATTGTGCCCAACATAATCCAGTTACTGCTAAGATGTAATAATATACAATTCGGAGTGGTAGATGTTTGCATTCAGTAAGTGTGTCTACTGCATTCATGGCATAACAATTGTAATAATATCTTCAGTCAGTAATACATCAGACCATATTTTATTAATTTTTTAGACGTAAAGGACCGACGAACTTACCTAGTTCTAGTTTCTAATGAGTCTACTTGATAGTATGTGGCTGTGATTTTTTTTATTGAATAGGGTTGACAAACGAACACACAGTCCACCTAATGGTAAGTGGATGCTGTGGCCTATTACCATCTACATTTTTCTTCAATTATGGATCAAAATACAGATGTCACCCCTGAGGACTGAGATGGAATGCCTCGTTTCCAGTAAAGGGTCTCCGGTTCTATACACTCACCATAACTTTTATGAGCTGAATATTTATTATTATTTTATTAGATTTTATTCTTACAATTTAAAATATTAACATAATTAATAAAATCATGCGTTATTTTTCAGAAATCCATTATATTAAAGAATAAAAAAATAGCCTAACCCTTTCGCTGTCCCTGTACTACATCTAGGTAATTGCTATTGTGCCTGAAAACCGGAAAGTGAAAGTGTTAAAATAAAATGATATCTCTTACCTTCCTTTCTCCTCCCTCCTCCCTTTCGCTCCTACCATCGGATAACCAGGTGCTGGGCCAGTCTCCACCGTTTCGTTGTCGACTAACATGCATTCAAACCAAATGGTTTGTTTTATCGTTCATCATGCGTGCAATATAGGAGTGGAATAAGTTTCCATCCGATTACAAAGTGGGCGTCTTCAAGGCAAAAGGTCAAAAAGGCTTTTGTTAAGTCAGTGCGCTTTACAATCTTTGGCTGCATCACCACTTACCATCAGGTGGAATAGATGTCAATCACTGGCTTACAATAGTAAAAAAAAATTAAAAAAAAAACATAGTAAAAATAATACCTATCTTGAAAAATACTCCAACACCACTACTCCCAACACCACTACTCCCAACACCACTACTCCCAACACCACTACTTCCAACGCCACTACGCTAGGAAAGACACAACCTATTAACATAAATTCGATAATATGTTGACGGATTTCCTGCCATCAGTTAGATACCAGAGAGCTTCGTTCGTTAGTTAGCAGAATACACCGCATGTGGGTGAAGTTAGCAGTTAGAGATAAAATTGTTAAAACATTTCCAATTCATAGCACTTTGATACATTTACTAACAGATTTATAGTTAAAGTGTATTAGGTTAGCACAACAGCATTAACTTGAATTACTACTATGTTTCGGATGGTTAGTAAAGAGAGCAGGAGACTTTTTTAGTTCTCAGAGGGTGACAACTAATCTGCATTTTGACATTTAATCGAAGAAATATATAGATGATTATGGGCCACGGCAACCACTTACCATCAGGCGGACTACGAGCTCGTTTGTCACCCTTATTCTATATAAAAATCATATTTCAAAACTTAGTTTCAATTTAAAAAACAACATATATTCAAGACAGAATACAAATCATTAATTATTAAACCTAACCTAGTTTGAAACCTATTTTGTACAGTTGTTAGTTTTCTGGCTTTACGAAATAATATTTTTCAAACTTGTTATTAGGAGCCTTGGTAGCTCATGCTTTTTATATTACAATTTCATAGCATGTTGACGCGAGTTCAATCTTCGCCATCGCGAATACGCCATTGCCATGACAGACTATCTAAAGTCCCTGCAGAACATAGGCGTCCAACATAGATTGCCTCGTAAGCCCTACAACGTAGGGGGATATTTTTCGTATTTTTCACGCTTTGTAAGCAGGTTGGCCAGTATGATGAAGCTCAAGGTCGCTCAGCGAGCTATGGAGAGGGCTATGCTCGGAGTTTCTCTGCGTGATAAACTTAGGAATGAGGATATCCGCAGTAGAACCAGAGTGACCGACATAGCCCAACGGATCAGTAAGCTGAAGTGGCAGTGGGCCGGCCATATAACTCGAAGAACCGACAACCGATGGGGAAGAAAGGTTCTCGAGTGGCAGCCTCGTACCGGTAGGCGAAGTGTAGGGCGTCCCCCCACGAGATGGAGTGACGACCTGGTAAGACAAGCAGGAAGTCGATGGATGCAGGTGGCTCAGGACCGTGCTTTGTGGCATTCTTTGGGGGAGGCCTATGTTCAGCAGTGGACTTGTGAAGGGCTGTAATGATGAAGCAGGTTGGCAATGGAAGTTTTTTTTCAGCTTTTATAAGGAAGATGCTGCTATCCATCTCCTCTTTCTGCTTTCCTCTGTTTCCTAAGTAAGAAAAAAGCGCAGTAGACTAGCTGATTCATAACCCAATCAGAAATGAGGGGAAACCTGCGCCCAGTGGTTGGATGTACATAGACTGTACCATTACCTTTTCAGTTTATTTATTTTCAAATAGCACCTTTTTTCGTCAACAGCTAGGAAGGTTTTACTATTATGGCTACGCTTGGCAGGCAGCAAGGTATCGCAATATCAACGTTTTACTTAAATAACGCTACACTACGCATACCAATTGCATCATTTTCATCATCATTACAACCTACAAGTCCACTCCTGAATATAGTCACTCCTAAAGAATGCCAAGAAGCACGATTTTTTTTAATAGGATAGGGTGATAAACGAGCACACAGTCCACCTGATGGTAAGTGGTCGCTGTGGCCCATGGACTTCCACATCTATCCTCGTTTGCAAATCAAAATGCAGATGCGTTGTCACCCGTGAGAATTAAGATGGAATGCCTCCTTTCCAGTAAAAAGGGTCTCCGGTTCTCTACACTCACCATACGAAACACAGCAGCGTTAAGCTGCTATTTTACGTTGGTATTCTGTGAGAGCGTGGTCCTTCCTCGGTCGAGCCGATCCATTCGTGCTACAACTATACTACTAATATAGCTGCAGCATGGCTCTACCACGTACAAAATTTTGCTTCGCTTACTAGGTCGCTACGCCATGGAGGGGGGAGGGGGCGTATTGCTAACTTGTATTATGGGTACTACTACATTTTTAAATAATATATTTAAATGTATGTTTGTATTAACATTGTAATTTTCTATTATACTATGCTAAAACTATTTCAAACTTCATAAATATAAATGTTGGTATGGTATCAATTTATTCAGTCATCACAGAGTAGTAATTATATATCCCATCTCACCCACAGTGTTTGTTCAGCTTGAAATTTCAATTGGGATAACTCTGTGAACTATAATTGTTTAATCAAACAAAAACAAAATGTTTTTTCCATATTCAACAAATATTATTTGACTTCGTTTAACATTACACTATATTCAAATTTCAGAAGTAATATGTAACAAGTATGAAGTTAGATGCGAAGAAACAAAAGGGTAACAAGAATTGTTCAGCATTGTATATTTTACATGCCAGCTGTTTATTTTATATGCACTCTAAAAGGCTGTCTCAAGCATCAAGTCATTTTGTAAACATCTTAGCGAGCCGTTCGGCAGGGTCTTTTTAAATTTAAGTTGCCCCACATTAATAATGAAGCACGTCGGTTTAGGCACGGACTCGAAAAAGAATTATTTATGGAGGCAGCCTGTTTCCCTGTTTCAATATTCTTGTTGCGTTTATTTAGGAAAATATTTTAAAAGTGGCCACAAAATAAAATATTCTCTGTATCCCAAGTTTTATAAAAAAAGTAATTCGTTCGTCTTTTATATTTACACTCATACAACATTACAGGTCATACAAAATTAGAAGAACAAAATTAGTTCTAATTGTACCAACTTGATCTATTCAAATTAAATTGTTGAAAAAAAAACTTAAGGTTTATTAAAAAATATAGTGACACTAAGCTTAACACTGAAACTGTGAATAATATTAATTTTTTTTCAAACAAAGTGAACACTAAATAGTGTTCAGACAAACAGCAAAAATGTTTTTTTTTATATGTGGCGCCGGATGAGGTACAGGAAGTTGATGGATTCAGATGGCTCAGGATCGTGCCTTCTGGCATACCTGAGGAACGCCCTTTGCTTAGCAGCGGAATTTTAACGGGCTGTGATGATGATGATGATGATAATGATTTGTGTTAGTGCTGTTACTGTCTAATCTCATTGTCAAAACAACTTGCTGCCAAAACTTCTGCATTCGTCTGGGCACACTTTTTGTATCCAGTACATAATATATTATATACCTGGCATTATCATTTAGGTAAATTAATTAATAATTAAAAAAATAATTGCATTTTACTACAACTTCAAGAATATTAATATCACCTGGTCAGACCGGAGGTCCCTAGTAAAGACTTTTTTAAAGTTGTTAAAAATTATCTTGCGCAAATCCGCTCGATTAAATAAAATTGTGTCTTACCTAGTTTAAACAGCATCACCCGCACTCCCTCAATTGCTTGCACTATCCCCGTCACCACTTATCCCAGTACCACTACTCCCAACACCACTGCACTAGGAAAGACACACCACTGACGACAATACTGCGTGCACTATCCCCGTCACCACTAATCCCATCACTACACTAGGAAAGACACACCACTGACAACAATACGACATGTGTTTCACCTCTACATGCAGAATCTCGGTGAGCGGCGAGCCAAAAAAACCGATCACTTAGCGGTCAGCCACCGCAGAGTCTACATCACCTGAAGATTCCTTTTGTAGAGTTCATACTTTACTTCATAATGAAGTAAGTTGTACAATTAACAAAAAAAAATTTTTTTAGGAACAAAGAAGTATTTTGTTTTTAATTAGTTGCAATTTGCGTTTTCATATCACGTGAATTGGTGGACTTTAAAGTATAGCTTGACTGTCAGTAGAGTGATAAAGATTACCACTATGAAATGGAGCTCGAGAAGCCCAACTATCCATATTGTTGTGTGGCGCGGACCCAGCGCTATTTCACCAGTTTCTGTTGTCACATTTACTAGTAATATTTAGTAAAGGATTATCCATTGCAGGGGACAGCGACAATGCAATTAAGATAACTAAGAAAATATCTCAATTTATTAGGAACTTTTCCCTCTATTGCACGCCTCATAATGCGAATCGTTATAGTTGTGTTTTACTCTCGACATGTCAAGGCTAAGCAATTTTTTGTTCTTAAATTCATATCGTAACCATATTGTTATATGATAATACGATAGCCGTATATCAAGAAAACTCTCTAATTAATCCATCTTATATTTTCTAAAAAATAATTTTATATTGCTACTTTGAAAAAAATCGGTTTGAAAAAAAAGTTACGTGGACGTCCGGATGTTGATTTTGTATGTGATTACGATAATTCCCGAAATAATTGACGTATCGAGACCGCTTTTTTTTAATTAGCTTCAGAATTACAAAATAACTGTGGTTTCCTATTTCATATCAAAAGTCTAGTATGTGTAGTTTCTTAATAAAATTATTTTCAACTTTCATAAGTTTTAAAGATATTCAAAATGTAAAGGCACTGTCTTATATTTTTTTAGCATTTGATAGACAAAGGGCAAACGTACCATTCAGTCTACATCGATTTTATACTTTGATTAGGCAATCGAACCTTTCTTCCCCATCGGTTGTCGGTTCTTCGAGCTATATGGCCGGCCCATTGCCACTTCAGCTTACTAATCCGTTGGGCTATGTCGGTCACTCTAGTTCTACTGCGGATATCCTCATTTCTGAGTTTATCACGCAGAGAAACTCCGAGCATAGCCCTCTCCATAGCTCGAAAGAAAGAAGAAGGAAGGTTAAGAAAGGTTCTCGAGTGGCAGCCTCGTACCGGCAGGCGAAGTGTAGGGCGTCCCCCCACTAGATGGAGTGACGACCTGGTAAGATATGCAGGAAGTCGATGGATGCAGGTGGCTCAGGACCGTGCTTTGTGGCATTCTTTGGGGGAGGCCTATGTTCAGCAGTGGACTTGTGAAGGGCTGTAATGATGATGATGATGATAGGCAATCGAATTATATTGGTAAACATTTTTTTCCTGTAGGTTAACATTCTAGTAGTTAACATTCTATTATTTTGCCAGGTTAAAATAATAGAGCGCTAAATTTTATACACGTAAATAACATATTTTTAAAGTCAGGAATACAGTTATTATTTTTTTCATCAAAATTAAATGAAACGCTCATGAGACGTGCACTTTTGGATTTTCCAAACTATACTTTTAAAGTATTAGAGTGAAAAGCGATTGAACAATACACCTAATTCTAATTAGCTGCTGTTGCCCAAGGCCACCTCCGACCAAGTTCAATCATGCCAAGTGATATTTACCACCTCTAAGGCGTAAGATGGAAAACTTCACAATCTTCAATTATACCGATACTCTCACCTATCAAACCGGAATACTGTAGTAGATGCACTGCTGCTTGGTGATTGTAATAAGTAACTACTCAGACGGACTCCCAGACAAAAAATTACTTTTACGAAATTTAAATATTTTAGTGAAAATTGGTGTAAACATGAACGTGATCAACAATTAAGGGATTTTATGATACCTTAACAAATTTGGTTTTATGCCAAAATTATATTTAAGTAATTTGTATAAACGGCATCTTAAAGTGTTTCCTTTAATTTTATATAAAGGTCAATATTCATTATGGCACGTCAATGCGAGGGTTCCTTATTGAATCAGTTGTTTCTTTACTGAAATCCATTTGGGTTGATAAAGCAATAAAGGTCCAATTTGCTTGGCTTTCCGAGTAAAAGCTCTTAGCGGTTAAGCCGACGCAATGGACTTTTATCCTTGGCACTGAATTTTTAACTGCAAAGAAAATGTCGTAACTAAGACCTTCCAACGGAAAAAAAACATGCACCTGCGAGACTTTACGTTTAATTTAAAGACTAGGTGGCCTTGGGGCTAAGTGCTCGTCGTAAATTTTGCGAGCAACCCAAGTTCGATTCCCGAACAAAATTGTTAAATGCAGTTTAAAGTGCCGCATTAATACGTGTTCGATGGTAGCAAAAATATCGTGAGCATGTCTGAAAAATAAAATAATAATAATAATGTCCTTCACTAAGATTTCCGTTACGGCGGCTATTAACGCAGACTAGCTATCTGTAAAGGCAGGATTATAGTGCCCGAGTGTATGCACAAGCATAGGTACCCTCACTATTCCCTCACTCTCGTAATCAGATGGGACAGTGATCCAACACAATCGGGGGGAAATCAGACGCATTACCAACCGCTATACGTACTTTCGGAGGCACGAGGCAAAAAACTGCTACATTCCTAACTCCACAATTCCATTGAAATTTCTTGACATTATAACTCTAAATCCGATTTTGGCCCGACTCGGGTTGTGAATCTAGCACCTTATGATCAGAAATTGCGCCAACGACCACTAGACCATTTAAAGAGTCAAAAAAGAGCAATAAAATGTTCCATTGAGCACCGCTGCGACTTTTTGCTCCATAACCTTGAGGGTTCGATCTCTGCCGGCACCAGTGATTTTTTTAAATTTCCTTAGTGGTGTTTGGAATGCATACTTACAAAGCAATCAATACAACATATAAAAAATAGTATCCACATCACGTTTGTTTGTCTGTCCACTACTTTCGCCGGAATTGCTAAAAGAATTTTCCACCGATCTTAACCCCTTCCCTGTCCCAGGAAATTATGATTATATATTTATATGAAAATTTCGATTGTTTAATTATTGTACCGGTTTCGCGAACAGGGGAACTGTTTAAGTACTTATAAATGTTGACGTAGTTGTAGCTCAAAAATTAATAGTATCAAAACAAAGTAGTAGGTACTTTGTTTTGATACTATTAATTTTTGAGCTGTGCACTGTTTTAATTTATAATACCGGTTAAAACTACTAGACAAACACTTTTAGTTAACTTTAGGTTATTGTGAGATTCAAATTATAATTGTAGATTTCTCAGCATTCCAGTTAGACGTGTTAAAACAAATCTTACTACTCTAATCTAGGGATTAAAAGGATCGAGGAAACCTACACGTGTGAAAACTATAATATAACAAAAATACGTGAACTCCGCTTACGTGCGCTAGAGCAGTGCAGCGGACTAATTGCTCCATATCATAGAAATTAGGGGAGGCCTGTGCCCAACAGTGGAACGTTTCTTGGTTGTTACTTTTATTTGGCAGGCAATTTCATGATAAATGTATAATAAAAATATACCTGACACCTCCAATCACCTTCAAACAAAGAATTTAACAGATGAGCTGACACCCTCCTAAGGACAAAGATTGTTTAAAGGTTACTTGGATGACGAAAAAGATTCTTCTTCTCGATAAATACTACCCATTTATCCAGAATAAGACAGAACAAAATCAGTTGTTAGTTTCTTTGCGAAAATTGCGTTGTTTTTATACGTGGTAGAGCCATGCTGCATCTATATTATGGTTGTAGCACGAATGGGTCGGCTCGACCGGGGAAGGACCACGCTCTCACAGAATACCAGCGTTTCGTATGGTGAGTGTAGAGAACCGGAGACCCTTTTTACTGGAAACGAGGCATTCCATCTTAGTCCTCACGGGTGACAACGCATCTGGATTTTGACTCTTAATCGACGATAGATGTAGATGTCTATGGGCCACAGCGACCGCTTACCATCAGGTGGACTGTGTGCTCGTTTGTCACCCTTATCCTATAAAAAAAAAGAAAAGTTTACCAACAGTGGTGCGAAGTGACCTTTGCCCGTAGTGAATGAAGTGCCGAAGATGTCTTCGCGACGATTAATAGACGATACATACATTACATATGGCACGAATAATCGTTATCGCGATGAATGCGGTCCAGGCTATATATTAAAATTGTAATATAACGGATTTAAAAAAAAAACATAAAATTAATAGTTTTTACATAAGAGCTCTTTCATCCTCCTCTCTCAAGAGGGACTTTTAATGATGAACTCTTTCTTCCAGAAGCGTACCTACAATAAATGGACCTGGTCGAGCCCCGATGGTTCGGCAAAAAATAAGACTGACTTCAATATGACGACCAGACGACAACTGTTCAGAGTTAGTGACAAGTGATAGTTAGTGGTAGTACGGGGGGGGGGGGGGGGTGAAAACCAGCAGCGATCACCAAGTGGTCAGCTTCACTCTGAACCTAAAGGTCTCGTCTAATGAAGTCAATGCTCCGTCCCTCTCGTGCTCTGGTCCAAAGTCCCGAAACCTTTCAGCTCGAGCTACAAAACCATTTTCAATGCCCAAAAGATTGCAATGCAGTGGACGATATAAATGACAAGCTCGTGGAAACTGTCCATGCGGTGTGAGCTAAGTTCTGCAAGACCCGCCGCAGAAGAACACAAAACTCTCAGATCACACTCTAAATCTCATGGCTGTTATATGGGAAGTGAAGCTGCAGTCTTCAGCAGATTTGATAGCATACAGGCAACTAAACAGACACATCTCCAAATGCGAGCGGCGGGACTTAGGCAATTTCAATACAGCTCGTATTGAAGAAACAATCGAGTGAACCAGGGCTCCAAAGCATTTGCTAGTGATCTTTCTGCCAGAAAGAGCCACCTGTCGAAGCTGAAGACCGAGTGTGGCAGCGTCGTTTCCGGGACATTTGAGATTTTGAGTGAGATTGAAAGGTTCTATGGGCTTCTTTTTTACGTGGTAGAGCAATGCTGCAGCTATATATCTGTTATAGTTGTAGCACAAATGGATCGACTCGACCGGGGAAGGACCACGCTCTCACAGAATACCAGCGTAAAATAGCGGCTTAACGCTGCTGTGTTTCGTATGGTGAATTTAAAAAAAAATAGGAAAATAGGAAATAGGTGAAAAAAAACCGGAGACCCTTTTTACACGAAACAAGGCATTCCATCTTAGTCCTCACGGGTGACAACGCATCTGCATTTTGATTCGTAATCGAGGATAGCTGTAGATATCTATGGGCCACAGCAACCACTTACCATCAGGTAACAGCACAGCAACAGCGGAGTTTCTGAAAGCGGGTAGAAAACCGGTACTTAAAGTCCCTCAGAGGCTCTTTAATTCCTTCCTCCATGGTGGCACTACACCAGAGGCATGGAACAGAAGTGCGGTGGTCTTGTTCTTCATGAAAGGCCACAACGCTTTCTTGAAGAACTACAGACCAATTTTCTTACTTAAGCACTATGCTCAGTGACTTTAATAGTGTCACCCAACGGACAGGTCTTGACATGAACATGGACAAAACAAAGATCATGTATAACGTCTACGTCACACCTAAGCCGGTAGTTGTTGGGAGCACTAAGCTCGAAGCTGTTGACGAGTATGTTCACCTAGGACAAATAGTCCCACTAGGTAAGTCAAATTTCGACCAAGAGTTCAATCGACGAATTCAACTCAGCTGGGCAGCGTTCGGGACATTAAGACACATCTTCTTGTCAGGTATAACTCAAAACCTGAAAACGAAATAGTACAACCAGTGCGTGTTTCCAGTAATGACTTATGGAACTGAACCGTGGTTCTTCGCTGCTGACCGTATAAGAAAGCTCAAAGTCGCTTAGCGAAGTTATGGAAAGGGATATGCTTGGATTTTTTCTGCGTGATAAACTTAGAAATGAAAATAACTCTGTAGAACCAGAGTGACCAACATAGTCCAATGTATTAGTAAGCTGAAGTGGAAATAGGCTGGCCATATAGGTCGAATAACCGACAACCGATGGAGAAAAAAGGTTTTTGAGAGGCGGCCTCGTGCCGGCGGACGAAGTGTAGGGCATACCCCCACTAGATGGAGTGACGACCTGGTAAGACATGCAGGAAATCAATGGATGCAGGGTGCTCAGGACCGTGCTATGTGGCATTCCTTGGTGGAGGCCTATATTCAGCAGTGAACTTGTGAAGGGCTGTAATATGATGATGATGACATAAGAGTTTCTGAAGTCGGTGCTAAGACAAAGTGTATCGAAGAATTAAAGCCCATAATCCAGAATCTATTATTTTTTTTTAGAATTATAAATAATTTTTTTTTGTAATTTAGTTTTTAAATAATGTTATCTCCACACTAGGATTTTTTTCTGTATCGTGGGGGCAATTTATATACACAAAATTCACAAGGACAAATTATTATGTTATTATGTGGAAATTATTTTTTGATTTTGTTGTTTTCAAGTCGGTTTTACTTCTTTCAAAAGCTAAATAATTTAACCCTTTTGAGTGGACTAAGGAATATCACAAATCTAAGTTAACAATTAGAAAGCCTTATTAGCTACATTAAAACTATATCCTCTACTTCCTCTTGTCATTTTTACTTTAAAAACTTATGTGAAACAATCCATTTAATAAAAGAACAATCATTTTATGACGTAGACGAATCTTTGAGAGATAAGGAGATGTACCTTCTTGCATAGTTAGTTAGTAGGCACCAAAGATGTTGGTAGTTATTACGTCAGGAGACGATAGTTACAACATACGTGTTGTATTATATGCGTGGTGGAAAACAAACTGTTAGCATATGCTCGAATTTTAACACAACTTATAACTGTGTACAATAAAACTTCAACAGAAACGTAAGCATACTGTGTCGAGTCTCCAACTTATTCAATTTTTATTATAGTAACCGTTTTCTCAGTTCACAACTGTTGCGATTGAAAGTTTTGACGTTCCTTTGTACAATTTCTCGTTATTCAGCCAAGATTTACACTTCCACAAGGATGTAAGTTTTAATTGTACGATTGAAAACTGCCAATACTTTTAGAAAATCCCCTTTGTGTGCAGTGTCTAAATGGAAAATTGCTATTTTATAGGTACTTGTTTAAATTGGACGTAAATGCATAAAATATATTACGTAATACCTCCGTATGGGTCGGCTCGAACCGGGAAAGACCACGCTCTCACGGAATACCAGCGTTAAATAGCGGTTTCATGATATTGTGTCCTTTTTACCGGAAACGAGGCAATCTATCTCAGTCCTCAGGGGTGACAACGCAACTGCATATTGATTCTTAATTGGGGATAAATGTAGATGTATATAATCCACAGCACCCACGCACCATCAGGACTGTGTGGTCGTTTGCCACTTTTATTCCATAAAAAAGAAACCCTTCTCTATTTCCATATAACCGCACCTACATCTGGTGTATGAACAAAATGTGTCTTTGTCTTCCGGAAAACCAGCAATTTGTTCAAAGTGCCGCAACTTCGTCCGTGTAAATGTATCGATTCAACGCTTATCAATTTCTAGAATTGTAATCATGAGTGAATCTTATGGAAATTCACAGGGTAATTTACGTTATCGTTATTTATTTATTTGTTTAATTAAAAAAAAGGTTAACAAGGTTAACTTTTACATGCAAAAATATTTTTAAAAATTATATTCATCCATAACAACAAAATTAATAATCGTAAATTAATTAAATGTAAAATAACAGTAATATAAAATCTCGAAGCTTTTAGCAGCCTGCCTCAAGGAATTAAAACTGTAACAAAGCCAATTAAAACAATAAATTATCAATAATTATACAATGTAATATTTTGTCATATCAATTTATAATGCATTGACAATAAAAACTAATAACAATCCTTATATGTATATATAGAATTAAAATTACAACTTAAATTTAAAGTATGTACTAAATAGTACATAGTCAAAGAAATTAAATTGTTGAATTATTAATGTCATCAATAATTTTATAAAAAAGATTCAGCAGACGTGTTACGGTCTACATCCAGTAACGGACTTTGAAATGCTACGAATATCAATAAGGAACAAACTTTGGTGATATCAGTAGTAGCTACTATATACTGCTATATAGTAATAGCTATCACCGTGATTTCCTGAAATTCAAAAACGAAGAATAATTAATGTGCGCGAGAGTAAAGATATCAGAATAACCCAGATCTACTTTATACCTAGTAGGGGAGTAAAATTCTGCGATGGACAATTCCCAGTCAATGGTACCGGCTGTTAATTGCAACCAATTCTTCTCTTGTTTATCTAATAAAATTATAAGTGAGACTTTGCCATAAACGTCACGCATTGCAGGCGGACTGACGATCGCAGTACCGAACTGATTGCACTTTTGATGCCGCTTCCCGTCACACACCGTTCTGATATAGCCTAGAGTAAATGAGATTGTTATACCGTATATTAGACAAATTGGAAACGATAACATCTTTTTGGGCTTTTCCCAGATTCGCCTCTTACAACGCCTACGCGACGAAATGGGGCAATGATCCCCTTAAGCCGCCTCCTAGCGGTAAATCTTCAAATACAGGTTATATTAAATGTTTGGAATATACTATATCATAACCTTCAGGTGAAAACATACACTATATAATCATATATTTGCTTATTAATATTCGCAATTTGTCAATATTTCGTGTCTGCCATATTTATTTTATGTAGAAGTCATAAGGAAACTAATCTTCGATATGCGTGTCAAAAAAGCATCTCGTGCACTCGAATTTGTTTAGATAATATCATGAGAGTGAAAGACTTAAACAGTTACAAATACTCAATTGTGCATTTTATTAGGACATCTAGAGTATCTAGAGTCGTCGCAAGTTTCAAATCCCAACTACAACGTGTAGCATAACAGAATCGAAAATATACAAAAATGTTCCCAAGATATCTGCAATTCTGTTCTACGAGTAGGATTTATAAACCTGATTTCTATACGCGGTGTAAACAATTAATTTACTTGCTCTATAAAAACGAGGAAAAATAGCAGATCAGAGATGTTATATTTTAAACTAGCTACCCACCCAGGCAAGACCTGGGTGGTTAAAGTGGCGTTATTTAAATTTAATATAATTAAAAATGTTTTTTTACTCTCCGAGATTTTCAGGTAACATATAGCCTACGCTACGAGCATAGCTTTTTAACTTTTTTTTTTATTTTATTTCAGCCATTTCGAATATTAACCCGGACTGACAGACAAAAGTTGTACAAATAGATATTCATGTTCCCATGGCATGCAAATAACCCCCTGGGCTTACCATAAAGCAGTTATTTCAACATTACAGACATACACTACCTACTACCTATAATTTTAGTTATGTGTTTAGATATTGTTAGCGGCACAATTGTCTAGCCACTGTCCAGGGTTGCTTTATAAAATAGACACCATCGGTACCAGCCAAAAAAAAAACATAGTAATCTGCACGAACCTTTAAATAAAATCATCTATCAAAAAATTAATTTTTAATAATGGCATGCAAAAATTTTCATACTGTGGCTCAACAATTAGACATTGATTTATTTAAGAGTTGTGTTTGTAAACTAAAGTATATGCTTACTTATTATTTATTTAACTTAATATTTATTAAATGCCTAGTTTTTTTTTTACATCAACTTTTTATATTTTTTCCCGTTTTAATTCTATCTGTGAAAACTTTTAATTGGCCATTTCCTCTTCTTTTTCTGTATTACATGATGTTTAAGCTGTAAGTTTTCCAATATGATATAATAAATTATCAAAGTCAAAGTTAGATGAGAAATTATGATGATACAGAAACGGAAATATATATGCCAATCATACAAATTACCTTACATTTACGCTCCACTGCAGTTAGGTAACAAGAATGAAAACGTGAAAGCGTGACCAATGATTATCTGAAATGCATATATGCATTGTAAAAACTAGTCAACATGCGATTCGTGACAAAACCTAATTGTATACAACATCGACACCCTCTTTAAATAATGAAAGAATGATTAGTAAACCACCCGAGGGATGAGGAGCGCGTGGAACATTAGAATTTCCATAACGCTGTTAAATAAATTATTCAACACGACCTAACCTAACCCTTTTAGATTGTAACTACTCAAAATCCGAACTCCCCAATCCTGATTGCGGGTGCTCTTTATATACATGATTATTAATATAATGTTGCAAAGTTATAAACGATGTTTTATAAACAAGTTACAACGAAGCTTTTAATTTGATGTTCAAATTAGAATTTAATTACTCACGTTTACTATACTGGCCACACCGTGTAGTGGTGGTTTATGGATTTTTGTTACCTCATGTCGTCCCGTGAGTGTCGTAAGAGACGATAGGGAGAAACAAACCAGAAGATGGGCAGCAGCATCTTTCTTATATACATATAAATAAAACTAAAGTGTTTATCTGTAATGTCGAAATAACTTTTTTTTACAGAAGTAGGGTGACAAACGAGCACACAGTCCACGTGATGGTAAGTGTTTGCTGTGGCCCATAAACATATACATCATCTTCGTTTACGCATAAAAATGCAGATGCGTTGTCAGCCGTGAGGACAAAGATAGAATACCTCTTTTCCAGTAAAATAGATCTCCGGTTCTCTACACTCACCATACGAAACACAGCAGCATTATGCTGCTATTTCACGCTGGTATTCTGTTACAATAACTGACCTATGTTGAGCTGAGGGGATCATTTATATGTCATTAAGACATGGATAGAAATTTTTAAAATTTTAGTTGCTCTGTCCGGCATAATTTCTGGAATAGCTAAATCGATAGTAATTAAATTTAACTATAAATTTTAGACATACATTTTACTTCACAATAAATTTTATCCCAAAAACTAGGAAAGTTTTTTTAGAGACGAAAAATTTATACATAAATAGCTTTTGATTATCAAAAATTTTACTAGAAATTATTGATATTAAAAGTCGACAAAATTTCAAGTGCGTTTAGTTTCAAGTACAATACAAAAAAAAATAAGTCGATATTTAATTATTATAGTTTGTTTTAAAACAATGTTATCCCACCAAAAATTTTAATATATGAATAAGATAACTAATTAGTTTATTAGTTACTATTTTCGATTGTACTACCGAAAAGCTACACTTTCTGCATACATAATTATAGCACGGGATTCACTCAGAGACATTTAAAGAAATTCATATCTTAACTGTTGCATCAGATTTCATTTTGGATAAAATTATAATTCAAGAAACTATTTTAATACCTTTGACCAAATAAATGCAATCTGCACTTCCCCTGGTGTTGCAATTGTTTATGGGCGGCGGTAATCACTTACCATCAGGTGAGTCGCATGATCGTTTGCCTCCTGCTATAAAAAAGTGATATTCATAATTTTAACTCGCGTAATTAATGCATTTGCTGTTTGAAATTTTATAACTAGTGGTACATTTTTGGTGGATGTAAACTTGTTTTTAACAAGGTTCCCTGTAATATTACTGATTTGCCTGAAGATGATGTGAAAAGCAGTCTTATGAAGTAAAGATATCATAATTTAGTTGACTATTTCAAAGATAAGAATGGGTGGACATGTTATGCGATACAAATACTACTTGTCTTCTTGTAAGTATTTTGCCACTGCATCTCACAATATCTTCCGCAGTATGGACTTATTGTTTTCCAAACGGTGCTTTGTTAAGGCCAACCTGAAAAGAATATTTTGACTTTGACTTTAATGTATTAAAATCTGCTTCTACGATCATTTTCATTTACCATTCTTCTTTAAGGTTCCACGAGATCCAATGTGAAGAGAGCTATATAAGGAAGCTGTTAGTTTGGAAGTCTTTATTATGTATGGTCTCTGAGCAAATATAAAAGATTTCATTAACTATCAAAAACTGCTTCTATGATCTTTTACTATTGCCATTCTTCTTTAAGGTTTTCACAAAACCGAATATGATAAGAGCTTTAGAAGGAAGCTGGTAGTTTGGAAGTCTTTAATATGAATGGTCCCCAAGCAAAAAGACAAGTTTTTAGAAAAAATTACTTCGCAAATATCCGCGTTATAAAATAAAATGATATGTCTTACCTAGTATGAAGAGCACCTCCCGCCCTCCCTCAATTGCGTGCACTATCCCCGTCACCACTAATCCCAGCACCGCTACTCCCAACACCACTACAGTAGGCAAGACACACCACTGATGATAATACGACACGTGTTTCGCCTCTACACGAGGCATCCTCAGTATTAGCAAATTCAAAACAATTTTAATAATTAGTGCGATGATGGCATGGCCTATAAAAAAATTAAGCGACGTACTCGTATATATTGTATAGCAATCGAAACAACAAAACTTATTAAAAAATAAGGTCATCTTTTACCTGTGTTAGTAAAAGTTTAATAAACATCGATACACTGCTAACAAATCACTGATAGAGTTACATTAATTAAGCTTTTATTTATTAGTTTTGGTCAAATTGCGCGATTTAAATTTTATTCCTCGAAGTAATTAATGCTTTCATGTTTTGCGCCCATTGTCACTAACGCTATATTATTTTTTTAATCTTAAAAAGGTAGTAGGTATGTATTGCTTTAAAAAAAACTCCGAGTAATGTTTCACTATAAAATTGAAGAATAATGTAGATCGAAAAGGACGATAAAACGAGCAACGTTCGTACTAGGTTAAAAACGTTTATAGAGGTTGTCTCATCTTGTCTTTACAAGGGCATTAATAAGCGCTCGTTTTAGAATTTACAGTCACGTTCGGTAAAGAAAAATTAAAACAGTAATAGTTTGAGCATTCCTTTAAACGGTTTTATATTTTATTAATTGGTTGTGAAAATGGGATTTTATATACAATTAAATAAACATCATGTGACACGTACGTATGAAATTTTCCCAAGTATTCTTTAACTATAAAATTAGAAGAAAATGTAGAATGAAAACTATCATAAAACGAGGGATGATTTTGTTACAGTTAAGAGATCGTTTGTAAAAGAATTTGTTGAATGGGCTCTTAACAATTACCTCTTGACCTGTTCCTAACAAAGGTTTATTCATACAATAAATTGTAACAATAAAGCACATACACTACCAAATGGGAAGTGGATGTTTTTCCCATAGGCGCCTACATCTATCCTTGATCCCTAAGGACGAAATTGGAGTGCCTCGTTGCCGGATTCCTAAGAACAGATTGACAGATTTACTGGCTGAGTCTACCTATAATTCCTCCTTATCACTATATGAAGCGCAGCATCGTTATTGTTATATAACGCCTGGTATTCTGTTATAAAGTGGTTCTTATCTGGAGTTGAATGACCTATTTGTGTTACAGCTGTAGTTCTACGATGTACCAAACTAATTTTCCTTGGCTGCTTTTACTTCGTCACACGGATCTCCTTTTTTGTGCTAAGTACAGTTTTTATCCGTGGTAGAGCCATGCTGCAGCTATATTAGTAGTATAGTTGTAGCACGAATGGGTCGGCTCGACCGCCAAAGGACCACGCTCTCACAGAATACAAGCGTAAAATAGCAGCTTAACACTGCTGTGTTAAGTATGGTGAGTGTAGAGAACCGGAGACCCTTTTTACTGGATAAGAGGCATTCCATCTTAGTCCTCACGAGTGATAACGCATCTGCATTTTGATTCGCAAACGAGGATAGATGTAGATGTCTATGGGCCACAGCAACCACTTACCATCAGGTGGACTGTGCGCTCGTTTGTTAAGTAAAAAAAAAGTAAAATGAATGTTCTAAACAAATGTTTCATTCCTGAAGTCACTAGTGATGTACATACTTATCGAGGCGCGTACTTCCGACGTTGTCCTTCCGCTATTAGTGCGATATGTAGTACGCATGATAATCACTGTTCGTTACCACATGCTTGTTATCTAGTGGAAGACACAAATTACTTGGCATGAATATAAATTATACCGAGAAAGTTTTGAGTTCAGATATAGTCGCGGTTCTATATTGTTGGGTTACTGGGTAATATACGATTTTAATTTGATTCCATTAGACGATATAATGCAACGAAAATCTATAGTCGTTTCATTGTGTAATTGCATTATAACACTAGGAATTTTTGTTTGTATTATAATAGTATTTTTCAATTATAAATTTCATTTGGATCAAAATTCCGACACAGTTATTTGGTAACAGTTAGTTGTTAACAGTAATTTGCAGACCATACAAATAGATTCGAACCCGCGAGTTACGAAACCGAACCGTAACTTTCTTATTTCATTGTGTAATTTTCATATAACACTAGGAATTTTCGGCTGTTTTAACAGTATTTTTCATTTACAAATTGCACATGGGCAAACATTCTGACACAGTTATTTGGGAACAGTTATCATTTGTGGAATTCAAACCCTTGAATTACGAAACCGAGGCGCAACATTCTTATTCATTTATTGCACTTTATATTATACTGGGTGGCGCCGAGGTTATCACGTTAAATAGCACAGCAGTTAATACAAGTTGATATATGTCTGTTAAAATAATAAAATAAACAATAATAAAAGAAAATAAAAAATGCATTTTTCAAACAAAATAAATAGGGTAAAATATTGACAAGAAATAAATCAGCCTTGATATATAGGTTACTGACCTGAAGTGACTTACAAAACGTCGCACGCGCCAGAAAAATAATAATTTATATTAACACCCGATCCCATTTCTTGTCACTTTGCGCGTAGAGAATTATGCCTTAACTTCATTATTTTAAGTAAATTTTTCGCTTGACTTTGTTTTCATACGCCTGCAGCGTGCGTTCCCTTTGTTTTTAATTTCGCGTATAAAATTATGCCTTAAATTGTTAGCCGTAAGTGCAGTTTTTGTTTGATTTTTTCTTTATTTGAGTAGTTAGGTTTGATAACCTTTAAACTACCTATATTCGCCTTGAAATGGCATGGGTCTTTGACCTTCTAGAATTCATCAGGTGATAAGTATCTGTATGCATTTACATGATGTTATTTAATATTGAAACGAAAAAAATGCTACCGCGGCTAATGTATTAATTGTTATATATTTTTTTAGTTGTGTATGTTTAAAGAAATTTATGTAGCATACGTCTTTTCATTTTATGTGATAACTTTTTCGTCACTCTGTATACTAGACACTGTTACAATATACAAAGGGCTTATATCAATGAGTGCTTTAAGAATTATTCCGAACGGAGCGTGCAGTGTATTAACAATATAAATACTCTCTTTAACCACTGCAGCTATGCATAAAATGCTCGTAACTCTAGAAGCTTGACAGTACTCAAACGGCATACACACCTGAACTTATTAGTTTATAATTTAATACCCGTAACCAGTAAAAGAAGTTTTAATGTGACTGGGCTTGCTTTTTTATATTTACGCTAATAATACACATTGAATTAAATATTTTTTGTAAATTATATATAGACAAAATAATGTTGTGAAAATGTATTGGAACGAAGTTCCTTATCACACGGCATGAATTTGACTAGGCGAGAAAAAGTGTAAGATTTTTCCGTCACGACCCCCTTTCTATAGTGCGAGCGAGATAGAATAATATGCATCTCCCTCGCAGTTTTCCTTATCTTGCCATGAAAGAAATATTACTTTAAATGACGCTTCATTTTAATAGACGGTAGTAATTCATTTATTTGTATTTGTTAATGAATAATATAATACGCTTATCAATAATTATATACAACGAAAGGAACTTCATTCCAACCGAGTGTTCTACGACACTCACGCATGTTTTTTTTTATTAAAAATAATTTCTATAAAAGATATTAAAAATATTTTAATCTATATAAAAGTAGTGATCGGACCTGGCTTAGCACGGTCAATTTGTGGATATCGCCAACAGCGTCTCCTACCGGGTTCATTTGTGAATCTGAACCATTCTAGAATTGACTTTATACACACATCAAATTTCATTAAAATAGGTCCAGCTGTTTAAGATGAGTTCAGACACATACACACGTACAGAAGAATTATATATATAAAGGTAAAGACTCTCTACTTTCAGAATATAAATATTGATATGCACATATGTTTATGACCTTTCGTTTTGTATCCGAACATGATAATATATTGTAAACCAATACTCATGGCGACGAGAGGGCCCCAAATGGCGTTACCTTTTTTATAATGTTACTTGGCAAAATAATATTTTTGCTGTAATAACCTTTCGGCTTAATCATAAAACTCGATGTCAACTTAAGAAATTCTTAAAGTGTCTTTTTCTCTTCAATAAATGACAATAACAAGAGACAAGTGTATAATATAACAATACCCTTATGATAACTTACTAACAACAACAACACATAAAAGGTGTTAATTATTTTAATTATTGGTGTTGTAAGACACAGACACAGTCCACCTGACGGTAAATAGATGCTCTGGCCCATAGAGAAATCCGCATCAATCCTTAACTAAAAGTCAAAATACTATATTAAGATGGAATGCATCATTTCCAATAAAAAGGGTATTCGGTTCTTTACATTGGCTACAAAAAACACAGCAGCATGAAGCTTGAAGCTTATTCTGTGAGACACGGTATTCTGAATGCGGTACTTAACCGAGCCATTCATTCTACAGCCAAAGTATAGCTGCAGCATGGCTCTAACAAGTATGAAAATGTCAGGTGTGAAATCACCTACGCCGGGGAGCAGCTTTAAAAACGACCAAATATAAAATCAATTATGACGATAAATCCTTCCTTCATTGGGCTGTATCTATGTCCAGCTCTGAAATACTACCGTCTAATAAATAAGCATTCATCAATATAGACCTTCAAGAAAAGAACGTACTCCTTTTTGAAAGGCCGGCAACGAATCTGCAATTCCCCTTGTGTTGCAGGTGTTCATGGGCGGCGGTAATAATTTACCATCAGGTGAGCCATATGCTAGTTTGCCCCTCTCTTATAAAAAAAAAACTTATGTAGGTGAAACCCCGAATAATTTATAAGCTATACTTTAAAACAACAGCCAACAAGATAGCTAGCCACTTTGAAGAACTGGATACGTAAATAGTAGTTAAAATCATTCACTTGAAAAATTTACATGTATTTCGCATGTTCATTGAGAAAAACACATTTGTTTTAACAGGCGTGATATTAGCCTTACTTATATGTATGTTTATCATCATCAGCCCTTCGCAAGTCCAGCTGAACATAGGCCTCCCACAAGGAATGCCACAAAGCAAGGTCCCAAGCCCCCTGCATCCATTGACTTCCTGCATGTCTTACCAGGTCTTCACTTTTTCTGTCGTGTTCTTATGTCGTTCGTCTTACTATCTACTGGGGGGACGCCCTACACTTCGCCTACCGGTACGAGGCTGTCACTCGAGAACCTTTCTTCCCCATCGGTTGTCTGTTTTTCGAGCTCTATATGCCCGGCCCATTGCCACTTCAGCATACTAATTCTTTGGGTTATGACGGTTACTCTGGTTCTACAGCGGATATCCTCGTTTTTAAGTCTATCACGCAGAGACACGCCGAGCATAGCCCTCTCCATAGCATGAGCGACTTTGAGATTGCTCATAGTGAAAGACCACGTCTTAGATCCATAAGTCATCACTGGCAACACGCAATAGTTGTACAATCTAGTTTTGAAGTTTGGAAGTATGTCTGACGAGAAGATGTGCTGTAATCTCCCGAACGCTGCCCAACCGAGTTGAATCTGTCGATTGTACTCTCGGTCAAAGTTGGACTTACCTAGTCGGACTATTTGTCCCATATTCGTCAACAACTCCGAGCTTAGTGCTCTCAACAACTATCGGCATAGGTGTGAAATGAACGTTAAACAAGGTTTTTGTTTTGTCCATGAGCACCTTAAGACATTATTGACGTTATTGAGCATAGTGCTTAGGTACTCCAGCAATTCTGCCATACGGACTATATCGTCGCGAAATCGAAGGTGAGTGATTTACTCGCCATTGATGTTAATACCGTATCCTTTCCAGTCCAGTAGCTTGAAAACGTCTTCCAATGCAGCGGTGAAGAGTTTCGGGGATATAACGTCGCCGTGTCTTACACCTCTCTGCAGTTGGATAGGTTTCGTACTCTGGTTCTGTACTCGGATAGCCACCGTAGCATAAATGAACAAACACTTCAGCACTTCCATATACTAACAGTACACTTAGCACCGCTGAAGGGACTGCAGCACTGCCCAAATTTCGACGGAATCAAAGCTTTTTCATAGTCCACATACGCAATACAAAGTAGCAGATTGTACTCTTTGATCTTCTGTACAATTTGCCGAAAGGTATGTGGTTTATAGTGCTAAAGCCTTTTCAGTAACCGGCTTGTTCTGGAGGCTGGAAGTCGTTGAGTCTGCGTGCAAGATGATTCATAATGACTCTTGAAAACAGCAAGAGAGCATTGTCGCCTTTCTTGAAGAAAAAGACAACCGCACTTCTGCTCCTCGCCACCAGAGTAGTGCCACCATGGAGAACGGAATTAAAGAGCCTCTGAAGGACTTCAAGTACTGGTTTTTCATTCGATTTTAGAAGCTCCGCTGTAATTCCATCCTCGCCCAAGGACTTGCCGTTTTTAAGGTGCTGAAGAGCCATTCTAATCTTTCTCAGACTGAAGTCCGCGATATCATCGAAAAATGTCAGATAAGACCTGCTCTTGCATCGTTATTCACGCTTCCGTGTGGCTCCAACGATAGCGTGTACAACTGCCCATAGTACCTCTCAATCTCACTTAAAATCTCAGGTATCCCGGAAACGATGGTGCCACATTCGGTCTTCACCTTTGACAGCTGACTCTTTCTGGCAGAAAGATCTCTGGCCAATTTTTTGGAGCCATGGTTCCGTTCGATCGCTTCTTCAATACGAGCAGTACTAAAGTTGCGTAAGTCTCGCCGCATGCATTTAGAGATCTATCTCTTCAGTTGCCTATATGCTATCAAATCTACTGAAGATTGCAGCTTCATTTCCCGTCTAACATCCATGAAATAAAGAGTGTGATCGGATAGGTTTGTGTTCGTCTGCGTTGAATCTTGCAACACTTAGCTCTAACCGCATGGACAGTCTCCACGATCTTTTCATTCATTACGCACACTGCATTGCAATCTTCTAGGCACTGAAAACGGTTTTCTAGCTGAAAGGTTTCGGGACTTTGGATTAGAGCACGAGAGGGACGGAGCGTTGAGTTCATTAGACGACACCTCTCCAACTTGACGTTTAGGTTCTCTAATCATTCGGTGTTTCTCCCTCGCGAACACTGAGAGATCACTAAATAGTTGTCGTCTAGTCGTCATAATGAAGTCAATCTTATTTTTTGTCGAACCATTAGGGCTCGACCAGGTCCACTTCCTATGGGGCCGCTTCTGGAAAAAGAGAATGTAATTCATAGAAATATTAACGTTAATTTATATTTTTATAAATGTGTTCATACATAGTGTGAATGTAATTAATTCACTTCCTTCAAAACGTCTAAATTATCTGAAGTTTTGAAGAAGTATTTACCTATGAAGTTTTACATGATAAACGCGTGTTTTTGATTTTTTTTAATTCTAATATTTTTTTAGATAAAAAGCTAGTGTTAGTATAGGTGTATAGTCCAATATGCTTTTAAGTAGTATCGTTTTGGTTGATAAATCCTATTCGGTCATTTTTTGTAAAGGATAACGGTCATATTTTAAGACCCATATTATTAAACCACAAATAGACATGTACCCGCAAAGTATTTTCATCCTACTGTGATTATATGTATCATAATTTATTGAATATACCATTACGCATAGCGTTGACCGCACCTCGGGTAGAACACCGCCCGGCAGGATATTTCACCTTTTCGTTTCACGTCAAAAGTGATGACACCGACGTGATTTGAACACGGCGTAACCAACAACCTTTGGGAACTTTAATTTCAAGCTTTCGTCATCTTCTTAAAGTACCCTATCATTTCTTTCACGAGAATATATTGTCTGCAGTCTTCAGATCCTGATCTAGCTTTACAAGGTTCATCGCAGCACTGGAATAAGAATAATGCTTCGTTATGTTAGTAGAACTTTCTGGTATGTGTAAGAGAAAAAAGACGATAATTCATGACAAAATTATTGTAAGGATCAAATATACATAATACAAAATTAAATTATAGAAGAAATTGAAAGTTATTATAAAATTTACGCAGTTCAAAATATATATAATGCAGATGCCGATAAGACTCTGTCATTTGGCGTTTGTGAGCGTTTTTACAAGTTTTATTTAACTTGCAATGGCAAGATTCCACCCGAACAAACATAGTTAATGTTTGTTCGGGTGGAATCTTGCAACTCAATTTTGAAGCTGATATCTTCAATCGATTGAGCTGAAATTTTGTATACACGTTAAGTTTGGATGACGATGCATGGTAGCTAACCATCATGTGTGACGTCATTCTAAATCTAACATGACGGAACACCCAAGATGGCGGACTAGTTATTTTTAGTGCACTCCTGCAATATGGGTATCAAATGAAAGGGCTTACTTAGTATAACTCGAAAAATAAAGTAACGTTACTCTAAATCTAATATGGCGGACTTCTAAAGATATCGGACTAAGTTTTTTATACTTTCCTACAATATGGGTGTCAACCGAAAAGGCTTGCTTAGTATAACTCGAAAAATAAAGTGACATCACTCTAATTCCAATATGGCGGCCTTCTAAAGATGGCGGACTAAGTTTTTTATGATTTCCTACAATATAGGTATCAAATGAAAGGACTTGCTGAGAATACGCATACGAGTTAACCAAAAATAAGATGGTGATCATAAACTCGGTTGCTCCAAGCCGTTTGAAATTTTGGTGTAATGGGGTTTTTACAGTCCTCGATAATGATATTGAGGTTGAATGGTTCGAGTCTGTAGCATCGGTTGGTTAACTTTGACTTGTGTAATTTGGCGAGATAGGCGTCAACAGCATTGGTTTGCAACCTCTCTAGGAGAAGGGTAACTCCAAACTCAAATCTGAAACTGTGTTTCGTAAGGCACAAGTAAGCTTCAAGCTGAAGTAAGTAGTGCATTCTTCCAAACACCCGAGGCAAGGTGAGGCCGTGCCAAGGACTGAGCGGCATCAGGGTGTAACATGATGTCAATCCCTCTGAAACGTTGGTGTACTGGGGTTTTTGGAGTCCTCGAATATGATATTGAGGTCGAATTGCTCGATTCTGTAGTATTGGTTGGTAAACTTTAACTGTCCAAAGGTCTGGTGAATGGTGCCATTGGACATATTACAGAAATCATATGGCCCTGCTTCCAGAAAGCGCAAATGTATGATACTGATATATCATTCGTCTGTATAGACTTCGGTAAAGACGGTGTTCATGTCATTAAGCCCAAGACTCTACAATTTCCAGCAAAATATAGTCACAGCACTGCAGAACAAAGAATGCTACCAATTATATTATGTTGGGCTTGCACAGTACACAAAATGCAGGGTAGTACTGTTGACCATGCCGTTGTATACATAGGTTTGAAGCTCTTCGCTATTGGTTAAGCATACGTGGCCTTAAGTAGGGTAAATCATTAGAAGGTCTCCTTATTGAAGAGTTAGACTATTCTAAATTAACCGACAAACGACCTTGCAATAATGATGCGTTGAATGAGATGATCAGACTGAGAAACCTGTCCAGCGATAGTTAAAAAGTAAAAAATAAATTAAAAGTAAAAAAAACTTTTTTTAAAACAAACCTTTATTTAAAAGCGCTAAAAAGAATAAAATAAACTTTTCCTTTTAAACTTTTACTATCAACATATAACGTCATAACACAATTTATATGATATAAAAGCTTGTCGCGAAATTTACCTGTGTAGATAAACAGGATCTGATTGATTTTATTTTTTAAAATTTTTAAACTAAGTAAATACGAGCAAGTAGAAATGAGTAGAAACTTGAATCTCGCGACAAGCTTTTATATCATATAAATTGTGTAATGGCGTTATAAGTTGGTAGCAAAAGTTTTAAAGGAAAAGTTTATTTTATTATTTTTAGCACATTTAAATAAAAGATTGTTTTAAAAAAAGTTTTTTTTTTACTTTTAATTTATTTATACCAATATGAACATTACATAAGCTTTGGTATAATATGTTTTGTAATACACGTTTTTGAAATTAAATGTATTTATTCTTATCCTATCTTATCTTATCTTCTCTGCTAGTTGTTCAAAATGTGGTTTATACGTGGTAAAGTCTTGCTGCAGCTATATTATTAGTATGGTTGTAGCACAAATGGGTCGGCTCGACCGAGGAAGGACCACGCTCTCACAGAATACCAGCGTAAAATAGCATCTTAATGCTGCTGTGTTTCGTATGGTGAGTGTAGAGAAGCGGAGACCCTACTTACTAGAAACGAGGCGTTCCATCTTAGTTCTCAGGGTTGACAACGCATCTGCATTTTGATTCATATTCGAGGATAAATATAAAATATGTCTATGGGCCACAGCATCCATTTACCATTAGGTAATGTGTGTGATCGTTATTCATCCTTGTCCTATAAAAAATCCATGAAAACGGAAGTACTGAGGCGTTTGATGTCTCAATGTCATAGTTCTCCACCACTTCCTTCCTTAACTTTGAAATTAATAATTCTATATCTGATCTATCCAGAATGAGCTTAAAGTATCTTGAAATCACCTATTATTAAGTTATGCAATTGATATGTGACGAATTGCGGTTTACAGAGAACACAGTCTTTATGACATACAATAAAAGGAAATATTTAATGAGCTACAACGAAATTTAAACGTATAAAATTGAAATACATGCAAAAGAGATCGTTATCGATAATAGCTTGTTCGATAGAACCAAGAAAATTCAATCTCATCTCTCCATAACTGAACACGTTATTGCTAAATAATGGAAAAGATTTTATAAGGCTTTGATGTCATATATATAAGCGACTCAAAAACAGAGCTCATTTTAATATCCGACAGTGATGAGATTGTCTTAATAGTACGCAAGTTAACAGGCCGAAGCTCGATGACAACACCAATACATTGTGAAATTACTTTCAAGCAACTTCAGAAACGAAGGGACGTTATCAGATATATTTATGTTTGTTATGTATTATTTTATAATATTATCTTATGGCTGTTCCCAGCAACTTCACTCGCGTGGAATTATTTTACGATTGGATTTCATGGGTTTTAATTTTTTTGTGCGGAACCCTTACTCTTTTACTAAAATAAAAGTTACTTCTTATGACATCAGATATCTGCCAGTGAAAATCCCGTCAAAATGGGTCCAACCGTTTTGGAGATTAGCCGAAACAAACAGACAGACAGACAAAAATTTAAAAAATTGTTTTTTGTTTTAGGTCCCGTAAATAATTTCATATGCATTTAGTAAAAAGCTGTTATTTTGACATTACAAACAGATATTTCAATTTTATTTATTTGTATAGGTATAGATTAATATAAATCAAATTGACCTGTTTGTTAGTTATTTCGAAATATCTGATTTTATTGAGCTGAGGTGGTTATTTGGATGCCATGCAGATGTGAATAACAATTTTTTTTAAATTTTGTAAGTGTGTCTGTCTATCCGAGATAATCTTCGGAATGGTTAAACAGATTGTAATGACATTTTTTAAACAGATATAAAGCAATACCAGGAACGAAAATATTGAATACGAAATACTTCAAGATTTTCTCTTGAGAAATAAAGAATCAAAATTCATAAAATAAATGATCTTTGCTCATGTTAAATCAAAATAATGCCTACCCAGGAAAAGACGCAAAATCTCCAGAAAATAAGTAAAAGTAATAACATTATACAATAATTAAACAATACGTGCTAAAAAAATACATTTGAAAGCATTAAAATCAAGCATTAATTTACAGCAAAAGAAAAACCCAAACCTTTTAAGGAAGGACAAATGGGGCATTTATCAACGCTCTCATCTTTTAAGATATAAACTCGCCCATTCTTTTAAATTTTGTCCTGTTTCATAGCATGCGATAAATTCTGGCAGCAGTTATTTTTTTTATAAAATAAGGGTGACAAACGGGCATACATTCTACCTGATGGTAAGTTGATGCTATGGGCCACAGACACATACATTAGTCCTAGAAGAAGCAAAATGCAGATGCGATCTCATCCCCGAGGGCTAAGATGAAATGCATCGTTACTAATAAAAACTGCCATTGTATTTCACCCTCTTCGATAACCTTTCTTCTCTTATTTCACTGTATAAGAAAATACGTAGTGGAGATGTTTTAAAAGTATCGACCACTCGAATTGGAAACGATAAAAATATCCTTAACAAAATCAAAGTTCTTTGTAAAAAAAAGAATCTTTGTAATTATATTTAGAATAAAATAATTTCCTCAACAGCTTCGCTGATCACTGGTCTATAGTTTACCAGTGAGTAGATATAATCCCAGCTTGAGAAGCTATTATGTAGAAATTATTTCATTGAATTAATTTTTTTTTGAAGTCGGCTTTTACTTTTTTTTAAAGTTTAATATTTGCATCCTTTTGAGAGATGTAACAAATATCACAAACTCCAGGTAACAACTAGATTGTCGTCTAAATAGATACACTAAAAAAAATATTCCTTATTTCTTCACCCGTAGGGGTGGGATATTTTCTCTAAATTAACTAATATGTGATCGCTCTGATAGTAAAACATATTTAATAAAAAAAGGCTTAAGAATCGTTTCGCATTTAACAAAGTTAACGCGTAATAAAAATAGGAAAACGAGCATGCGGTTCACCTGATGGTAAGAGTCAACCGCTGTATAACAACAACTACACAATGGAAATTGCAGCTTTGCGTTCCCGGCTTTTTATAAAGGAGTAAGCTCGATTCTTGAAGGTCCCTAAGTTGTATCGGTCCGGAAAAATTCGAACCGGTGGTAGGCTTTTCACAAAAAAGTCATGAGAGGAAGAAAATTTTAACAGTGGTAGAGCCACGCGGCAGCTTTTGCTGTCGCACGGATGGGCCGACTCGAACAGGGGTGGTACCACGACCTCACAGAAAACCAGCGTGAAGTAGAGATTTACCTCTGCGTTTCGCTTGGTTAGTGCAGGTGGCCGGAGGCCCTTTTTACTGGAAATGAGGCATTCCATCTTAGTCTTCACGGGTGACAACGCATCTACATTTTGATTTGTAATAGAGGATAGATGTAGATGTCTATGGGCCGCAGCAACCACTTACCATCAGGTGGACTATGTGCTCGTTTGTTACCCTTATTCTATAAAAAAAAAATCCTAGTAAATCCTATACTATATGCGAAATGCAAACAAATAAAATGTAAACAAGCAATCCAGTGATTCTTAAACTTTTTGGCTGCGTTTGAAATTTTATTGAAAGTTTACTTCTTAAAGTCGGGCAATGTGTCTTCGACATTCACATCATCCACAACTTTGTCGATTGTGGGTAATTCATTATAGAAATTAAAATTGTGGAAATTGCGACGTTACTTGAAGTGAAGAAGTGAAGAGTGAATAGGCTTTTGTTAAGTCAGTGCGCTTCACCATCTTAAGCTACATCACCACTTACCATCAGGTGGGATCGTAGATAAGCGCTGGCTTAGTAGAATATAAAAAAAAATACTTGTAAATTGTCCAAGTTATCAAAATTCTTCGCATTTGCGACGATGGCGTAGGAAAATACACACACACACACACCCCTTTTTTTACTTCTCACGGACAATTTTAAAAACTGTGCTTAGAGATACCCCCATGATCTGTAATGATCATGGGGGTATCTCTAAGCACAGTTTAATTATTAAATAATGTCGTACTTATATTATATTTATAAGGATAAGAGTCAATATACTTATAGATGTTAATTAGTACCTCCTTATCCACAGAATGCATCACTGTCTTCTTGGGCTTGGAAGAAAATGTGCAAATATTTCACGGCCCATGATCAATCATTTCGTGAACATAAACAAAACACGAGTAACAAAGAGCACAAACGTAAAACAAACTTAACAAAAATAATACAACAAATAAACTACGAGTAGTATCTAGGAGATAGTATGCTTGCATCAACGAATTGAACAGGAATAAATAAAACATAGCGGATATAATCCAACCGAATCTAAAGGCACTCCTTCCAAATTAAAATAGTCACTTTTATGGTAAAAATTAAATTGTTACCATAAAAATCGTAAAGTTAGTAATCTTATTCTTTATAGATTCTTTATAATGTAAGCTAATAGCTTATTCATTTGAGTATGTTTTTATTGGTAAATCATAATTTACTTGTATTTTTTTTTCGATATTTTTATTGGCAAAATATAGGTAATTCTAAGAAATAATTCCTTGCTATTTTAACGTTTTAATTATTGTGTAAGCGATACCGTACGAACCTTTTTTATTATTTATTTACATTTTATGTTTTCGTATCTTGGACAGGGTATAGTAATTGAGAATCTTCTCCCTGTTTGAAGTAAAAATACGCAAAATATAATACGTTTTATTGTATTTTGCGTTTTTATAATCATAAAATTATATTAGTGATAGCTATTTATGTAACAAAAAACCAGCGGGAAAATAAATCTTTTTCTTTTTCAAGTCGTAACAATTGAAACAAAAGTAAATTACATAGCGTTCTGACCGGAGGCGGAGAATTATGAAAAATGGTAGAATACCGCATTCTCATTATTTCATTACATTATACGTTTCGCCAACAATTCGATTCCGGGGGGCTTTCGCTATTTTTGATTGTACGCAATATTCTTTTCCAAGCTTTTTTTTGATTTATCGTGTAGGGTTCGGAGATAAAGAACCTGGTATCAGCATTTTTAGTGAAAGGGAAAAAATATGGTCGTAACATTTTGTAAAGAATCTGCTCTTAAGTTTAAATGCTCCATGTTTTTTTTTATAAATCTGTACCATTTTATTCATTACGGCCTTTAATAATCCATTCCTAAAGAGAGGTCGCCTCTATGTATTTCCTCATAAGTAGAACTTTGCCATAGTTGCCACGCTTATCAACCACAGTTTCTTTTTTATAATTTTGAATTTTTATCAGGTAGACGCCGTTGATGATTCATTCATTAATATTGGCATGTAGTGGAGGCAGGAGAAAAAAACTTACCGTGGGTTTTTAAAAAGTCACAGAAGGATATGAAGCTAGAGAATCGTTTTCGAGAACGTTTTATAGGGGGATATGGTAAACATCCCCTCTATAAGACCATGTACGTATCTTATAGGGCTTATGTTCACCGTTGGACTTTAGATATGCTGTAATGAAAGAATCAATGAATACAAGACCAGTTTAATAAAATATATTATAAATCTAGAAATTCTACCATGAAAGGTTAGAAAAAAGAAAGAAGAAATATCTTTGTAGATTTCACTGTATAATATTAATTAATATTTATTGTATAAATATTAGTGTGATAGATATTATATATAATAAAGGCGAAAATGTGATAATGGATTATATCGCCGGCGCCCGGCGTCAGAATATTCTTTTTTATAAAATTGAGGTGACTAACTATCTTACTGTCCACTGTAAGTTAACAGTGAGTGGCTACTGCAGTCCATGGACACATGTAAACAACTTCAAATACAGAAGGCCACAAATGCATTGTATTTATAATATTATGTACCTACGAGGTAGACGTAGTCTATTTAGTAGTAGTTTATATTAGACTATTTTATTACGTGGTAGAACCACGTTGCAGCTATATTATAGCTGTAACACGAATGGGTCGGCTTGACCGGGGAAGGGCTACGCTCTCACAGAATACCGACTCTTTTTACTGGAAACGAGGCATTTCACCTTAGTTCTCACGGGTGCCAACGCATGTATTATCAGTTGGACTGTGTGCTCGCTTGTCACCCTAATACTATAAAAAAAACTCCAGGGTAGAAGACGGAATGCCTCACAGCCTGGAGTTATACTATCTCTATACTTTTTTGGCCGGAACATAACAGTGCACGCATTACGTTTTATCAGCAGAATAGGTAAGAGGGTGGCATCTGTACCTACCAGCCCATACAGACTCCTTGTAAATCTAATCGCAGTAATATTATGAAATAAAAATATAATATAATTGTATTGTCTGCTATCTTCTCTAATCAGTGTAGTGTAACAAAGGCTCGGCACGCACTTAACTAAACACATCTACTCTTGCCCGAGGCTCTCGTGAAACTGACGCGGTGCGCTCGAGTCAGTGAATTATATATAAATGTATGTTTGTGTATTTATGCACGGTAAATAAAACAAACAACAATATTTACTGTATACTATATATATGCAAACACTACAATTATAAATAAAAATGTAATAAAATATACATTTCTTTAAATGAAATTAATATTAAACTGACTACTAAATTTATGAAACAACTTGTGTTTAATACAGTAAAATATTAAAACCATGAGGCTTAGCAACCATTTGCAATTACGTATGAAGTGTCCTGTTACTTGCCTGCGACAGCTGTTTTCCCCCGAGGGGCTTCAAATGGCGTATATAGAACCGATATTTACATACACACTTCAGAACCGCAGACTATGTGTGAAATACAACTGCGTCAAAGAGTGCATAAATTAGCATATCAAGTTATACACTAGTATTTCTTCATTTATATATTTATGTGTATAGGTTTGTTTATTTATTGTGTTTTCTTTTATAAAAGGAATGGCGACAAAACACTCAGTTAACCTGATGGTAGGTGGATACTTTGACCCATAGACACCTACGGTTTAACCATTGATTAAGTATCGAAATAAAAATGTGTTGTCATCCCTGAGGACTGAGATGGAAGAAATGCCTAGTGAATACGGCCTCCGGTTTTCGACAGCATTACATGAAACACAGCAGTGTTATGCTGATATTTTACATTGGTATTCTGTGGAAGGTTGGTCCTACGCCAATTGAGCCGATTCCTTCTTACTACAGTCATAAGAAAACTATACCGTGACCACGTATAAATTGACTTTCTACCGATATCTAGGAATGAATGTTTTTATTCATCATAATTTATTTCGGACTGTTTCGAATAAAATTCCTCTGTTAAACCTAGGCCTCCCCCATAGAATTCCTAATAGTTGAGTACTTATTGGATTCACAGGAATCATAGTTTTTTTTATTGTTTTTAGAACGACGCTACTGCCCATCTACTGGTTTGTTTCCTCCGGTCGCCTCTTACGAGAACCACGGGAAAATATGGTATAATCTTTCACCACCTCTAAGCCCGAATTATTTATGTAATGTTAAATAAATTAAACTCCATTAGAACTATAATTATCATACTAGCTGAACAGGCAGACGTTGTTGAGCCTTTTCCGACGACCATTTACTTTCCTAAAAAACTCCTAAGATTAGCAATAAAAAAATTGATTGATTGATTGATTGATTGGATAAAAGCTATCCTATCTCTCAAGTTGGACCAAACTGCACACACTGTGCAAAATTTCATTGAAATCAGTTCAGTAGTTTTTTTTTTACAGGTAAGGGTAACAAACGAGAACACAGTCCACCTGATGGTAAGTGGTTTCTTTGGCCCATAGACATCTACATTTATCTTCGATTACGAATCGAATTGCAGATGCGTTGTAACCCGTGAGGACTAATATGGAATGCCTCGTTTCCAGTAAAAAGGGTCTCCGGCTCTCTACACTCACCATACGAAACACAGCAGTATTAAGCTGCTATTTTACGCTGGTAATCTGTGAGAGCGTGGTCCTTTCCCGGTCGAGCCGACCCATTCGTGTTACAACTTTACCAGAAATATAGCTGCAGCATGGCTCTACCACGTATAAAAATTACATTAAATAGTAGTTTAGGAGTTCATCACGGACAAACAACGTGACACTTAATTTTTATATGTAAAGATTAAACACTGATTTGTATAAAATTAAATATATTTTTGGGATTAATCTAGAACACGAAAATTGGCTCATGAAATAATTTGTCACAATTGAACTAGCACATTTTCTTAATTATACTATAATTATTAATTGCTGCGTATTTGCCAAGTAGCGGCGGCGTAAGAGAATCTACTGCCCCATATCGCCCCGTGAGTCTGTCCTTAATAGGCTGTAATCATGAAGAATGACGATTAATTGCTGCTATATTACACACAATACAACAAATTTTCTTAATAAACCTAAAATAAAAGGAGAGGTCCTCGTATTAATGGCGGAAGCGGGCAACATTTTCTTTACAGATATATATGATAATACATATATATTCGTGAGCTCACAAAGTTACGGGAATTTCCCTGAGATTTTCTCATAGTCGTCTTACTCAGACTTTTAGATTGCTTTTATATTGGATTGAGAACATATAGATGCATATTTCACCTTTCAAGCCTTGGTATGTGAATCTGAAATTATAAAATATCAAGAAAATTTTATAATTTCGTGAGCGAACTAAAATTGTATTGTTGTAACACTATTTATAACTGAGTATTTATTAATTATTTTTAAATATTTATTACTACAATATCATTAATTTTACGATTTAATATGATATTATTCATTCAAACATCGAACTAAACATACCTTCTTATATTGTTAAGCCACAAGAAATAGTTTTACAAATTGATCGCGTCAAAATATTAATAAATAAGGATAAATCATATATATATACATTGACTTTTATCCTAAAATAAAATAATTACGCTAATTATTCCGAGGGAGAATTATATGAAGAAATTTTATGTATATGTATTTTATTCTCTCTCGTAGTGTGCATAATTAAAAAGTTGTATGAAACATATTAAATTTATATACAGGTTGTCCCAGTAATGGTGGATAATCTGGTACGTACGTGTTCGGGCCGGGGGGAGGTGGCCTCGGTTTCCTAAAAAAAAATCAAATCACCACAGGTGCTAAAACTTAGCAGTTAAATAAAGTAAAAAAAAATAAACTTATGTTTAGTGCCGTCTTGTAAAATACTACCCATTGTAGTTGAAAACATTTAAGGGTAATTTAGAAACATTATTAATGAAAATATAAAAATTAATTTTTATTATCTTACATAGTAATTTTATTATTATTGCTTATTGTTTATTTTATGTTCTTTTCTTGTGATGTAACACCATTTATATCTTATGTATTTCTTTTCCATGTATTACAAAATTTTTTGTTGTTTTACTTTTTTATTCTCATATTAACTTATTACTACACCTACTTCATTCTATCTCTGCACCACCCCGAGGTAGACTGATAGAAAATATCTTAAGAATTAAGCCCTCTTACATACCACGTGTGTATGTGAAGTTTTAAATAAATAAATAAAATGCGTAAATAATAAAAATCCCGCTGAGCTAACTCTAGTACTTTATTATAACAATTTTCCCACCGACATACATCGCTAACAAGTCGCACGTGTGGTACCTTGTCAATTTACTCAGGTTGTTTGTCCTGGAACTTAGTTTTAGTAATGTTGAAACTATATTTGTTCACTTACCCTAACACCACAGCAATATTTACTTTAGTAGCAACTATATACACTAATTATATCTAACATTCACTCATATGTATATTCTTTCTCTTATTTTAAATTTATGGCTTCAATTATATTCATTTTCGGTATTACTTTGATTTGAACTTTATTCGCTTTTACTTAAAACAAGTTTTACTGAAATCTAAAGATAACAGTTGGCTCTCTAGTCAATAAATTACTCGTGTTAATCAAACGTCAGTCTAGATTGAACGTTAGCTTTACAAAATGGTTCAATTTACTACTTGTGCAAGGGTCAATTAAAATATATCAGTGGAGCGATTAATCATAGTCATATCGATGCGTTTATCCGCAAAAGTGCCGTCATCTGGAAGTTATGAACTGTTGAAATGTTCCTTACTAAGCGGAAATACCGCTATCGCCATTTCATTTGATTTGTGGACTAATTCAACGTTCCACTGCGCTTAAGTGAGCCTTAAGATAATTTGAGGATTTTTGAAAAGCTTGGTTATCAGTTCATCGTTTCTGTCTTTATTCCATATTGAACAAAAAATATCACGAATCCTAATATGTTTTTAAATTTGCTTTCTTCTCTTTTTTCCCGTTTCATACAAATTTGTAACTGATTTTAAACTAACTTATCGAAAAGCTAGGGACTTAAAACTGTTAATAATTACAGATCAGAATCGAATAACATTGCAATATTAACTCTCTTGTCTATCTGTCTATTTGTTTGATTGCTTGGTACAAATTTTCAATTCGTTTTTAAAGTGACTTAACGGTAAGCAAGAAAATAGAGAAATATAGCTCAAAAGATGATAACGGTGGTCCCTATTTTGAATAAAAATATTATTTATTTACATAGTATTTTGATACACAATATTTATTGCAACAAATAAACTAAAAATCCAAACTAAACTAACTCTACTAATTAACTAAACTAACTAAATTACTAGCTCAAAAAAGTTTACTAAAGTAACTAAGTTACTTACCATATGTGCATTTTTTTATATCATAAAGCACCCATATAAATTTATTATTTATTATACTTTGAAACATTTAAAAATTTAAAATTAGTCGAATGGTTAAACTTGTGAATAGTATTTGCAAATGTTTCAACTATAATTACCCACAATATTATGTTGTAAACAGATTGGAACTATAGAAAATTTATAAAAAGAAAAACGATAAATAGAACGAGGAAGTTTCAATTACAAAATTAATATAATAATCATAAAATCATAAAGGTTTCGAAGGTCTGTATGAATATTAATTTGAGATTCATAAAATAATCAGAATGTATGCATCATAATGAACACACGTTTCATTCGATAACTCAACGGCACTACGAGTATTAAAATGGCACCCGCAATATTGCCAATAACGTCATTTCCGATTCCGAGTTGAATCCGATTTCCTTTCATCTTTATGAGTGGCTTTCAAATTAGTTATATATATTCAATAATAATTTTTTCCAAAGTTCGATTTAATGTCCGTTTATACACTTTGTATATAGTCTTTGGAAATACTAACTTCTTCTTCCTATCTGAGTCTCTGGTTGGATTTGTAATAACCGCCACAACGTGGGGATTAGCAGTAGTAGTTAGTGCTCCTTTACCTCATTTTCGAGTACGCTACTCGAAGTGTGTCTGAATGGGGCATTTCTAAATATAATAGCTAATCATAAAATTAAGATTAAATGCGATAAAAACCCTAAAATTATTCAATAGAGAAGCTTAACCGCGTTTTAGTAAAGTACTATACGCGGCATAATCCAAAAATTTGTTTTATTCAATGTGTGGCATTTGCGTTATTTAAACAGCATTAATTTAACGCGATAAAAACCGTAAATTTACTTTTACATAATGTGTATTATTCGCGTAATTATAAGAAATCATTATGTATGCATGGACTGGAAATATAAAAACAGTTAATATTAAACGCGGTAAAAACCATAAAACTAATTTTTAATAATGCTTTTCATTTGAATGCAACGCAGTTCTTAAAATATATCATCAGCCTATACGAGCGAGGGTAAAAATTCTTCAGCGAATCGCGCTTTGTGTACGCTACCAGCCAGCTTAACAGCGCTATTGGCGATAAACTGCTTGTGATTTAAGTAGTTTACTCATTTCTAAAGAAATTAATTGTGTATTTCCTCATACACATCAAGCCAGCATTTTTATGTTCTCGCCTTTATTTCTATATTTGACGAATATAAAAAAAATACTCTTAATACAAAGTAAAAAATTTACACAATAAAATGATTAATATTCTTTGAACTCGATTTTTTTTCGTATAGTTATTTTATACCCTTTTGAGCGAACAAAAAATATCACAATCTCAACGTGGTCTAAATAACTACATTAAAACCTTCATTCCCTCTCTTGGGGTAGACATTTTTCTTCAAATATATTCTATACAAATAAATAAAATTGAAGTGTGTCTGTAATGTCAAAATAACAACATTTTACTAAATGCATATGAAAGTATATATTCGTACTACTTATAACCCTAATACAATTTTTAAATTTTTGTCTGTCTGTTTGTTCCGTCTAATCTCCAAAACGGCTGGACCGATTTTGACGGGAATTTCACTGGCAGATAGCTGATGTTATAAGAAGTAACCTAGGCTTATATTTTAGAAAAATAATTATGGTTCCGCGCAACAAAATTAAAACCCTAAATTACACGCGGGCGTAGTCGCGGGGTTCATCTAGTATAGGATATAAATAAAATATCATTAAAATTGATCCACAACTGACGAAGATATCACGGAAGATACACATAAAAACATACAATGGAATTGTATACTTTCTCCCTTTTAGACGTCGGCTAGTTATAGATGTATTTGTAAATATTTAATAAAAGTAAAGTGACATTGCTTATTACATCCACATCTAGGACTAGGTCTCTCTAATTGTTCTATTAGATTTCGGAACTGGTTTGAGACCACCGTGTTGCTCCAGTACGAACTTTACTCTTTATATTCTCTAACTTTAAATGTCCTCGAAATATATAAAATTTCTTGACCACCTAGCACGTTGCGTAACAGTCTGTTTCGTCCCGGGTGGTTCGAACTCGCTTCGCTCACGTACTTTGAAACATAGATTTACCATCTAGGGCTGCATCACCACTTACCACCAGATGGGATTGTGGTCAAGCACTGGCTTATTATAATAAGTTAAAAAAAAGTAGTTAAACAAATCTTTAAAAGCTAAACAAACGAAGTGAAATAGTCAGGTATGTGTGTTGAAATGTTATCTGCAATACCATCGTGTTGATGTTTCACTATAATATGGCTGAATAAGTAAGCTGTCTCTATCACTAACCTGTGATTAGGTAGTTGAATGGATGTTTCTACATAGTCTGTCCCAAAAGCTTTGTTTTTTGTAAGCAGTAAGAACCGTGAGTGCCATCACAGTTAATGTAATGTAAAACACCAAGTTTCTTCTAAGATTCTCATTTCACTTTCCGTAACTGCAGAAAAACACGTATACCACATGCCCTCTTATACTCTCAAAAATTTAAATTAGAAACTAAGAATTATAGTCTTCTTCACCCTTGTGCGCTTGTACTTCCTCTTAACGATTATAAAAATATCTGGTTGGAATTTAATTCGACTTTTTTATTTACTTTACAAAAACTCATTTATGATTTAAGTCATTCATTTATGAAATATGAATTAAGAAGCTATGTGCTCAACCAAGTGTTTAAGGGTATGAAAACGTAATATATTCTTTACACATATATATATTTTTACGCGCATAGTTCTGAGAAAAATTCTTTGAGATATTCCCACATATTCGTTCTTTGGCTTTTAAACTGGATTGAAGATATTATGATGTTGTATTTAACTCTCGACCCAAGGGGAACTCATACACGTAAGAGTAAACATTGCAAGTACATCATATTTTCATATAGAAGCATACTCAATTTGTTCTCAAGTCATGATCAAATATTACTAATGATCATTCCATATTTCTCTAGTATCGTAGGCGTTTTTCATATATCAATTACACACGAAAAAACACCCGAACACAGAACACTAGTTTGTAGGTAGTAGTGAAGTCAGTAGTGAATAGAATCTTAGCAATGACACTATCAACATAGATTAAAGAGAGTTAAACTGTGCTATCAAGCCGTCTAATTAATATTTTAACATAAGTGAAGGTGACCAGCGAGCACAAATGCCACCTGATGGTAATAGGATGTTTTAGCCCGAAGACGTCTACTTCTACCCTCGATGATTCCTATACGTTTTATTATTATTAAATCTTATGAAACACCTATTAACGTTGTAAATATACCTTATACATCTTTTTTTGATATTTATAATATATTTAAATTGCAAAAGTGAAAATAAATATTTTTCCTTCAACTATAAATTAATTTATAAATTGATAAATTGATGTAAGAAGCGGTTATTGAAAACCTGTCAATAGCATTGTAATTTCAATTAAGCTTATGTATCTATTAATTAATTCAAAAGTTTGATGTTATTAGTTATTATTATAAACGCAAGTTCGAGTGTTCAAACTAATTTAATTATTCTAAAATTGATTATTATATTATCTTAGGCGTTTTGAAATCAAAACCTTTGAAACTCTGACTCACAGCGGCGTCAAAGTACACTGAACACTTCAAACTTCTTTTGTTAAGCAGAAACCTTGCAAACTATTCAAGAATGTCAGACTGACTTGGTTGTAAGATTTCAAAGAAAGAACACTTTATAGAAAATTTCGATACTAGATATTTCTTTAAATTTAAATAAATCAATACGTCTGGAAAAAATTGCAATTGTTTTAAAAAAAACTAGTCCTTTACAAATAACATTATTCCTTATTTTATTAAATACATATATTATATATAAGAGAGTTCGCAGGATTCCTATTAATTCCTTCTGCACCCTCCCACCATCGGACAACCAGACTCCAACCTTTCGTTGTCAAGTTACCACGTAATCGAACTTTCATCATTCATTTCCATTCTATTAAAATATTGGTGTCTTGAAAGCAAGAGTGAATATGCTTTTGTTAAGTTGCGAAGTCTTCTCGTCAGGTATACCTCAAAACTTGAAAACAAGACTGTACAACCAGTGCGTATTGCCAGTGATGACCTATGGTACTGAGACGTGGTCCTTCACTGCTGGCCTGATGAGGAAGCTCAAGGTCGCTCAGCGAGCTATGGAGAGGGCTATGCTCGGAGTTTCTCTCTCAGTTGTCAGCTTTGAGGTCTAAGATGGAACCCCTCATCACACCAATCGACGACTACCAATGACGATAGCCTGGACTTTACTGGGATTTACCGTTATACCAAAGTGCTGTGACCAGTCTGATATACTTTGTAAGTCACGATTAACAGCTGCGATAGCAGTGTGAATTTCAGCTAAGGACGCTTGTGAGTATAATTTGAGATCATCAGCATAGAGATGGTAAGAACATTGAAGGTGGGTAGTTAGAAGATTGATAACCAGCGAAAAACAGATAGAAGAAATAATGCCGCCTTGTAGTACACCTAGATCGCACCAGTCGGAAAAATCCTGACCAGACTGAACAGCCTGCTGGCGACCGCGTAGATAAGAGGAAAACCAGTTCAGTACTGACGAGAAGAAACTTAGTCGTGAAAATAATCCAAGGAGTAAGTCGTGATCGACAAAATTGAATGCGTTTGAAAAGTCAATGAGGACAAGAACAGTCAAACATGACCTCTCCATGCCCTATCTAGTCTTCTGTAACTTGAAAAAATGTCATGATTGTACTTAAAGCTCTTATAAAAGACAAAATCTGCCATCGTTTCCAAAAGTAAGACCTATTTACATAAGAACTGATAAGATGCTATGGTGTCATTTATTAATCCTTGTGCCCTTTTTCATAAAAGAAGTGTGGCAAGTGGGCACACAATCCACCTGATTAAGAACCTTCTTTAAGATGATAAATACAGATGCAGATTTTTCCCCTGAGAACTAAGATGGAATGCCCCATTACCAGTAAAAAGGTCTCCAGTTCCCTAGACTACCATACGGTATACAGGATTATTCTTCCGTTTGACTATACTACGATCTGTTCTCCACTTATTAGAAACTTTGTTTATTTCATTTTACACATTTTTTTGTTCTGTAGTATGTCTGTGGGGAGGTCTATCAGCCTATTCATCAGAATACTTGTGATGAAGTGCAATGTTATAAATTAAATTTTATAAAATTCTTATATTATATTCAATTTATTTCATTGTAAGTACTATTTTCCTTAATACGTGTAAACACGCATACGTATAATTTACATAAATGAATTCTGGATTAAATTCACGTTGGACAAACCTCAATTTACTCTATTAACAATTCCCACTCGAAGTTTCATGTCGCTGGCGTTGTTCGGATGTTTATCTTTGGGTAGGAATCGCAGTACCGTTGTATTTATACAAACACTTCAAGTTCTCGAGCGAAGCGTGTGCTAAGAGACAAACGCGGAGGAAATCCGTAAATTAACAACAGTAAAAGCGACGTGTATTTCATAGCCTATAGCAGCTGGTTTATATTAATTATAATAATGCTTGGAATTAGAAGTTAAGTGGATGCTAGCTCATAGACATCTACATTTATGCTCAATTAAAAATTAAAATGCAGATACATTTTCACCCCTGAGGACTAAGTTAGAATGCCTCATTTCCATTAAAAGGTCTCCGGTTCTCTATGCTCACACAGCAGCATTATGTTGCTATTTCACGCTGGTATTCCGTGGTTCTTCCCCGGTCTAACCAAAGCATTCGTGCTGCATATATATATGTATAGCTTGCATAGCTGCATGTGGCTCTACCGTGTATTGCGTATCATATATGTGACGACGGTGATCACTTATCACCAGCTGAGCCGCTTGCTCCTCTTCCATAAAAAGCTGAAAAACCACTTATTAAGTTGTACCTCTTTCCATCAGACAAGCGTTCCCTGCAGTTTACAGAAACCCCTACTGTTCTATTAGCTTGTTTGTCACTCTGATATTATATAAAAAGAACAAACAGAACTTGTTTACGTAAACAAAGAGAAAATACGAGTACAAGCAAACTGTTGTTTTCACTGTGTCGCATTTCCAAAAGATCCAAAATGAAGCACATTTTTGTATGTTTTATGTTGATACGTTGTCAACATCTCATGCATTTGAACTAAAGAGTTTGCTTCGTATTTCGTAAAACATCCAACAATGGAGTTGAATAATTTGCCAGCGTCTCTCTTTTCTTTTGATTACAATGTAAATGTTTTCAAGGCTAGGGTGCTACGCTAAGACAATGCGTTGTATTATCTGATACTTTATCACCTACAAGGTGGGATTGGAAGTACTAGCTTAAATAAGTAAAAACGTTATACTATCAACGAATAGTATTACTTTATAACTAATGACATAGCAATATAAAAATTTTGTAACTCATAGCTTCTTATTTCGGTGACGTCTATAGATATAACTTTTTACCAACCTTGACATAATGTGATTCGGAAACATAAACTTCTTTCTTCGTGTATTATACTCCACATAATTCACGGCTAAGTGAAAAATGAATGTCTTCGCTCATGTAATATTTATTTGTAGGTCATTTTTCTTATTCAAGCAAAAGAACCGAATCAAACTACTCGACCTGACATGTTAGTGGGTTGGCAAAAACCGGGATTTTCTTTCCGAATCTTTCCCGTTTCCTACGCTGTGAAAATAATTTCTTATTCCGTAGGCGACTAATTTTTTTTGTTCTTATATCAAACGAACATATTAGTACCAAAATATATGTGCCTAAATATACCAGTTTGCTATAGATGTTTCGTGATGAACTTTTCAATTTATTTGTTAAATCTCTTACCTAAAATTTTATTATTTTAACAATGTTCAGTTCAGAATACGAGAGAAACAGAAATAATTTAGTAATATATACATGCAAAATTTAATGGTTTCGTACACAGCATGCACTATCTATGATATGATATACATCTATGATCTTCACAACACCCACACTACAATGTTTATCTTAACCAATTTTTCGAATGATATGTCTTTAGTTGGAGCCGTGGCTCAGGACTCACCATAAATTTCACATTACGCTATTAGACTTGATTCGACTCCCGTCGGCACCAATGAAATTGTTAATTACAATTTTAAGTCCTGATATACCACATGCTCGAAGGTGAAGGAAAACATCGTGAGGAAACTTGCGTGTGTGGGAAAAAAATAATATTTCGAAGGCATGTGTAGTCTGCCAACATGTATTGGCGCAGCGCGGCGGACACTTCCTTGTTCTAAAAATCCTCTTAAAAATGGGAGTAGGCGCTTGCCTTGCAGTGGGTCTGTGGCGGGTGGAAGGAAAAGGGGAGATTTCCCGCCGGGCAAGGTGTTCTGCCCGGGGGGCGGCCAACGCTCCAATTGGTAGTTTGGAGCTATTCTATATATACTGCTTTAACTTCGGAATGTAGCGCGACGACAGCGTCGCCACAGGTCATATATAGACCATAACTAACTATCTATTTCCTTATTCGTTTTCTTTATATAATTAGTTTGAATCAATTATAATTTCAATCAGCTTTCATTTATCTGCACCGATTTATTTATTTTAGCGAACAGTTCATCTGATGGTAATTGGATGCTGTGGCCTATAGACATCTACATTTATCCTCGATTAAGAATCAAAATGCAGATGCGTTGTAACCCCTGAGGACTAAGATTGAATACCTCGTTTCCAGTAAAAAGAGTCTCCAGTTCTGCACACTCATAATACGAATTTTACGCTGGTGTTTCGTGAGAGCGTGGTCCCACCCCGGTCAAACCGATATATTCGTGCTACAACCGTAAAATAGGTGCAGCATGGCTCTACCATGTATAAACGATATAAATGATTTCTAGCTTCAACACGTTCATACAATTAGATACAAAATTTTCTCAGATATTACAAAGTTGTCACATCTCTGAAGAGACACCTAAGTACGCACATTAAAAGGTTTCCAGTTTCTCATTGTTCTCAACGTTATGTTTTCATCAAAGTATTACGAGCCTTTGTTTAACGAGTTTCGGAATGATCGTGCTGAAATTTTCGTTTTATTGCGGATTATAATGGTTACCGCATGCTAAAGTTATAATATTGTCATAAGATAATGAAATAATTTATCCTTCACTTATTATTATTACTTATTATATACAATTATTACCTATATCTTTTTGTAGAATAAGGATGACAAACGAGCACACACTTCACCTGGTGGTAAGGCGATGCTGTGGACCATAGACATCTACATCTATCCTCAATTAATTAATTAATTCAGAAAATCAAAAACATTTTAACAAAATAGATTTATATCAAATCTAATTACCGTAACATTACGTGCGCACGTGCGTAAGTGTGTGCGTGCGTAAATAATATTTCGTTTTATAGTACTTTACAGAAGCTACCTCTTCTAAGAAATTACCTCTTCTATTTTGTGTCACCCTATCCTATAAAGAAAAAAAAGGCTATTCTGGAGATGCAGGGATAGAAGCCTTATCATCCATACCGTATTATCTATATTCGTAATTAAAGGTTTATTTTGCAGCATTTTCGGAAATATGGCGGAGGTAATAACTTTAAAACAGGTTTTGGTAAATATTATATTAATCAATATATACTATCCTATATCGTCTCGTGGGTGTCTTAACAGACGACGGAGGTAAATGGGAACGGGTGATGGGCAGCAGCAACTTCCTGATTACAACTCGAAATAATAAAATAACTGCGGTTGACAATCCGCTCGCCAAGCATGTGGCAAAATAGCAAAATCCCCCCTAAGTAGCAATCAATGGGAGAGGCCTATGTTCAACAGTGGACTATTATAGACTGTATTGGATGGGTGGCACCAATAACTATTAATTTTTATAATTATTATAGTTAGTAAAATGATTCTATGTAGCAATCAAATCAAATTTTAATCGACATACCACATGATGAGAAATCCTCCGTTATTGCCCGTTTTTACGGAAAATTTTAAGGTTAAGGGCAGCCACAAGAATAGGGGGAAGGAAAAAAGAACAATACTAATATTAACCATTACAAAACTCGTAATAATATTTAAATTACTAACATAAATCAACTAACAAATATTTCAAAGAAGCAAATAAGCAGGGACGTCTATGAGCAATCTGATTATGCACTTTCGATTCAGCTATAAGGTTTATAATGTATATGTATTCATAATTTATGAAAAATCAATAAATTTCATGTCGTATTTACATCTTGTATAAAAATGCCGTTTAGATATTTTATACCTGTTAAGTATTACTCAAAAATACCTATATTAAACTTACACTAGTAACACTAGTAACATATTTTCAAATAACCATACATTCCTCTTTTAAATATAAAATACTTAAACCAGCGACAAGAAGCAACGTCACAGATGTGAAAAGTTTTATTTGAGAAAAATCGCATCTTCACTCCACATCTATAAAAAGAATTAAATATTTGTAATTATTGAATTATAATAAACGTGTTATAAATGATGATTGGTTGCGGCCAATTGAATCGCCCACGCAACAATTTGTGTGGTCTGCAAATAATCGTTTCGGGTCTGGATATTTGTCCATTTGCAAATTTACGCTTTCAAGCCACTGAATAAATCGTAATGGAGGAATATTGTTGTTTATTTAAAGAAATACAAAATAAATAGAATGGCAACGGGAGTAACTTCGAAATACGTCCTTGCATGAGCAGTGATGAAGTGATGAAACCAAGAACAATGAGTTCTTATATTTACGCAATTACTACACATTGCATAAAACTAGTTCAGAACAAAATACGCAAATATGGAATTTAAATGTGACAAAATCCGTAAAACTAGTTAAATTAGTATGTACACACATATACATGAATTTAGAAAATGTGCCTAATTATTTTTTATTTCGTTAGCCAAATTCGTACTGCGTTCAAAAAGAAGCAGAAAAGGGGTTGATCGTAACAATGCTATATAATATTTCCAATCTTATTTGTAAAAAACTTTTCCGTTGATGACTTTCTTCTTTTGTTCGTTTGCTAACCGTGGCAACCATGGAAAATATACCACCAATGAGGCAACCTATGGGAGAGGGTTATGTTCAACAGTAGACTTTTGATAGACTGTAAAGTTTATTACTAGAGAGATACATCCTTGAAGTCGTTGATTTTTTTTTCTCCCGTTGTTACCAATTCAATCGATGATTGCGGAAAGCGAGGCAACGTTTTCACATCTACACTATAAGGGGGTATTAACCAAGATATGTGCAGTAAATTGAAGAGAAACAATCTTCGCGCACCGTTACCAAGAGACTTGTATTGTTAGCTTAAAAGAATACAATATCCTGTTTCGGTGTTGTGAAATCAGTCTAAGAAAAATGTCAGGATAATCTTTCGGCTTCTCTCAAGTTATGGTATAACCTTAACTCAGTATCGAGAGCTATTCCTCAATTGTATGTATCGAAAGATATATAATACGCCTTATAAATTGTCAAACGAAGCAAAGACCCGAGCCAAATTCTTCATATACTTCCTCCAGGACGTTACCTTATTATGTCATCATTATATAAACAGTACCAAGAGTTAATTACTTTCCATATTTTAAAGGTTTAAAGGCTTTTCTTTGTTATTTTTTCTTCTTTATGGGCCCGTATCGGACGTAGTCCAAGTCCAGTAATGGACATATACGGACCCATAGTAGCCCACAATAACCTACAGTAGCCCTTCAATTGTATAAAATATTTGCATTAATCGTCACGCATGCCAGGCCATTTGACAATCGCAGTACCAGACATCTCACACATAAGATTCTGCTGCCCATTATTGGTATGAGCATTTTACGTATACTGTTAAACAAGATGGTTAAAATATCTCTTATCAAAAGATATATTATTTATCCAGAATTTATCATAGTAGCCCATTACGGTATCCACAGCGCTAAATAGGGCAATGGATTCATTTAGGCCGCAACTACAGATCACCCTTGAAAGTCACTAAATGGAAATGACTTTCTACAAAAATTATTTGGTTACTATATCTCATCTGTACGTTTCTCTCCGCTTTGTTTTCACTCCATTGTTTGTTTCGATATGACTCTCTGGGATTGGTGTAAACTTTTTTGCCTTATATTTCATCCCGGGTAGCTAAGTGATAAATGAACGCCGCTTTTCATGTTTTATTTATTTGTAGGTTATTTTTCTTATTCAAGTGAAAGAACTTTATGAAACTACTCAACCAGACATTTCAGTGAGACGGGGAAAGGTCTCAAGATTTTCCTTGTAGATAAGTTTATTTTTACTTACACTTTTCACAAAAAATTTCTTCCGCGTTTTATGGATATACAGCAAACTTTTTATATATAGAATAAGGGCGATAAACAAACACACAGTGCACCTGATTATAAGTGGATATTGTAGCCACTAGACATTAATACACTAGACTACACTAGACAATTATCCTCGATTAAAAATCAAAATGCAGGTGCCTTGTTACCCCTGAGGCCTAAGATGCTTCGTTATCAGTAAAAAGGGTCTCATTGTCATGCTAATGACACTACTTGACTACAATCCTAAATGATGGTAAGTGATATGTAGATGTGTATGAGCTACAGTATCCACTTACCATCATGGGGAATGTGTGCTCGATTCCCAATTGTCACCCTTATTCTATAAATAAGAATACACTACTACTGCCACATCTGGTCAAATGTGGTAAAACTATAAATTGCAAAAAGTTTTTTCTAGGGAGCTTTACTCCGCAACAAACACGTAAACATTTTCTACATTAATATATCAACCTTTAATATCAGCCACAATGTAAGGCCTGAATATTTATGTAATGTTTTGACACAATGCTCACGTATTACATCAATTTGGCGGCTACTAAATATACAATTAGAATCAGACTCCTTGAAACTTTTCCTTTGTAAGTCAACTGTAACATAAATGTAGTTTTCAATGTACATTTTATAAAAGAGAGATATTCGCTACTACGTTTTGTTAAAAATTGAATAATGCTTCAAAGAATCCAATTTCGGTACTGTCAAAGAAACTATTGTTCCTTTTACCGCAGCAGCTAGTTCGATCAAATTATTTCTCAATTTTCCGTACTGTGTGTTGGCAGAATAAGAGAATTCATCGCCCCATTTGATTATATGTGCCATAAGAGGTTATGGGAAAGGCCAGAAAAATGTAATAGATCGAGGTACAACTGCCACTGCGATTGTCTATGGGAATTCAAACCGTCGCAATTAACGCAAACCCTGGGCAAACATTATTCACAGCGGCAGAGACCTATGTACAGTTGCGGACTTATACGAAAGAAGACAAATTTCTCAATTAAAACTTTTGCATTACTTGAAAATTATGAAAGTAAAGTAACGGTATATATACGTCTGCTAGGTACAAGCCCCCTCCTTTGATTATATACATGTATTATAAAAGGCTTCATATTATTTATCTTATTAGTGGGTTCTGTAACAGGTAAGGGTCGGCCATATTGCCGCAATGTGTTTTGGTGGGCTCCACACACTCTTTTTAATTTTTAATTTCTAAAATATATGAGCTTCCTATTGATGTAGTATTCCTCCACCTAGCACATGGTAAATCAATATAACAACTAACAATTTCAACGGTGCCGGCGGGCATCGTTGAAATTCTTAATCAGAAATGCTGGGTGTTATGAAATTTAAGCCGTGGTTCTTACATTAATTCATTCATCACAAATGTGGCGGCGCTGCGTCGCGCCACAGGCAAAACACATCGAAGCCTAAATCGCACTAACAAAGTTCCGAAGTTTAAGCAGCATATATAGAAAAGCTCCGAACTACCAATCGGAGCGTTAGCCGCTCCCCGGGCAGAACACCTTGCCCGGCGGGAGATCTCCCCTTTTCCTTTCTACGGCCACACAGTCATTCACCAGTCCACTGCTAAACGTAGGCCAAGGGATGCCATACAGCACTGTCGGTCCTAAGCCAACTGCATCCATCGAAGTCCTGCATTTCTTACAAGTAATTGCAAAATCAAATTGGCTATTTACATTATGTTGCAGACAGAACTTAAGTATCTTATATTTGTTAATGCCTCCATTAAGTAAATTACAAGTAGCACTCAGACTCCCAGACAACTTTTGTGTAAAAATTGTAAGGGTACTTACGTACTATTCACTTCTTTCTACTATTATATTAGGTCGGGTAAAAAGTTTCTTCGTATTTTAAAATAATTCAAGACAATTTTTTTCCAAGTTTAATTACATTTAATCATAATATGTGTGTATTGTTTTTTCGATAACTTGTTGCCATATTGTAGGTAGTGAAATAATCCCGTTGCTGTAGAAATCATGGAATTTTTGATAAAAAAAAAGGCGACTAGTAGTTTTGACAGTGCTTTCTTGATGTTAACCTAACACTCCCGAAAAATTCTGAAGAGACCGAAACAGATGAAAACCTCAGGGTGCATGGTCAGGACTATATGGTGGATATCTGAGGGTGAATAAAAGTGACCGAAGATATGTGTGGTCTGGCGTTGTCATGACGAAAGACCATCCTTTATATCCTTTTCTGTTGATCATTTCCGGCCGTTTTTTCTCAATTTCATGCTTTAGTCTTGATGGTTTTACCCGACAGTAAAAGCTCATAATAAACGATGCCCTTCCAATCCCACCAAGCCCATCCATGCACACAGCATCACCTTATTGCGTATTAATCCGGTTTTCGTTACAGTCTGTGGAGCTTGATTACCCTTTGATCATGATCTTTTTCGCTCTTTCTTGTCGTCGGTAATCCACTTTTTATCACCAGTTATCAATCTTTTCAAAAATGGTTCAGCTTCATTACGCTTCAATAGAGAATCGCAAATTAGTACACGATTTATTAGGTTTCTGTCAGTGAGCTCTTTTGGTACTCATATATCGAGCTTTTTTTGTTTAGCCAGACTTTTTCAAATGCGTCGGAATTGTTTTGTGATCAATCTTCAATTCTTCGGTTATATCGTAACTACTAGTATACTGATCTTGCTCCACTTTTCGAAAAATGGCATCGACTTTATGTGTACGAGGGCGGGCGACAAGACCGAGCTGAATTTTTGATATCAAAACTCCCGGACTGATAACACTTGAACAAACTTTGTGATACTCTTACTGGCACTGTATTAGGTCCACAAGCATCACTAACTTTTTTTGCAGCTTGAGTCGCATTTTTCCCTTTTTTGTAATAAAATTTCAGAATGTTTTGAATTTCTTCGTTAGATTCACTCATTTTTGCGGACTGAAAAACAACTGAAAAATGGCGGGAAAGTGCTTTTTATTTTTCTTTTTCTTAATGTCCTATATGTATTGATATTAAAACAAGTCAGATACAAACATTACAACCAAAGAGGTTTTTTCTTCAATTTTATACAAACAAAATACGAATAAACTTTTTCCCTGACTTGTTATTAAAGTATATCTAAAGCATTTTTAAAAGAGGTGACAAAGACTGTAAAAAAATTTGAAGCTGCATGTTACTGCATTATTTTCTGAATAAATCACTCGTAGTTACTTCTATTAACCTTAATAATAAGCCGCTAGCAGTGAATAATTATTTCATAGTTTATTAGAAGAATATAAAACAATCCAATTTCCAAATTCGAAATTATTTATTCGGTATTTCGTAGTTGTTACATAGTTCAAATGTTTGCTGACCCTTTTAAGAAACAAATATTATCTTTAGTATGACTTATGTATAGATACAAGAAAATTAAGTAATACCAGCAATTTTAAGCATTAATTTATGCTGATTTATTTAATTACAGCTTAAAAATGATGTCCAGAAAAATAAGACAAGTTAGCATTAAAGCATTTTCCTTGAAGAAATCCTACCTATGTGTACAGCATTAGATTTGTGAAGGATTGTAATGATAATAAAAATGGTTTAATAAGCGTCAGCCTGTTATTTCTAAATAGTTGTAATATGAAAATATAACAGATCCAAGCAGTAGACGTTTTTCGTGGTGCACTTACATATTACTTTAAATGTGTTGTATGTACCTTAACAGCCTATCATAAGTCCACTACAGAACGTAGGTCTCCCCCATAAATTGTCTCATAAGAGGGATATTTGCCATAGGTGCCATACTTGTGAATCGAGTTAGACACCGCAGTTTTTTTTATTCTACTGCTATCACGAAGACGCTGTTGCTTACCTTCTGTTTCAGTTTTCCTCTGTTGCCTCTTTCCTACAACACACATGGAATGAGAGGACGGCTATGACAAGTGGATTTATAAGTGATAGAGCCATGCTGCAGGTATATTAGTAGTGTAGTTGTAGCTAGAATGAGTCGGCTCGACCAGTTAAATACCACGCTCTCACAGAATACCAGCGTAAAATAGAAGCAGTTTAGCTATGCTGAGTGTAGAGAAACGGAGACCCTTTTTACTGAAAAAGAGGCATTCCATCTTAGTCCTCACGGGTAACAACGCATCTGCATTTTGATTCTTTATTGAGGATAAATCTAAATATCTATGGGCCTCAGCAACCACTTATCATCAGGTGGACTGTATGCCCGTTTGTCAACTTATCCTATTAAAATAAATGGATATTTTTAATCCGCTAATACATGGTTAAATGTATGGATTATTAAGCGAACTACATAGTAATGAAAGCGCTTCTGTTCTAATATCTGAAAAAAAATCTGTTCAAAATCCTATTTTTTTTTTCTATAAACCCTATTCATAAGAATATAGATTGATCGCAGTGCCAGATGCTTTGCATCTAAAGTGTATGCTACCAACTGACGTGTTCTGGTATATTTGTAATAGTTTTCTGTCAATTGATGGATACTTAAAGTTTCTTTTTTTACTTTAGTTGACTTTTGACGGCTCACAGAGTAGAAAATCGTATTACAGATTTCTTTAAAATATAAAGACGAATTAGAATCTCAGGTATATCCCGGTAGTATCACAACAAAATTTTTGTGCTTCGTGGTCCTTCTTTGTTCTTATAATGAATATAATGGAGGTTGTAAATGAGATAGTCGGGTAAAGAAAACCTAGGACATTAGTTCAACGTGTTTTATAAGCTTAATATAAATAAATAAATCAATCAACCGTGAAAAGTGGGTGGCTTTTTTGTAAATACAGTTTCTATCTAACTAATTTATGATTGAGGCTATGGCAAGCGACTGGTGACGAGAAATGAATCCAATAACGATTAACCCAACGACTGGTGGTCAGGAACAGCGTTGTCATTGCGAGAATGTATTTTCTTATCTGACCAACTCATTAGCCTAGCGTAATAATATGATATTTTTGGATTATAAGCAAATAGTTTAATAAAATATAGTTTATCCGCACGGGCTTCACTTCTTTAGAATAAATTGTTCCTTAGACATGCAGGTCTTCTCGATGTATTACTTCACCGTCGAGTACGTAGTAAATCAGCAATAATAATTTCAATTAACAAAAGCTGCTCGCGTACTTTGAAATATACGGCTAGCGACACTAAATTAATTCATAAATAATTTGTACTAATACACTTGTGTGCCATAATTCTAATTATAGTCACTGGTATAATGTCCATAAATAACTATTATTATCTAAACTTTTTTTTTATCTGCTATTAAAATCTCTAACGATTAAAAGGTAATTAAAAAATAATAAATGAAAGGTTAATGCTTCTTCAATACCCTCACCAATAACTCAACTAGCGATTAAAACAAAAGTTAGTCGATGTTCACAGAATTCAGAGAGCTTTTTTATGTGTTATTATAATGGACTTCAAATTGAAACCATTTTTGATTAATGAATGTTTATTTTGTAAACCAAAATACGTGAACACGCTTTTCTTACCAAATTATATTGAGTCCTCTCCACGACGACGTGTTTCTAAGCTGACACATTACTTGATGATAAAACTCATCGATCAGCCGCTCATCCCTAAGGAATTTCTGGTAAAATCGCTCTTTTTATGTACTCCTTCGACGTTATTATTAACTTTATTCATGCTTTGGTGTAATATAATATAACTTTATACATAATTATTATTAAAAAATGGTTATCTTAGAGGAACAAAAAACTATTGGTAAATCCAATTTTGCATGCCCTAAGCGCATTAAGAAAATTAAGTATAACATGATTATACGTAATTTTTTTAAATTAGTTTAAATACACACAAGTTTTCACTAATAACCTAATTATTATACTTCAAATTTTCTAATAATTATATCAAACTTCAATTTAAAAAAAAGTTTGCAAAATCCAAAAGTGCACGACATAAAGTCCAAGACATATTTAAGTATAAATATGCTTAAATATTTAGTACATGTTACTATTATTTATTCTATGCTTTTAAAATATTTTAATAAAAATCTCTGATTATTACAATAATCAAGTATGTATGAAATTTGGTTTTTCGAATATTTTGTATTTGTTCAGGGATCTTTTTGAGCTGCTGCAAACAACCGATACAGTATCTACTCACAACGTCAGTTGACGCCAGTACTGAAGTGAGTGAGTGAGGCTATTTAGTAAAATAAATTATTACAAGGCTGCTAAAACACCGAAAATTTCAGGATTTCTACGCCAAAAAATATTTATAACTAAACAAAAGAAAATTAAATTGCCATTTACATTCCATGGCTTTCCACATCATAGGTGAAGATATTAAAAAATAGATTGAGTTAAACAATTGATATTTTTAAAAGTTATGGTGTTTACCACTCCATGCGGAGTTGATAAATCTACACCACAAGCCACTAAAACCACTTTTTTATGTAAAAATAGCAATGAATCGATTTAAAAATATATTAATAAGTTCTACAATAATTTATCTTTTTGACAATGTGCTTTTTATATCATTTATATGTTCAATATGATTGTTAGATACGATTTTATGCGACAAAACGTTGAAATCTTGATTTTTAGGCGCTATTTGAACTTACGTTCATGCTTTGCGATAAAGGCATACAATATACCAAAGTTGTTGCTTTAGTGCAGCAAAAGTTAAAACGACCTTGGCCTTCTTCATAAAACAAACGCTTTTCTTATCTCTTAGAGCATTATGTATTTCAAGAAACAGAACGAAATTAAATATAATATATATTTCTTAAGCGCAAGAAACGTTTCTTACGTTTTACTGCCATGCGGCCCTTACAGAACATCAGCGTAAAATAGCAGCTTAATGCTGCTGTGTTCTTACGGTGAGTGAAGAGAAGAACTGGAGACCATTATTGCTGGAAACGAGATATTACATCTTAGTTCTCAGGGGTGACAACGCTTCTGCATTTTAATTCTAAATCGATGGATGTAGATGTCTATAAGCTACAGCATCCACTTACCATCAGGTAGACTGCGTGCTCGTTTATCAACCTTACTCTATAAGAAATTCTTTTATAAATATATTTTTTCCAAATTTGCTACCGTACCGTTAAAATTAGGTTCCTCTGAATGGAGAAGAAACGGTGAAGGAAACTCAGCAGGCATACCCATTTTTCTTTTATTATTTTTTGAAGTTTATGTTAAACTTTTTCACGTAGTAACGCCATGCTGCAGCTATATTACTGTTATAGTTGCGGCACGACTGAGTCGGCTCGACCGGGGAAGGACCACGCTCTCACAGAATACCAGCGTAAAATAGCAGCTTAACGCTGCTGTGTTTCGTATGGTGAGTGTAGAGAACCGGAGACCCTTTTTACTGGACAAGAGGCATTCCATCTTAGTCCTCACAGGTGACAATGCATCTGCATTTTGAGTCCTTATTGAGGATAGATGTAGATGTCTATGGGTCACAGTAACCACTTACCATCAGGTGGACTGTGTGCTCGTTTGTCACCATATCCTATAAAAAAACTAGCATAGTACCTATATATCAAGTAGAAAACAATAACAGACCCATCGGTAATTAAGCAAGTCTTCTAATTCATTAAAAAAAGCACAATTAAAATTTGGGACTCACCTGATGTATAGCGCACCAGAGAAGACAAGCCCCTAAAAGTATCCAGCAGCCGAAGCCCCAAGCAAAGATCTTGCATGACCACACACTAAGATTTATCTCTAAAAAAATAAAAATTAAAACGGTTTAATGAACACACTTGTAATTTCCCAAGGGACCACTTACAATTCTCTCCTAAAGCACTTACGACGTAACAACATAATACGAGTATGTATACAACTAACTCTAGATAAGTCACAAATTTTCATAGCTAGATGTTGAACTGGAATGATATAGACCCATGTTCCTTTGTCATTCATTTTTTTTATATGATAGGGTGACAAACGAGCACACAGTCCACCTGATGGTAAGTGGTTGCTGTGGACCATAGATATCTACATCTATCCTCGTTTGTGAATCAATATGCAGAAGTGTTGTCAGCCCTGAGAACTAAGATGGAATGCCCCTATCCCAGTTAAAAGGGTCTTTGGTTCTCTACACTCACCATACGAAACACAGCAGCGTTGAGCTGCGATTATACGCTGGTATTCTGTGAGAGCGTTGTCCTTCCCCGGTCAAGCCGACACATTCGTGCTGCAGCATGGCTCTACCACGTATAAATTTAATATATCTTTAGTAAATATAACAGTCCCGGTGCGCAGTGGATATGAATTGAGTTGTAGCACTGAGGCACGCGTATTCAAATTCCGCACGCAATAAGTATTTATATGGCTTACAAATAATCTTTATGGTTCTGGATGTTTATCCTTGTGCAATTTATGTGACTGTCTCCATCCACGACACAGGAGAAAATCTCAGGGTGGGTAATCGATTTTTTTTTAATTCTTTCTTTCGAGCTTTCGAGCGTAAACACATTTTAATATAATTTTTAAATTTTATCTTGGAATGACTTAAAATATCACAAGGAATTTTATTATATATAAATTAATAATTTACTAACTTTAGTTATATTACTCGTATACTTGTATCCTCTGCCCTATGACTGACTACTTATCATTATCATAGTTAGTCTTAGTTTCAGATTATCAATTTTGTTACTATTTCTTAAACTACGATGATGTTGATCTAGATACGGTTTAATTGTGATTCCGTATTTAAGTATAAAATAAGGTAGTAAATTAACAGCCTATATACGTCCCATCGCTGAGTTACGTCGCTTATTCTTGAAATAATTTTAGGATAAGATATAAAACATACATTCCAGCTTGTTTCGTACTGCAGACATTGCATATGAACTTTTTTTTTAATGTCTCAAATATGCAGGATTTTTCACGATGCTTTCCTTCACTGTCGAGTACGTCATAATTTCAGTTACAATTTCATTGATGGCGATGGGATCAAACTCGATTTTCTTGCGGAATATACAATTTTGAAGTAGCACTCATTGCCTGAGAGATTAAATTCCATTCAATTTAATAAAACGGCAAACTATAGAACTTTTGGTCGGCGGTATGTGGCAATTAATTAATTAGTTTTAGCAGTAACACTTATAAAGTACGACGGATTGATAAAAAATCTCATCGCGTTTACATTTTTTTTTCACTTTTCCTTCAGTAGATACTTAAAAAGCGAGATAACCTTTATTTTTAAGAAAAATGTTTTGGAACATAATTTACTGAATTTCACTTGGGAAAAGAAAACAATTCCACGGTTTTATAAGCCCAACAAAAGTTGAAGCACTGTTTGCGTGAGTCAATACTTACTGATCAATTTATCCGGAATAACATTTTTATATTGAGGGGACAATTCCGGGTATGTTGTGAGAGGCGACAGAGGGGACTGAAACAGAGGGCAGTAGCATCTTTCTAATAAAAGATCAATAAAAAAAACTGTGGTTGCCATCCCGATTGCCAAACGTGACAACTGTGGTAATTGCCTTTCCTATGAGTCAATCTATAGATGAGGTCTATATTCAACAATTGACTTTTGGTAGGTTGTAATAGATGAATGTATTAAGAAACAATATTAAATGTAAACAGGACGAATTCTACTTAATTCCACACAATATTTCAATGACAGATGACGGAAAATCTTTACAAAGCACTTAACACTCTCACGCCTGTCACCCAGAAGGGTAGGCAGACACTACGGATATCCATTTGTTTCTATGACAAACCTCACTTGCTTCGTTTACATACTATATATTTACGCATAAGTGTTCATTAATAAAGGGTACTTTTAATTTGGTCTATCTTCAATATATTATCGCCAATGTGTTCGACGATATATCGCCAATATCGATACAGTTGCCCTTGCTGTTGCACTTGCAGACTTTTGACATTTACCGATATCATCATTAAAGGAGTTCTAAAAACTAAAATTTACCACACTTAAGAGTACGTTGTTTTTTCTTTATAAATATTTACCTATTTCTAAAAAGAGCTGATTCGATGTAAATGATTATCCTTTTATCAATTAGTAATGTAGAAAAGGGAATGAATTTTTTAATGTAACTACTTAGACGACGTTTTAGTTGTTATCTTGAAATTTTTACATTCTTTAGTCCACTCAAAACCGTAAAATAATTAAACTTTAATAAAAGTAAAACCGACTACAAAACAAAAAAAAACTCACGCAATAGGTTGTGAATACGGAGCTATAATTTTTTGATGTCTTAGCACCTACTTCACAAATTATTATCAATATATGGAAATTATTTTATTTCTTTTTGTTTCTAAAGTTAGTTTTTTTTTATTTTTTCTTATTTCTAATTATACTATAGATATATTTATACAAGGTGTGATGACCGTATTGGTAGATCTCATTATTATTTTGCCGCTTAACAGCAGGGCATGGATTGTAGCGTTCCTGTTTGAAAGATTTGTAGAGACAGTATAATGCAGTGGTTATCTCAGATTAATTTTATTGCTTAAGAGGTGATGACATTCTTCTTTATTGAATTAGGGTGGCAAACGTCCACACAGTCCACCTGATGGTAAGTGGATTCTGTGGCCCATAGACACCTATATTTATCGTCGATTAAGAATCAAAATTTGGAGTTTCTCTGCGTGATAAACTTAGAAATGAGGATATTCACAGTAGAACCAGAGTAACCGATATAGCCTAACGGATTAGTAAGTTGAAGTGGCAATGGGCCGACCATATATCTCGAAGAACAGACAACCGATGGGGAAGAAAGGTTCTCGAATGGCTGCCTCGTACCGGTAGGTGAAGTGTAAGGCGACCCCCCACTAGATGGAGTGACGGCCTGGTAAGACATGCAGGAAGTCGATGGATGCATGTGGCTCAGGACCTTGCTTTGTGGCATTCCTTGGGGTAGACCTATGTTCAGCTATTGACTTATAAAGGGCTGTAATAATGATGACGATGATGAAGAATCAAAATGCAGATGCGTTGTCACTCCAGAGGACTAAGATGTAATTTCTCGTTTCCAACAAAAAGGGTCTACTACTACTAGACTTTACTACGTAAAAATATCAATATTTGTATCATTTAACCTGATATTGTAGTCGTTCATTTTCTTAGATATTTAGGATTTGTCAATTAAACTTCAATATGTTCGAACTGCAAAGTCTGAGGTATATTGCAATTCAAACATGATTAAGTATATAGTGAAGCAAGGATGCCTGATTTCGCCTGCGCTCTTCAATCTGCATGTAAATTAACTGATCAGGAAACTGAGTAGTTATACTCTAGGGGTGTCACACATAAAGTGAGTATCAATAGCTTTAGTTATGTTGGCGATGTGCATCTAATGAGGTTTCCTATAAACGCTCCTTAGCAAACGTTGGCACAAAGCAACAAATTTACATTACAATTTATTGAATAAATTCTATCATATTTGAAGAAAAATTGCGGTATTTGATTCACATAGCAGGAGCATATATCCTTGGAAAAAATAATTATATTTGACAAAGGTATACAGTAATTCGCTTTTGTTTGTTTTTAAATCTACATGAATTAAAAAAAATAACTGCAATATTTAATATTGTCAGCAAAATTCAACGCCCTGCATTTACTGCTATCCAATTTAGAAATACAAACCAATATTGGAAATTTGGAATTTTATGAATAACATTTTTTTATCTATTTCATCTATTTCAGTTACAGAATATGACCTTAAAATGTTTGTACTTCTTGTAATAAAATAAAATCATATAAATTAATTTGTGTAACATTAAAATTTGTAAAAGGTTCTCGAGTTACAGCCTCGTACCGGTAAGTGAAGTGTGGGCTATAGACTTAGAAATGAGGATATCCGTAGTAGAACCGACCGACATAAGCCATTGGATCAGTAAGCTGAAGTGGCAATGGGCTGGTTATATAGCTCGAAGAACCGATAACTGATGGCCAAGAAAGGTTCACGAGTACCGATAAGTGAAATGTGGGGCGGCCCCTCACTAGGTAGAGTGCCGACTTGGTAAGATTCAGGAAATCGATGAATGAAGATGGCTCCCTAGTTGACCGTGTATTGTGGCATTCCTTGGGTGGAGCTTATGTTTTGTGTTTGCCTTGTGAAGGGCCGCAATGGATTTATGGATTTTCTGTAACATGTTTATGTATAAGTCACATTAAAAAATATATCCAACAACTTTTCGGCTTACTTCTAATTCAAGTGTTGTTGCGAGCTTTAATTGCTTGTTTGAAAAAAGCTTAACAACGTTGTTAGCTTTCTTTGTACGTGATTAAATATCGTTAAGGATATATGGATTTATTATTTCCAGCTAGACTTCAACAAACCTTCTCGAAATATTACGTGTTAATAACCCCGTATTAATATATAACGAGAGCCAAATTACTAGTCTAGAACGCCAGGTGTAATAAATAAGATTCTGAATACAAGAAAATATATCTAATATGTTGAGACATACTTTCCAAAGCTATATTTGTACAAAATTTTTATAATTTATATTTCTTTAACAAAGAGTATCTTAAATAGTATAATTAATTTGTTGCGGCTCGGTTGCAAAAAAAAAAAAACTTAACGTCACGGGACGCCCGGCAGATATGAAACATCATACAGCAGTTTATAATCAACTAATGACAGTAATTGTTGACATTAGTTTATATGGTGTAAAATTAATTTAAAACAGGCGGTAAAAAGAAAAATTTTGTACAACCGACTTCATTATAAATTATTAAGGATAACTCAAAATCTACTAGTCAGACCTTGATCAAATTTATGTGGGCCACATAAGAAGCACCAGCATTCAAATAAAAAATAATCGTCAAAATCGGTTCACCTAAAAAAAAGTTATGAGTTAACAAACATAAAAAAATACAGTCGAATTGAGTACCTCTGTTTAGGTAACAAACTGAAATCCAAATCTTCTGATTTAATTTCATTCTTCCTGTGCTCTCTAGATAGCGCTGTCACCGAGTGAATCACGGTATAACTTGAATTTTTCATTACGATATACTTATGTAGTTAAACAATCTTTGCCTCCCTGAGTCTTTCTATAATACAGTGTAGTATGTTAGTAAAACCTAGTGATAAACTGTGAGTGTTTCAATAACCAATTGGTCCTGCTGCTAACGGATAAACTCTAAATAAAGTGCATGTGTCGAACATAGTTCAATAACAGTGCGTCAAATACTTGGCTAAAGGATAGGTTTTATGATATTACACCAATGAGTGAATCTTCAATGTCTGTGACACAACTTGAGACCTTCCTAAGCTTAAACCAAAGCTACCACCAATGGTTATACCACAATTTTCTGATGGTTAGGATCAGTGGATGAGCTTCAGAGATTTATTTCTTTCCTTAATACATTTATTTATTTATTTATTTATTTGGTCTACCAACGACTGTTACATTACAGAAACTTAAATTAGTTACATTGTAATAAACTATTATGAGCTAAATGCACAATCAGTTACAGGTAAACACAGCGTGCTATTTTAACATGTGACATAAGTACCTTTTACATTGATATAAGGTTAATTTTAAACTAGTTATTACAGATAAAAGATAGGTATAATTAATCTGGGATTTTTTTTAACAAATGTACACGAAACTGGTTAAGTTTAAGAGAGAAAACATCCTTGGGATCATCAATAAACCACGTATTTAATGCGTTACACAGACGAGGAACTGGTGAATGTTTTCCTAAAACAGTCCTGCGGAATGGCGGATAAAATAGAGAAACGGGTTTCCTTGGAGCCCTGAGCGGGATCCTGAAATTAAAAAGGTTTAGGAGCTGAGGGCAGTCGATTTGATTATTAAGAATTTTATAAGTGAATATTAGGTCCAAAAGGGTTCTTCTTTTATTCAACGAGGACATTTTAAAGTGTTTGAGGTTTTCATGATAGGATAACTTTTTCTTTGAAACTTTGGAGATGTGAGATAAATGCCATAAAAAGCGTTTTTGGACCCGTTCTATTCTTAATATGTGCGTGGCATAGTGTGGCCTCCATACAACAGGGCAGTATTCAAGAAGACTGCGTACTAGTGCTTTGTACAAAATGATACGTGTCTGTAAATTTTTGAACACTTTACTGTTTCTAATAATAAAACCCAGCATATTAGATGAGCGCCTAACAATGCTTTCAATATGTGGTACGAAAGTTAATTTGTTATCTAGAATTATTCCCAGGTCCTTAATTCTATCAACTTCTTTTAATGGTTTACCATCAATATAATATTTGGATTTAGTTTTACTATGTTTGCGTGTAAATTTAATAAAAAAGCATTTATCTATATTTAATTCCATCCCATTTGTACAGCACCAATTGTATAACCTATTTAAATCATGTTGTAACATAAGAACATCAGCTTGGGACTTAATAGTTCTGGCAATTTTCAAATCATCTGCGAATAGATAGGGCGTTGAATAAAGGAAACTATTGGGCATATCGTTGATATATACGTTAAAAAGAATTGGCCCTAAATGGGATCCTTGAGGAATTCCTGAGGATATCTTGTGAGCTTCAGACTTATAGCCTTTAGCAACAACGAAGAAACGTCTATTCCTTAGATATGAATTAATCCAGTTGGAAAAAATTCCTGTAAAGCCATAGGCAGCAAGTTTGTCTATAAGAGGTAAGTGGGGTATTTTGTCGAAGGCCTTGCTGAAGTCTGTGTACACAACGTCTACTTCCTCCTGTTTATCTAGAGCTTCAGCAATTCCTTCGACAAATGTGACTAAGTTTGTGCAAGTGGATTTCGATTTTAAAAATCCATGCTGATGTACGCTGACGTATTGCTGAAAATGGCTTTGTATTGAGGGGCAAACAACAGATTCAAAAACTTTTGCCATTGTCGACAAAATTGAGATTGGTCGATAATTCGATACTAAGTTCTTGTCGCCAGATTTATGTATTGGAACTACTTTGGCTATCTTCCAAACGCTTGGAAAGGCACCTGTCAATAAGGAGTAATTAAAAATGTATTTTAAAGGTACAGCCAGTGTTATAGCACAGTTTTTGATAAAAATAGGTGGGATTTCATCTGGGCCTGCGCCTTTATTTGTATCGAGTGATTGTAGTTTTTTTAGTATTGACTTCCGAGATATCGAAATAGTCCCAAGGCTGAAGCTATTTTGTGCTATATAGTTGAGATAAGTAGAAGTTGGACTGGCTACATTCTGAGTTCCTGAGTCTGTTATAGCGAATGATTTCGAAAATGATTCAAGAAATAAGTTGCATATAGCTGTTCCGTCGGATTCATAAATAACCCCATCTGTCATAATATTCGGATAAGAATTACTTCCCTCTTTTCGCGATTTTATAAATGACCAAAAGTGTTTGGGATTTTTGTTGAGCGTCGTTTCAGTCATTTCAATATAATTATTATATAGGTTTTGTTCCAGTAATCCACATTGTAATGACCGTTTGTCTAAAACCGTAAAACATGATTATTTAAAATCTTGTCTGACTGGAGAAGCCAAACAGTTACTCAAAAATTATTCTTTAATTGAAGCGAACTATGATGATGCATGGAAAAAACTAAATAAAAGATATGAGAATAAGCGAGTGATTGTGAATGATATTCTAAGTCGATTTTTAGCTCAGAAAAAACTAACAACTGAATTAGCAAAAGGTATCAAAGATTTACTAGACACTGCTAGCCAATGTGTCACATCTCTAAAAAATTTGAGGATTAATTCATGGAATACAATAGTCGTTTATATTCTAGTCTGAAAGTTAGATATTAAATCTCACAAACATTGAGAACAGTCGTTAGAAAGTTCAACTAATATTCCCACATATGGCGAAATAAACAGCTTCCTAGAAAAACGATTCCGAACAAGACTTGGCCTTCGTATATGCAGTTGGATCTAGCTGTTTCATACTTTCACAAGCCAGAACCTATTGACGTTCTGCTTGGTGCCGATGTGCATGCCCACATACTACTACAAGGACCACACAAGTACAATTCTCTGATTGCACTTAACTCTCGTCTGGGTTGGTTGATCTCCGCAAGGCTTTACAAACTAATACTGCAACACAGGAATACAATATGATAGTTGCTCATACTAAATTCGGAGCAGATCAGTTACTCAGACAATTCTGGGAAATTGAAGAGAACTTACCTCGCAGATAGCCGATGACTGAATTGGAAGCACAATGTGAAGAACATTTTAAATCCACACACACGCGCAATGATAACGGACGTAACATTTTGTGTTTACCGTTCAAGGATGATCCTCCCACAAATCTTGGTGATGTTAGACGTCTTGCTGTTAGTCGCTTACAGCACATGGAGAAACGTTTCACACGTAACGCTGATTTTAAGGAAGACTGTCACAAATTATTTTATTTAATTATCACCAATTTTCTGAAGATGAAAAACATGATTTATGATTCTACATGAAATGTAGAATCTTAAATAATGAAAAATGACCTGTATATGGATGATTTAATGACAAGTACGTCTAATGAAGAAGATACTGTTCTCTTACAAAAAAAGCATGCTGAATTGTTGTCTCGCGGTGGTTTCTCTTTGCACAAGTGGGCATCTAACAGTAAATTAGTGTTATTACAAATTCCTGATCATGATAAAGAATCACAAAACGCAATAAATATAAAGGTTGAAGATATTCTGAAAACTTTGGGTATTAACTGGAACTCACAAATAGATAATTTTGAATTAAATATAAACATGAACTTTACTGATAATAATCTCACAAAACGAAATATTCTGTCCACAATTGCAAAATCCTTCGACCCTCTATGTTGGCAAACACCTGAAATTATCTTACTTAAAATTTTTATGCAAAAGATGTGGTTAGCTGGCTTAACCGCCGACGCCGACGAAGAACTCCCTCATGACCTGAAAAATAAATGGATAACTTACATTTAAAGTTTTCGCACTCTGAACCCATTCAGTTCCCACGATGGCTTGGAGTTTCTGACAGCACAATTAAACAAGAACTGCATGGATTTAGTGATGCTTCCTGTGTCACTTATGCTGCAGTGGTGTATTTCAGACTTTGGGAAAATTATGATGTTAAAGCATATCTGGTTACGGCTAAATCTAAAGTTGCTCCCGTCAAACAAATGTCACTATCCCGTTTCGAGCTCTGTGGTGCAGTTCTCTTGGCGAAAACGATACACCATATTAAAACCACACTAAATATCTCTAATGAAAATATATATGCATGGATGGATTCAACCATAGTTTTGGCTTGGCTGCGTATGACACCTAATACGTGGACCACATTTGTTGCTAATAGCACTTCAGAGATTTTGACATTCACAAATAGTAACCAATAGCATCATGTTAGTTCGGCGAATAATCCAACCGATTTAGCTTCCCGTGGTCCAGATATCCATCTGACTTGCAGCAAACTATGGTGGAATGGCCCACAATTTTTACAAGACTTCGATGTTGTTGTTAATTTAGATAGCTTCACTTTGGAGAACTTTGGGAATCTGGATTGAAGAGCATTAAAGGACACTTGAAACGCGTAATTGGACGTGAACGTGCGAACTAGGTTACCATTCCGTATTTCAGGTGATATTTTGATATATAATTCTAAAACAAGTGAAAGTTTGTAATCGCAAAGCGGCTCAATGGATTTGGATGATTTTCAGCAAGCATCATGCCCTCGATTAACATACGGGAAAACAAACAAAAGTTCGTTTTTGATTTCAAATGTGCAGGGGTACTAGCAAAAGCTAGTACTATTTTGCTTTAATATTTTAAACTTTATGTGCACAACAAGTACAAAAAGTGGACTTGATGCCACAAGGTATTTTCTACCGTTCTTTAGGTTAAGCAGGGAAGATAAAACGTACAAAGTGCAATACTGTGCTCCAACTGTAAACAAGATAGTATATTAGAGTAGGTGAACCACAACTATTCAGTTTTTTTTTTTATAGGATAAGGGTGAAAAACGAGCACACAGTCCACCTGATGGTAAGTGGTTGCTGCGGCCCATAGACATCTACATCTATCCTCTATTACAAATCAAAATGTAGATGCGTTGTCACCCGTGAGGACTAAGATGGAATGCCTCATTTCCAGTAAAAAGGGCCTCCGGCCACCTGCACTCACCAAGCGAAACGCAGAGGTAAACCTCTACTTCACGCTGGTTTTCTGCGAGATCGTGGTACCACCCCGGTTCGAGCCGGCCCATCCGTGCGACAACAAAAGCTGCCGCGTGGCTCTACCACTGTTGAAAGTTAGTGTGAGATAGCAATTCGCGTGTTTGCTAATTCGTTCTAAAGTCTTAAAGCATGTGAGAGTGGTACATGAAGTTAGTTGTTTTATTTCTGAATTAAGTGCAATGTGCCCTCGCAGAAGCGTTGTCAGTCCTGAGTATTAAGATGGAATACATTTTTAATAGTAAAAAGGCTTCCGGCTCTCGTCACTCACCACACGAAATATGCATTATACCAGTATTTTGTTAAATAAGTAAAAAAGTGGATGCTGAACCATCCTACATATTGTTACTTGATACAAATAAGATGTATTTTAATAAATAAATATTTATTGAGCTTTTTATGAGCTGGAGTATTCAGAAAGACGTCTTTTAAACGCAAATTATCTTATAAAATGTCGAATTGAATTCTCGTCTACGTAATAAGAGATACCAATAATATAGTCTCTGTGTTCTTATATCGTCTGTACAACATTAACGCCGAAATAAGAAGTGATTAAATATTTTTATTGGAATATCATGACAAGAATATCAAACTATCTTATTGATATTTGATGGCGGTACGAGTGTAACAATAATATCTGTACCAGACGTTAAGTACCCAGAACGATGACGTACTGTCTAAATTGCTTGACGTCTAGAACTGTGATTGTCAATCCAACTGCGACACCATAGTCGAGTTGTTTCATTGCGTTATACGGGCTGTGTCATTATTTTATTTATCCATACATACAAATAAAATTGAATTGTCCGTCCGTAATATTGAAATAAACAGGCTTCTATTTAGCTCAGGGAGTTATTAGACTGATATGATGACATGTCTATAATGTATGAGACAATAAAAGACACATAATGTATGAGACATAAAAGTATTTTTTTTTATTTTTGTCCGGGCTACTCGTTGAAATGACTGAACTGATTGTGGTGAGACTTTACGAACAGATGAAGAGCAACTCCAGCCGGGCTGGCATGGGCGGGAGACAATTTTATCCCCAGGGAAAGAAGAAAATGCTTATCCCCTCGCTTAGTTTTATCCACCCTTCGAGCATGGGTGATATAATATCCACAGTTGTTAGAATGGGAGATAGACTTAGATTTAGATAGATTTTTTGTATGAATTTTATATTAAACCCACGTCTAATCAACTAGGATAAAATTGTCCCTTTTAAATATCAAAAAATCATAATTTTTTATCTTTCATTTAAGTCCATACAGCGTATAGACGGAGGATATATGTCTACTCGTTATGTCAAACGGGGATATACTTCTCCCCCTTGCGATGCTTTGGCATAAGGAGAAGATAATTCTATCCATTGTCAGTGGACACAAACGGTGGATAAATTTATTGTCCCCAGTCCATGCTAGCCGTGCAGGAAGGATATTATATACCTATATTATATACTAAAATAAAACGTAAATATTGATTTTTTTAAAACGAAAACTTGATAAAGTATATGGTCTTTTATTGCCTTAAACCTAAACAACACCTCAATAAAAGATGATATTCAGGCGAAGCCAGGGAAGGTCTATAGTTTTATAAAAATATTTAAAAAAATTAATTAAACAAGCGTGGTGATTAAAGCAAATCGCTTCTGCTACGGGGAAGCCAATGATCTTCAGTGGACTCTTACGCGTTGATGAACAAAATGAGAAAGAAATAACAATGCCTTCCTAATGGTAGGTAATTTGAAAACACCTCAAGTTATAGCAAATCTAAAATAGCATTAAGGTATTTTTCATTTTTAGTTATAGAGGGATGAACAAGCCTTTGCTTCATAGAAGGTGAAATAGTGTTAATTTAAGACATATTATTCAAATAAGTTTATTAAATCAGATTTGATGATTGTTTTTTGGTGCTGATGTTTCTTTTTTATAAGAGGAGGCAAACAACTATGCGTGCCATTAATCCAAGTTATAGTTTCACGCATCCAGTTGCTGCCAGTCGCCTTCCATATCGTCTACTCATCTCGCCATTTTTCAAAGTTTCATTATGCATGAAATCTCCGGACCAAGCGACCATCTTTGATAGGTAATCTGCCCATAAAGCGTGGTGAAGACGGTAGTACTGGACCTGCTAAATGCCCATTTTTAGCGTAAAATTTATAAGTAGGTATTTATTTGTAATCGTCTGCAGAGTCTTTCCCTCTATATTCAAAGATCGTTCAGGTCCATACAAACTGAATCATAGCTGCAGATCAAATGGGTTGGCTGTACCGAATAATGGCCACATATGCACAGAATACCAGCGTGAAATAGAAGCATGATACTGTTGTGTTTCGTATAGTGAGGGACGAGAACCAGATACTCCTTTTATATAAAATCTTTTTCAGGTTATCTTAGCCCCCGAGTTTGACAATGCATCTGCAATTATATTTATGATATAGGTGACTATTTGCCTATAAAAATCCTTTAACAGATTATGAGTGAAAGGATTTATGTACAATATACAAATAATTGACAATATGATAAATTATAATAAAATAAAAGTTTATATAATTGAATAGTTAAAGTTTTTATTTTTATTTTTTACAGTTACTTCTACAAACGAAAAGAGAAGAGTAGAAGACTTAAGGTTAGTAAGTAACCATTTTTACTTTTGACAAATAAATACAACATTAATTTAAGTAAATATATAATTACTTATCACTTATCGACATTCTGAAGATGTACATACAATATTATTATTGTTTAATAACTGACCTTTAACCGACGAGCGTGTATGCGTACGTATATGGATGTGGAGGAAGCGAGGGAGGTGTGTCAGGATCGTGCCAAATGGAAGTCCGTATTCTCTGCCTACCCCTCTGGGTGACAGGCGTGAGTACTTATATATTATATATAACTGCAATATGAGATAAAATTAACTTTCTGTCTTTTTATCATTTACATTTAGTTTTATTTAAATTACATTAATGATAAAACCAATTATACATTCTCAAATGTCAATCATGCATTGGCAAATTTATTAAACCCAATTTTAGAATGCCAAGAACAAAATACTAGTACCTATTTAATGGCGTATAAATAATTTTAATTTGCGTTTAATAAGTATCATTTACTATTATTTCTTTACCAAAAATGTAAATTGCAGATTTTTCCATTTTTTGGAACGAAGTTCTTTATCGTACGGTACGAATTTGACGGATGGGTGCTAGGCGAGAAAAAGTGTAAGATTATTCCGTCACGACCCCCTTTTTATAGTGCGAGCGAGATGAAATAATATCCATCTCCCTCGCACTTTTTCTTACCTTGCCATGAAATAAATATTATTTTAAATGACGCTTCATTTTGATAGATGTTAGTAATTCATTTATTTGTATTTATTAATCAATACTAAAATACGTTTATCAATAATATTATACTACGAAACGAACTTTGTTCTCACCTAGTGTTCCACGACACTTACGCAGTTTTTTTTTATTTTACTTCTATTTAAGAATTACTTGTTCTATAGCGAACAAACCACTTAATTCTATTAATTATGTTAATGTTTTGCGTAGACAAGCTTGGTTATGAAAAAGAATCTTCTCCTTTTTCTTGTATGGGGCCATAACCAATAACTTATTTGTTCGAATTAATCCCAGCCTCCAAATTTCACGAACGCACATCGCGGCAGAACTCCCGATACTATCCACACTATCTGGATGATTGGCGGTCCACCACTGTACGATTTAGAAGATGTTTTCTACTTCGCACAACTTCCTTGTGGAATAGTTTACCACCAACGACTTTTCCGGACCGATACGACTTAAGGACCTTCAAGGAAAGAACCTACTCCTTTTTAAAAGGCCGGCATCGCATCTGCAATTCTCCTGGTTCCCTTGGTGTTGCGGATGTTCATGGGCGGCGGTTGTCACTTACCATCAAGTGAGCCGCATGCTCGTTTGCCTCCTCTCCTATAAAAAAAAACTTAATTGAAATTCTTAATATTAAATTTTATATATTAAGTATTACTTTAATCAAGTTGTTTTTGATTCAAAATGACATGAAACCTTGGATTTCTTAAATAAAATTACAAATGTCTATAGCTATCTCGCCTAAAATAATTTATTTGTACAGAGTAAATGATACTACAGAATTCATTGAAACAAGGTTTACTTAGGTAGCGACAAGCGCGCTTGAAAAATCTGGGCCAGCACTGCTCAACAATGTTACGCTGACGTCTAAATTAAAAAGAACGAAAAAAATATAAACAACATGCTAAAATGTCGCTTTTAAATAAGCCTTTTTTAATTTTTTCGGCGAAATTAATGTCACGATGCTCGAAGTTTATGACGTCCCAAAATATAAAATCTTTTGAAATAAATTCACAAGCTGTTTTATGGCTGTAGAATGAAAGGGTTGGCTCGGGTATGGAATGACCACACTCACACCAAATTCCTGTTGATAATATCATCAACATAATGCTGCCGTGTATCGTATGGTGAGTGAAGACAGCCGGAGATCCTTTTACACCCCTGAGAACTATATTAGTCCGTAAGGGTCACAAGGCATCTGCATTGTTTCTCAGTAGACTATAGATACTAGTATCCATTCTCTTTTTTTCTAGCATCAACTTACCATACAAAATAAAAAATGAAATATCATTCTAAAGTAATATTATGATCTTATGCGCATTATCATTATAACCTCAACTTAAGCTCTTAAGGCAACGTATGAGCTTATTATGAAAGTCATCGATCAACCAAATCCCTCAAGGTTTTGCGATTGAAATCCCGCCTTTCTTATGCTGCCAGCTCATTGCTATGATTTTCATTAATATCCCGTCACAGTTCACATCGAAATACTTGCTTAATATTATATATAATAAATTATTAGATGAAGAAAATTTATTGATGGATTTTATCGCGTTTAATTTAAAAAAATTATATTCCCGACGTTTTGGGCACTTTACAGCACCCATTGACACGGGGTTGGGGACCAGTGAGACGTGGGAGTTTTATTCCAAGTGTAGTATCCGCGTAAATATAAGAAATCAGTAGTAGAAGATGTAAGTACAGTTGTTTTTTTTTTAATGGGACAATATGAGGGACTCTGAGATAGTTGGTGGTGCAAAAACACTTCTCTGCCTACTCCCTGGGTGACAGACCTATGTAGGTCACCCAGGGATTAGGCAGAGTCTACGCATACAAAACTTTATTCTGTAATATGAATTTTCATTTGGTGTGATTCTGACAAACCTCTTTCGCCTCGTTCATATCTATTTATCAACGCATATATGCTAGTCGTTTAAGGTTACTCTTAATTTAGCCAATCATCAATAAATATATCGCCAATTTGTCAATAAACTTCCATCAAGGGCGTTCTTTGACGGAACTTTCTCGTTCAAATTCTACCTCGCTCACTTACAGCATAAGTTTGTTTTGTCCCTGTTTTCTTATTTTGTATTTTTTTTCTTCCCATGTGAGCAAAACACCGACTTATTACTTTTTTCTTCTGGTTACAACACTTTATTGCAAGCTACATTTTTCTTTTATAAGACAATTTCTCACCCTATCATTCACAGTCAATAAAAACATATTTTTTTAATGACTGCATTTCAACTGCTTATTTTCTTAAGTACATTATAAAAAGAAAATACATTAAATACATTAATGAATATCAAACGTCTATCAAAGGTCCTCTATTGAGACGTAAAATAACGCGCATTTAAAAACAATATTGCCGTGCTTCAACATTTTTCAATACTCCGGATATTAGAGGTTGGTTCAATATTACTCGAGATGTTGCAATATAATATCATATGGTATGTAAGTTTAAAATTATTATCTTATATCTATCTTCCAGAACGACCCCGATTTAACCTTAAATGTATTATACCTTAAACAGCAAAGCTATAATAACGTATTACAATATTGTACAGCCGTTCATGTTCATGGTGTCTCTTATTGCGACATTCAAGAAAAATGACTGACTAATATTATTACAGTGGAGACGTTTATGTGATTCGTATGGTAAGTGTAGAGAACGAACTAAATTTACAATTAATATGGCTGATGATAGAGTTAGTATTGATAATGATAATAATCGATCCTACACCATTTGAACCGTAGTAGTTCAGGGACTAAGCGCTTACCGTAAATTTTACAGTATGAGAAAACCTAAGTTCAATCTACTCCGTCACCAAAGAAATTGTAAATTGCACTTTTAGGTACTGATTTAAAATGTGCTCTGTGGGGAAGGAAATTGTCGTGAGGAAATCTGAATGTCTGAAGTAACAAACGAACTTTCCGTCTATCTAATGGTATATGGCATCCACTTGCTATCAGATGGACTGTGTGCTCACTTGTATTTATTATTCTATAAAAAAGTGTATCCTGGAGTCCAAAGTAGGCATTGCGGCCTCTAATAATTAAGAAGGAATGCATCATAGCTTGTTTTTATTCTAACTCTCTATACCTTTAAGACTTTTTTAAGACAAATTCTTAGTCAGAAAAAAGGCCTACTACCTAGTAGAAAATATTCTACGAGAAGATTTCCTTTGTACTATCAAATCGTAAGTTATATTAGTACATAATTAGCTTCAGTTTTTTATAGTTTTTAAGGAAATCCAAATTAAACTTTTTCTACACCTCAAGAAAGAAAACGATAATGTTTTTTTTAGGAAAAGTTTGAATGGATTGAAGTTTCTAACTATGAGGACTTCGTTTCAATTAAGAAAACAATTCCGTAATTCGATTGAAGCCAAAAGTTTCTCGGGAAGACTGCCCAAACTCGTCACTTAGTGAACAGTATAATCAATTTATTAAAGCGTTAATAACTGAAAGCAATCTTTATTGTTGTTAGTTGAATAATTTTCAAACATCTAATCAAACGCTTCTTCCATAAATTTAAATTTTAATAAAAATGGGACTTCAAAGAATTAAAAAGGTCATATAGGTACAAAGTCGGGGGATTAATTACACTATAAACTATGACTTAGCACCAACTTCAGTATAAGAAATGATGTTCTTCTTTTTGTAGTTCTTTAAAGCCGGCTTTTAATTTTTATTAAAGGTTATTTTTTATTGTTTGGGTGGACTGTGTAACATCACAATCTCCCTGTGACAATCTCTAAGAGTTACATTAAAACCTCATATTTTCCACCCTTACTTACAGGTAATTTTCTTATCCAAATATAAATAGGATCACCCCAGAAATATAGACTATTTAATAAAAAAATATTATCAAATTGGTTTCCAATTGACAAAGATATCGCATAACATACATACATACAAAAACATACAGTCGAATCGTAAACCTCCTCCTTTCTTGAAGTTATAATATATAAGATCAAAATATATAATATATAAGATTATTTTAGAGCGTCAAGCGAGTTAACTGTTTACATATAAATAGGCTATTAAGCCCCACGGACACCTGCATCCAACCTTGAACAGATAAAGCCACAAATCCACTCCACGTTGTTAAATAAATCGGTAGGACCGTAACCCCTCTAGCGTCACCCACAGTCGGACCCAGTTTTGGAATAAAATAACATGTGATGGCACCTTTTTCTCCCCTCCCCCCCTCATATTTGACCGATTCGCATTTACGGTTACTTTACCAGGCTGAAAGTATTGGCGCTGCACTTACCAACTCACTTGTACAGCGTTGTAATTCAGTGTTGTGACTGTGGTCGTACTTTTATAGCTTAAATCCTATTATTATTACTGACATTCAAAATTCCACTGCTGAACATAGGCCTCCACCACGGTACGAGTACGTCACAAAGCACGTTTCTAAACCACCTACTTCCATCGAATTCCTGCATCTCAAACAATACCTGATGTCTTAAGAATAATATATTTTATAAAGAATAATTTAATTTTATAACGTCATTAAATTATCTGAGATTTCAAAGAATGCTTTAAGTAACGTAATAATGAAAAGGGCTTTATTCGGAATTAAAAGGTTGATAATGTAATAATAATACTAAGCCTATTCTATTCAGAATACCGATTTAATCTCAAATGGATAATATTTTTTATCGAATGAATCAGATTGGATTGCTTTGTATTATTCATCTTTTATAAGTACTAGTGGTTGTCTAGTGGTCGATGTTCGACCGTAATTTATTAAATGTTTAAATTTGTATGTTGACCAAGTTATATTTCACTTTCAACGCTTAGTACATATTATGTATTATCCATGCCCTTAACTGCACATTATTATTTAAAACACCAATATCTAATATATGAAATATATAATAAACGATTTTATACATTGATTTATACTCCACAGACTATTGAAAAAGGAACTACAGAAATTATATAAAAATCACAGCTCATTTACCAATCAGTAGGTAATTATTTTGCGACGTAGTCGAGAGTAGCCAAAGATAGTAAAAAATACTTACTTGCCTGAACAAAACCTTGCATTGCATGCATTTCTGCCATAAAGACAACCAAATATTATCAGACGGGAAGGCAGTTACCGCTACAGCCTATTAAAGTCCACTGCTGAAGATAGGCTTCTTCCAAGATATGCCACATAGGGGGGTTATTTGCCATAGCAGCCACGCTTGTCAAGCGGGTTGGCATCCGTATTTTTTTATATCTAGTCATGTCGTCTTCTACAACATCAACTTTAACGCCGTCCATTACCACCTGGAGACGGCGAAGGAGGCCTTGCTCTTTTTGTCCAAGACGCAGGTGTCCTTTACAGCTGATACTTCGTACCTGCTCTACCCGGGGTACAAATTTGATCGATCACGTTCAAATGGCTACAGAGTCTTTACTACAACAGATCCCATCTGCAAAGATCGTGATACTTGGCGATTTTAATGCCCATCACGCCGAATGGCTCAGTTCGCGTTTAACCGTTCATGCGGGGAGATCTGTTTATGAATTTGCCTTGGAATATTGTCTGATACAAGTGGTTACTTCACCTACGCGGATTCCATATGTAGAGGATTATGCACCTTTCCTGTAGGACCTTCTAGTGAACTCTCATCCGGACAGATATCAGGTTTCCGTGATGCCCCTCTCGGCTTTTCGAACCATTATCTGATCCGGAGTGGGAGAGTTCTGTACGATGCCACCGTAATTGGCATTACATGTCGGCAGATTGGTATGGAAGGCGGTCTTTCTTACTGTTGCTGATTCTGTCACTGATGTGATGCTTCAGGGAATGGAACTATTTATTCCATCATCTGTCGTACCCATCGTAGGCAGATCCGATGGTTCTGGCGGAACAAAAGAAGTACAACTTCGCCTCCAGGTCCTTCATAAGAGTTATTGCCAAGGCAAAGGATGAACCGCCGACCATTGCGCGGTGTGAGTGATCTATGCCTGATGTGCAATTCACACTGTACTCAATACGCACAGCAGTCCTCTCCTGGACATCTACAAATTGAGTGGGCATAATGGAAGCCTACAATTATACTCAGGACGTGTGCCCCAGAATTGGCACCGGTTTTAACGCGTCTTCTCCGGTACTCCTGCTCCCTAGGCGTAGTACTGAACTCATAGAAGACAGCTTTTGTCCACCCGATCCTTAAAAAAGGCGACCGCTCAGATCCGACCAATTATAGACCTATCACCATCACCACCTTCTTCTCCAAAATAATAGAAACAATTTTGAACTGCCTGTTCATGAGGTACCTTGAGGATTACCAGCTGATTAATGACCGATAGTACGGTTTCCGTCGGGGTTGCACATCTGTGCAAAGATCAACATCTGGTGATCTTCTTGTTTACGTAATACACCGATGGGCGCAGGTGGTAGAATCCAAGTGGGAGGCTTTGGCGGTCAGTTTGGATATATCGAAGGATTTCATGCCGGCACACCGCCTGCAACTTTACAAGGCACAGGTTTGGCCTCACATGGAATTCTGTTCCCATCTCTGAGCTAGGGCAGCCCAGTGCCAGCTCCTCCCACTTGATCGCATCCAGCGTAGATCGTTTGCATCTTTTGCGTATTCTATCGTATCTACCACGGGGATTGCTCAGAGGAATTTGTCGGACTAATTCCAGCCGCTCAATTTCACCGTCGCAAATCGCTACCAAACTCGAGGCACACCATCTTGATGATTGGCGGTCTACCACTGTGCGATTTACAAGAAGTTTTCTTTTTCGCATAACTTCCTTGTGGAATCAATAACCACTGACGATTTCACGGACCGATACGACTTAGGGACTATCAAGAAAAGAGCCTACTCCTGTTTAAATCCCCCTGGTGTTGCAGTTGTTTATGGGAGGCGGTAGTCACTTACCATGAGGTGAGCCGCATGCTCGTTTGCCCAATCTCATATAAAAAAAAATTACGAAGATCTCCCGTTTTGTTGTGAAGGCAGTTGCTGGCAAATTAAGGTGCGGCCTTAACTGTATGCATAAAAAAAAACTTACTACTCCCCGCGCCATAGTTTCGAGAACTCCGACTGTGTTTCTTCGGTGTATGGCTATACTTAGACTTTAAGCGAGAAAAGAATCAGCCCTGTTATCACCAGTAACAACAACCTGTCGCGGATTCAGTTCCTTTCATCATCATCATCATTACAGCCCTTCACAAGTCCACTGCTGAACATAGGCCTCCCCCAAAGAATGCCACAAAGCACGGTCCTGAGCCACCTGCATCCATCGACTTCCTGCATATCTTACCAGGTCGTCACTCCATCTAGTGGGGGGACGCCCTACACTTCGTCTGACGGTACGAGGCTGCCACTCGAGAACCTTTCTTCCCCATCGGTTGTCGGTTCTTCGAGCTATATGGCCGGCCCATTGCCACTTCAGCTTACTAATCCGTTGGGCTATGTCGGTCACACTGGTTCTACTGCGGATATCCTCATTTCTGAGTTTATCACGCAGAGAAACTCCGAGCATAGCCCTCTCCATAGCTCGCTGAGCGACCTTGAGCTTCCTCATCCGGCCAGCAGTGAAGGACCACGTCTTAGTTCCGTATGTCATCACTGGCAACACGCACTGGGTGTACAGTCTCGTTTTCAAGTTTTGAGGTATACCTGATGAGAAGATGTGCCGTAATTTCCCGAACGCTGCCCAACCGAGTTGAATCCGTCGATTGACCTCTCGGTCGAAGTTGGACTTACCTAGTCGGACTATTTGTCCCAGGTAAACATACTCGTCAACAACTTCGAGCTTAGTGTTCCCAACAACTACCGGCATAGGTGTGACATGGACATTAAACATGATCTTTGTTTTGTCCATGTTCATCTTAAGACCTATCCGTTGGGAAACACTATTGAGGTCATTGAGCATAGTGCTTAGGTCCTCCAGCGATTCTGCCATAAGGACTATAGGATTTCCTTTAGGAACTGATATTATCTACAGCAAATGGCACAAATATTTAGTCATCTCTCAGACACGCATTTTCAAAAAAAAACAGCATTCTTTATTGTACTCCATTTTATAGCTTCACTGAGCTATTTGCTAAGGTAATGTAAGGTGACTCCCTATTAGATAAACTGATAATAAGGCAAGCAATTCCTTGGACGAAGTATACGAAAAAAAATAGGTTTTGTTTATCTCGTTTACTTCGTACGTCGTACGGCATTTGCACTGACTGATATTGCATCCCATAGAACTGTATAGGCTATATCAGGAACTGTATGAACACATTTTCCCTTCCATTTAGATGCACATTTGGGGCATTATAATCATGTACTGTTATAATTTTTGTTAATTATATTTTTGAAAAATTTAACCCCAGTTATGATTTTAATTATATTGAAATGTAAATCATCCAGGTGAATATTACTATCTCCAAACGTGTATAAATTAAATAAAATATTAACTTCACCAAAAGAGTGCTCTATTCTGCATCCGCTAAACGTGGGTGCCAAAACTCCTGTATAAAACCCCTTAAAGTATAAACAACGCCGTCTCTGCACGACAATAATTTCATGATTTTAATTTTATGTAAAATTCACGTTATACGAATGATATTCCTAAGAATTTGTGCAGGTACAAAATAGCTTTAAGGGCACTTAAAAGAAGATTGCCTTCTAAGGAAGTTTTGTTTTCTCGATTTAGAAAACATTGTATAAGTTACGATAACAAATTCCCACTTTGGCTTTACTTTTAACGGTTCCTATCTGTTTCATTTACTGTCTACTCAGTAACTTAAGAAAGTCGTTGAAAAATGATGACACAATAATTTGTTTTTGTTTCGTTTACAGTCACTTTAGTATTCACTTTCACATCACTTTATATTTAATTGAAATCAAAGAAGTTTTCTTTTCTTCCTAATGTCTACCTTTTCTTTTTAAAAGATTTTTGACTTACTCATCTGTTTTTTCTTTTATTTCTAAGAAATCGCTTTTCCCTTTTTAAAGTATTACTTTTCTAATAATTGACACAATTTGTGTAACCTCAACAAAACCATCGCACAATAAATGTAACCTTTAAAACACAATTCCATGTGTGACGTGTGAAGTGAGACTAAATATAGATAAAACACGTCGATTTATGCAATTAGTTAAGAAAAGTGAAAAAGAGTTGCAACCAAACGTTCCGTAGGGATAAATATAAAAAATACATTATACTCGTATTGTTTTATTCATTTTTATATCATAAACAAACACTACAGTAGAATATTATCGTTATTTTTTATAATTTTAAGGAAATTATTCGATAATAATGAGGGCATTGAAGGGGGGTTATTTCGGCTCTAGCGGTCTCGGGTGATTGTTACCTATGCTGCGCCTCTGGCTTTAGCTGGTAGGATATCTGTGACTCAGTATCTGAAGTGGGGGCCAAACCAGTAGAGTATACCGGAGTGGGTTAGATATTAATAAAATAACAATTAGACCAAAAGAAATTGTGTCAGCACTATCATCATAAAATATTTTCTTGTTTAGTTTAGAATAGCGTCATGAAAAAAAGGAAAATAACGCTTTAGTAATAGTTCAGGCTTACACAAAACAAATGTACAGACGAGAACAATAAAGTGGAACTTTCTCACTGAGAAATAATAAAATTCCAAAAACAAAGGCGATCATCAGTCTCACTCACTTCAACGCATTAGAACAATACCTATCTTAACGATCAGAGCTTGAAAATTTCAATGCTATTCTTTATCCGTGTAATTATTTCAGAAGGAAGATAAGCCGCCGCATAAATATTTTCGTCAACAATGTAGCTCAGTTATTTTGGAGTTACGACAATCACTTTTGATATAGTGATTTTATTGTGGTGTACTAGGTGATTAGTGATTGTAGTAGGTGGTTGGACTTCTTTTATAAAGCCTAGGACCTATTTATGCCGTCGTATAGCAGTGCTTCTGTTTTATTTCGGTCTGAAGTTTATTTAGATCCAGTACAATTATAGACTGTGCATCTTAATCCTCAGAGGTGACAACGCATCTCTAAAAAACTGAGGTCTCCTTTGCTTGTATTTGGCTTAAGGTGTCCATAGACCACAGTAGCTACATACCATCAAGTAGGATGTGAATTCGTTTGTCACTTCAGTTTTATAAAAAAATGTGATCGTCTAGCATATACGTGACATTTTTTAAGATCAAGGCGAAATCGAAGGCACAGTATATTATCATTAACACATTATCTTTCATTATTTTGTAGAAAAGATCGGGGAAAAAACTTCATGTTAAAGAAATAAATTATAATTCGTGAACACTTAAATTCCACTAACTTACAATAAAGTAGCTTGCCAGAAATAGTATCACAAAGTATTTATTCCCAGTAAAGAGAAATACTTACTACTTAAAATAAATGCAATATCAGGTTTCAACCTAGCCGTGGTAGCTCAGGAGCTAAGCGGTCGCTGTAAATTTCGTAGGACACGAGTTACCTGATCTCCGCCGTCACCAAAGAAATTCTTAATTGCAATTTTATCTACATCCTTGTTGTATCGCATATGTGTCTTATGAATATAGATATTCCAAATGCATATGAAGTCCGCCAAGACGCACTGTAGAAGTGCGGGAACTAAGTTATTCATTACCCTCTCAGAAATAAAAGGCCAGTCCGGCCCAGCATCAAAACGAATGTAGGCTGTAACTTTAACTGAGTATTTGCAATGCTACTAATTCTATTTTATTTGTTAATAATTTATTAATTTAACATTAGTAGCTGGTATTTAAGCCATACTGTTAGTTAAGAAGGAAGCAAGAACAAAGAATCCACTTCGATTCCAATTATCAATGCAAAGTATACTTTCTGATATACATTATCAATCAATACGCTGTAGTCTCTATCAGTTGAATACATAGGCTGTCAAAAACACTAACTTGTACTATTTGAATAACTGTGATGTACAAATAATATAAAACATAATATAATTTATCTAACGTTATATAATATGTGTCACCATCATCATTCCAGTCATTCACAAGTTCACTACCAGGCAGCAGGTCCTTTCCAAAGGAACCTTAAATAAAATGGTCCTGAGCCACATGCATACATCGATATTCTGTATCTCTTACCAGGCCAAAATTTAGCAAGCCAGGTATCACACTCTTGTTCACTACAACAATTGTACAATTAACAAAGTAGTATGTGTAGATGTGTAGGGTGCTTCCCCCTTCCACTAGATGGAATGACAACCTAGTTATAGAGATTATGAATATTAAAAAATTAAGTATAATGTAAATAAACATTTTTATTTGCAAGAAACGTGGTAAGAGGAGATGGTAAATAAGTACAATGTAGCCGAACACATTTCACCGTTAGTGGTATGCTAATTAATATCATATAATAACATACACAGAGTCAATAAATTAATTATTTCCAGTATAAAATAAAAATATTTTTATTTTTTGAGCGGTAGATTTAATGATTAAACGAACTTACCTGTAAGTGAAGTTCTATCATAATTATGTGAGGTGTTTCGTTCGAAGAGATTAGATAACACAGGTAGTCCCACATACAATGTCGCCATCTATGCACTTAGTTTAAAGTAAAAATAAAACAAGACGGTAGATTAATATTACTTCATGGTTGCACTGCGCTCGATTTATCATTTAGTTCAGAGTATAGAAACGACATGATATTTCACAATATGAGGGTTAAAAATAAACAGGGCGGGAGGGATGCTAATCTCTTCGAACGAAACACCTCACATAATTATGATAGAACTTCACTTACAGGTAAGTTCGTTTAATCATTAATTATGCTTCAGTGTTTCGTTCTCGAGATTAGATAACACAGGTAGATGTTGAGAGTCAATTGTGAAATATCCCAACAAAAATTATTTACAATGGGAAAAAATTCAATATTTCATGAATAAAATAATTTTAATTATAATCACTATAAAGTGTACACAAAAATACACTGCTATGACATACGATTATCGTAATTAATGATACATATTTAATTAACATTAATTAGTAAACTCTTAGCGAAACTATGTCTCAGTGTTCAGTAGGTATCAGTTGATATTATCCATTATAGAACTATTAAAGAAATACGCAAGAGTTGTGGAGGCACCCGTCCAGCTGGCAGTTTTCCTTATTATATTTAAGTTGACAGCTAGTCTATGGGCTCCAGCCGTGCTGGTGTGCCTAGTGCTATGCGCACAGAATGTAGTAACATCAACTCCGCTAACTTCCAACTCTTTATCCATCTACTTAGCGTTTAAACAGAAACCGTATTATGGGGCTCCTTTGTACTAGTGTAGTGTGTCTAAAGTATGGATGAACAAGGGTTCGCTGATTAGAATTAACAGGAGATGTTTTTGTCAATTCGGAAACATTAGTAGAAATTTGATCAAGTGAAATTCTTATATTTTGAATATTTATTTTTAATAGGGTTTGGATCCTGTGCGCCGTTATTAGTGCAAGAAGAACTAGTTTTTTTTTTTAATATAGATATTTTCTCAAAAGATAGATTCTAATTCCGTACCCAACTTGCGAGTTTCTATTAATAATGAGGTGTCCCAAAGTTGAATCATATTTGGGTAAAGCCTACATAAATAAACCTTTCAAAAAAAATTTTTTTTTTGTTTATGGTCATCCTCGCTAGTTTGGGCTCTAAATTGGTAGACTCATTATAAAATAACCAATAATTGGTATTGATGCCTGATACATGTTGTTATTCTTGCAAAAATTATGCCATTTTTTCAGACATGTATCATAATATTTCATAGAGATGGCCGAAAGAGAAACCAATATGATCGGAATATATGTGCGGGGAATGTTTCTTTTCAATAAAAAAGCCCGCATTAAATTCCGGCACCCAGGGTAATACGCCTATTATCGGGTAGTTGATGGAATAAGAAACAATTAGTTCCTTAACAGAATTAAAAATCAATGACCAAAATCGACTCCAGAAGCCGATTAAACAGGGGATACCTAGGCTGTGATAGCCATGTCGGTACTATCAGTATACCACTAGCTTTAACGCTAATAGTAATTTTTCTTAATGTTTTAAGAACAATTGAGAAAAAAGGAAAGAAAGCGTCGTTAGTATAGCCATCAGGGTCTTTATGCAATGATACATAATATTTTGTATATTTTTTTATTTATGCTGCTAGCAAATATGTAAATATCTGGTACACAAGGCAAAATCTGAAAATCCTATTCAATGTCAGGGTGATTAGATATGGGGTCAGTAATAGTGTTCTCGACAGATGGGATATATAAAGTAGAAACAAAAAAGATTATATGCTTGCTTCGTATCATTGCCATAGTTTTTAGCAACCTTAGGTAAATGTCCTGTATACTGCATTTTTCATTCATTTTTCATACATGCGATTTATGTACGAAATTGCAGTTGTATTATCTATACGTAAGATTATTTGACTATTGGATAATGTTTTGGCATATAATATAAGTCCAATGAAAGCAGCTATTAACTCTAAATCTAATCTAAATAATTAATATGATGCTTTCGTTCAGCGTTACTTGAAATATCGCTTGCAGTCTTTCCCATACAGACCACGCCCCATCCCGTTGTTGAGGCGTCAGAATTAATTTCCAGACTGAATTTATAAAATTTTTATTTCTTTACAAATTGATCGATGAATTTTATCGACCAATTAAAATCTAGTTCTAGATGTAGGTTTTAACGAAAAATTATGACAATTTTATGACTATACCAGTCATCCATAATGTTCGTTTCCTATAAGGTTAAGGAATTTCCACCTCTCGAACTCCATAGTGTGGCATATACAATAGCTGAACAAGCTGAACGTTAACAGGCTTACTGAGCGTACAAAGTTCCTGATTCTAAATATTTTATGATTTTTTTTGATAAGTATTTTTATAATTTGGCTTTAATTTTTACACATTCTATAAAAGGTAAACTGATTTCCATTATATTGGAATTTATCATAAATCTGGGATTTATCATAAATTCCAATACAAAATTATATTACTAGGAATCATACAGCTTTTAATTTTATGAATAATGAAACCTAAGCCACAAAAAAGTTTCTTCATAACGTCAATATTTTTTACACATTTGTTATAGGTGCGTGATATAAGACATAAGTCATAGATTGTTATATATAATTTACAATAAGTAGTATGGGTAGCTTACTGACAGGTTACCAATAGCACCAATGCGTCGTAAGAGTTTAACAAACAGTTTCATTATTTTTGTAAATACGTAGGGTACAGTATTTATGCCGAACTGGAGAACATTAAATTCATATAAAATATTCCTCGATATAAACCTTAAATATTTTCATGAATTGTCATGACTTTTATTATTTAAATTAATACAATTTGATTAGAAAAAATGCGTATTTGTGGTTAATTGATGACATAAACAACTTTTTGAAACAAGTTTTGCCATTGTTCTAAGATCTTCCAATTTAAAATGCTTTGTGTTTACAAAACTTTGTTCATATTTTTAAATTAAGAATAAAACGAGTCCTACCGTTCGCTTTCGGTACTAAGAATATTTCAGTTATGAACTGACCATCACAGGGTTCAAAATTTTGAAACAGCGCCATAGACAACAGTGAACTATCTATATTGCCCAATCGAAATCTTTTGTTTCTGATGGAGAACAGTTAAGTTTTAGAATATCATACTGATAAGGTGTTTGTGAGAAGGTTATTGTATTCACGATATAGTTTGATCTGATGTTATTTATAACCATAGGTTATAGAAAAGAGATAGCCTGCTGGCAAAATTTACCTCATCATCTAGCGACGGCCGCGACTGTTGCCCGGACGTGACGCTCACGATGATTGTAATTGCTGTTGGCTTGTCAAAGGTATAGACCCCTGTCGGCCTGCAGATCGGTGCTTTGGCTTTCCAGCTGAAATTATTGTTGGAAGGCAAGGTTTTTGGTTTTTTTGCATGGACTTTTTGCGTGGTGACAGCTTCAGCTCCTCATTAATTTATTGTTTTAGCAGTTGTTATATGTCTGAAAGCACTTGTCCAAAGAGCAAGTTATCTTTGTCTGCTGCATCAGTCTCTCTTCAGTGTAGTCAGAATAAGACTACGTCTAGTGACCGAATCCTTATGTTGTGCACACAAGATGCGTGCTGTATAATATATTAGCAATTTTAATATTGTTGGATCTTTTGTATCTTTAGACAATAGAACTGTAAATGTTTAACTCAGACATGCTATAGTGCTACATATTTGTTTTTGTTTAGCTTGTATAGCTTTCTAGCTTCACTATATCTTCTTAAACAGCACAACCTTTATCTCTGGATACGAGGAGGGAACGTCTATCATCTTACAGTTAGCTGGAGGTAGATGCGATTCTAAGAGCTCTTTATAGAGTTACCTGGTCGATTTCGATGCAGAAGTTGTTATAAATTCGAGGCGAATGGCCAAGCCCTTCCGCATGTTCTTTCCAAAAATAGCGGTTGTTGAAGGTCCTGTTTTTAAAATTTCTAGCACCATCATTAGACTGCTGACTCCTTCTCGGTAGGAGGTGGTTGTTCGGTCACTGATTGCGGAGGTTCGAATATCACTTCAGGTGTGATGTGCTAGTTGTCGGTCCTAGCTCGCGCAGGTCCGCAGTTAGCAGATACTTCTCTTTTTTTGAGTTTGTAAGGACAAAAATAATATTTCGAGAGCTTAATTTACCTTAAATAAACACATATCGGTAATTATATGTAATGTACCTAAACAGGTAATATAAAAAAATATTTATGCATTTGTATGTAAACGCACAAAAACGGCGGGTAAGATGAACTCATGGGCGTTGCATCGTGAACCCGAGTTTTATAGGGATAAGTTACAATTCGAGCATTGTAACGTTAATCCTTGTTAAAATCGGATGGTAATAACTCAAACCGTTAAAAAGTATATCCGTTATTGTAATTACCTTGAGTATCAGTTGACTTATGTACTGAATCCGGGGGCGATGACGATCTGCAGCGTTGGCTTTTTAACAGTTGTCTTCAAGTTTTTATTCGTAATATGATTTAAAGAATCCAAGTCGTCGTGTTTCCTTTTCGGTATTTTATTAACTTTAAAGTAATTTAAAGGCTATAATTTAAAATAAAAACTTTAGCACTATAATTTATACAAAAATTAACACAGTTGCAAGACGTGCGAAGTGGCGGAGCACTGAAATGTGAATGGTAAATCGAGCGCAGTGCAACCATGAAGTAATATTAATCTACCGTCTTGTTTTATTTTTACTTTAAACTAAGTGCATAGATGGCGACATTGTATGTGGGACTACCTGTGTTATCTAATCTCGAGAACGAAACACTGAAGCATAATTTAACTGTACTGCGCTTAGTAAGTTTATTTTATTTATTTATCAGATAAAAAAAACAGATATAGGTCTAATTAACATCAAAAAACCAGGGAGGTTTGACTTGATGCTAAATAATTAAGTTTAAGTCAGCATATTATGTACAAAACAGTATAAGTAGAGGTATGTGAGTAGGTAGTAGGTATATTAAGAATATAAAGACTAAGAAGGTAAGTTAACAACTTAGTTAAAGTCTGTAGTAGTAAGGTAAAAGTAAGAACTAGGCAGGTAGGTACGTTATTGTTAAGTAAGTAGACATAGTAGGTAAAGCTTTTGAGTTTAGTTTTAATGTTTTTTGTGATATTTTTTCGCGTACATCTAAAGGTAAGTTATTTATTAAATACGGTACCTGGTAAGCGGCCGTCCGCTGTCAGTACACATTATTAGCAGTGATGTACCGGAGCCGGTTTAGTGTCATAGCGCGAGTACGTACAGGTTGTTCTATGTATGACTTTATATTATCGCAAAAGAAATATTGTTTTAATAACATGAATTTAATTTGGTCATAAACTGGTCTTTTTAAAAATCGCATTTTCACCATCATCAATTGCGACACGCATATTTGGGGATACAATATTTTTAAGAATTCTAAATTGAAGATCATAGATCTGTTTTAAATATGATTTGTACGTCCGACCGAATATCCGAATATAGGATTCAGCCAGAGAGTTGTAAAGCATCAGTCTTACTTTGAAGGGTATGCGATTTCTTAAGATTTTTGTATTGGCTTGAAACTGACGCAAATTATTACACACATGTCCAATGTGGTAGCTCCAGTTAAACTTGGAGTCTATTATAAGACCGAGGTATTTTTGTGTGTCAACAACTTCAATTGTAGGCCATTTTCAAGTTCCTTGTTGATGGAGGCAGTCGTGACTATGAACAATTAATGGTTTTGGAGTAGGATACCTCATGTATGGGGATTTGATAATCATGACTTTGGTTTTATCGGCATTTAACACTAGGTCAACGTCATGGCACCATCGTATCAACATATTCAAATCGACCTGAAGAGCATTACACGCATTTGATATATATCGTCTGCGAATTGGTAACAGGAACTGTGTTTCAGACAGTTACCCATCTCGTTGACATAAGATGAAAAGTGCGGGCCAAGGGCTGATCCTTGGGCCGTGCCTTCTGTCGCAATCTTAGGGTCACTGAACGATTTATTTAATTTACCCGTAAATGTACGATTTTGGAGGTAATTTCTACACCAATTAAGCAAAGAACCCCGATTACCACAATCATCCAGTTTATTGATTAAGAGTTGATGTTTTAGTGTGTCGAAGGCACGAGAAAAATCAATAAACAAGGCCAGTACACATTTTTTATGGTTCAAAAATCACATATAAAGTCATCGGTATTTATGTATAAATACACACACACATATACTTTCACAGACTTATATACATACACACACACACACACATATATATATATATATATATATATATATATATATATATATATATATATATATATATATAATTGCACATTCGTACATACATACATTCACATACACATACAATTTATACACGCATAATATATGATTTTTTTCTTTTGTCTTTAATTTATTTATGTATAATATATACATTTATTAAGTACATAAATATGATATAGTTATTAAATTAGATGCTTTTTTATTTCATCTAAATAATGTTTTTTTACTTTAAAAGGTAATCAAATAATTATTATTATTAGTAAGTCATCATGTCAAAATTAAATAAAATTGAAAATAACAATTTACAAAATGTATTAGTATTGTTTATTAAATACAAGAAACCATTCAAATCGTATAACTTTTTTAATTTTTATTCATTTTCTTCCACATTTTTAGGCGATAGATTGCGGTTAAACGTAAGTTTAGACGGCTTCGAAATAAATATTACTTTATTGCGAAGCCGTCAAAACTTACATTATTAGCATATGCTAAATACTAAACATAGTTTTAGCCAGCAAAACATAAATTATCATTAAAACTAACATTATCCGTAACATACAAAATGAGGATAACAGAAAACTATCACAAATCCTTCCTTTTTGCCTCGGACGCCGTCTGGGTTGGTGGTAATCTCTTGGCTATTTCTAACAGTAAGCAGCAGTGCATCCACTGGCGTATTCCGAGAGAACCAATTTAATACAAACTGTAAGACATTTCACTTAGGTGAAATGTCTTACAGTTTGGCTGACCTACTGGCTACCGCAGGGCTGACATCACATCATTGGCCTTTTTTGTTTGAAATTGATTACAAGTGCTGATTACTGCAAGAAAAATTATAAAAGCGTGTTGTATCAACCTATAAGCGGACATAATATATTATTCTAGACATAAAAATAAACCTATAACCTCGCAATTAAGTATTTTTAATTACTCAATTCCAAATATATAATGATCTAAAAAACAACAGAATCAGCGTTTATTCAGTGCCAAGCGCGCTTGAAAGAAAGTAGGTCAACGCTGTTGGACAATATCACAATGTAGTACACACGTCTAAGGGCTGTGAAACGAAGAGCGTATCAACGGAATACTGAAAGATTGTTTGTGGTCTACTTTCATACGTCTAGTTCTGTGTATGTTACGTAAAACACATGTTCACTTTTAATTTGATTTGAGTTACGAATCCAAAATTATTAATAACTCAATCATAATGACCTTTTTTTATGCCATAAGTTATGACAAGTATTTTCTTCCTCATCTTCTTCATCAGCTTGTAAAATTTCACATGGGAATCTTCTTTTATAAGGAGAATAATTTGACTTAATAACAATTTATTTGCTTTTTGGACTGACGATTGCAGTACCAGATGTCTTGCCTCTTTGACGCTGCTGCCCGACTTTATTTATGTCTGATGTAAACTCAATGTCTATACCGCCATCTACCGGAAACTATAAGATTTCCCAGAGACGCCTTTTACGGCACGCACGGGACATAATGGATTGATGGATCAGTGCTACCTCAAGGTAACTTAAAAATAAAGGCATACTAAATTTTAAGTTAAGTAGATCCATGGTTACAGTCAGAGCTCTCCTTGGTATGCTCTCTGTTACTTGTTGTCGATTTATCAGCATCGGAACCAAGTTGTTTGCTTCTTCGTTCTTAACACGCACAGGATTTGAGTGGTATTTACGTCCTATTTATAAGGTATCTGTTTTCAAGACAAGAGTAAGTAATATGTTGTTGTTAAGATAACTTAAAGAAAAAAGCCAGTGCGCTGTATAAGCTAAACAAATTCATATCTTATATATAAAAAATATTTTTGTTTGTTCGTATTTTATGCGCTCCTATGAATGGTTCATCAGATTACGGTAAAGGTTTATCAATTTATTGCTTGCATTTGCGCAAAGCATAGGCTTTATACATAGGCATAGTACAATTAACTTACCGGTGGTGGCGCGAGTTAAGGATACTCACTTTGTAGATATATGCCTTGTCAGCACATCGCATAACATAGCAACAAGTTGAAGGGGTTCATTCAGCATTTACTTTACATGTGTATAAAATATTGCAAAATACATCATGAAATGTTCTAGAACGAATTATGCTGACATCCATGAGAATAAGCTATACGACACTCTTTGTTTCCTGTTGTTTCAAACTTACTTTATAAATTACATTAAATACTGCAAAATACATAATACGATTCTCTGGAACAAATTATGCTGATGTTCATGAGAATATGTTTTGTTCCCAGTTGTTTCCAATTTAAGTTATATTCCATTTTTATTGTCAATGTGTTCTCAGACTTCGCTAAATAAGCACTGCACCTCTGTTTTATTCAATAAAAATTATATATTTTTTATTGAATCGTGTATCAATTCCTTGACTGAACTTGAAACGAGTAGGCTCTTTTCTTGAAGTCGTATCGGTCGGAAAAAATCGATTCCACAAGGAAATTGTGCGAGGAAGAAAACTTCTTCTAAATCGCACAATGGTGGACCGCCAATCATCCAGATGGTATGCATGGTATCGTGAGTTTTGTCGCGATATGTAAATATTAAAAAATAAGTATAGGATAGCACTGGCTTATGGAAACAAAAACAAGACATTGCGAATATACTTACATAATTACGTTATAGCTTTTTTTATTTGTTTTTTTAATTAATAAAAAAGTTACGGCCATCGAACGAAGCTGCCGGTACATACAAAATGATACAGCTGGCTGATTTCACGCAGATTATTTTGACCATTTCTGTGTAGTCAGTCAAACGTGCAGTTGCACCACTGAATATCGAATAGCACTAGGTAGCTGCGATCATTACATTAAACATGATAGGAGTACTACAAAATTATGACGTAACTCACAAATGTACAGAACTGTATTAGGTTTTTTTTATTAGGTGTTACATTGGTGTTTCATTTGGCTTTAACTAATTTTCCATCCAACATAAATATTATTTTGAGTTAAAACAAATATCATTATGTTGAAAATTTTACTTTAAGCCTTAATTCCTGCTCTAAATATATATATTAATTTAAACAAATAAACTCATATAAGACAAGCTTTAATCAATAACTTCGTTCACGTAGAATATAAACTATAGTGTAAATTAAAAATCTATTTGTTTCTCATAAAAAGGTCTTATCTTCTAATCCTTTAACGTACAAAGTTTCGTTGTGAAAAGTTTAAAAAAAATTAAAAATCGATATTGCATGTAAAATTTTATTTGTGTAAAATTGTAAACCCAAGATGTTTAGCATAACATATATTTTATCAGATGGTCGATTTCAAAATAAATCTGCATGTTTTTCAAATAAAATATCGTCTCGATTACTCAAGGAACTGCTCTCTGTCTGTAAGTAAAGTCACAATCGATGCAACCATTCCGAAGGTTAGCACGAATAGACAGACAGAGACTGACAGAGTTTTTTTTAAATGGTGATTTTAAAATTATGAAAATAACCCTCTGAAGTTGATAAATGCAAGTTACTTTTTTATTACAGACAGGAACTTCAGTTTTATTTAAGTCAATAATCAAAAATCAAAAAAAGTCAAAAATATTTAAGTCAGAAATATTTTGACGCCTCAGTGGCGTAGTGGCTTAACAATGAATAAATAGCAGGGCTAAGGGCCACGAGTTTGAACCGCGCATAAAACAATTATTTGTATTTATATAACTTACAAGTAATTATTACGGGTCAGGATGTTTGTATTTCTGAAATTTATCATCACGATACAGGAGAAATCCTAGTGTGTAGGTAACGTTTTATCAAAAAAATAAGAAAAACAATGTTATCAAGAGGACGGGTTATTTGTGTGTTTGTGTGATTGTATCTTTATTACTGAACGCCTAAACCAATTATTATTTAACTTTTACCTTCATGTTGCAAGTAAATTAATACTTTTCTATCTGCCAATGGAAATAAAGGTTAAGTATAAATAGTGTATTGTGGAAAAATTTATGATATTTTATTAAGGTCAATCAAGAAAACTCAACACGACACCGAAACAATTAAGATGGCTTCTAAAAATAAAATTAAAATACTGTGAAGTATAATCAACAGCGAAGCCAGTGAGGTCGATCGTTGTACCTCGGATTTCCAATCATTCATTAACAATATTTTTTTTACCGACAGCCGCGGCAGGTCGCTGTTAATGTCCGCGAGAGCCGACACGCTATTTTTTATTTTCTTCACTTTGCGCTTCATACTGCCGTATTTATGATTTTGTCTGCCTCATTGATTGACCACTAGGACGTAAACGCGGTTGCTGATCATGAGGTCCTAGGTTCGAATCCCGTGTCAGACCAACATCAGTTATTAGGTTTTCATCATTCATCATTACAGCCCTTCACAAGTCCACTGCTGAACATAGGCCTCCCCCAAAGAATGCCACAAAGCACGGTCCTGAGCCACCTGCATCCATCGACTTCCTGCATGTCTTACCAGGTCGTCACTCCATCTCGTGGGGGGACGCCCTACACTTCGCCTACCGGTACGAGGCCGCCACTCGAGAACCTTTCTTCGCCATCGGTTGTCGGTTCTTCGAGCTATATGGCCGGCCCACTGCCACTTCAGCTTACTAATCCGTTGGGCTATGTCGGTTACTCTGGTTCTACTGCGGATATCCTCATTCCTAAGTTTATCACGCAGAGAAACTCCGAGCATAGCCCTCTCCATAGCTCGCTGAGCGACCTTGAGCTTTCTCATCCGGCCAGCAGTGAAGGACCACGTCTCAGTTCCGTAAGTCATCACTGGCAACACGCACTGGTTGTACAATTTCGTTTAAATTTTTTGAGGTATGTCTGACGAAAAGATGTGTCTTAGCTTCCCGAACGCTGCCCAGTCGAGTTGAATCCGTCGATTGACCTCTCGGTTGAAGTTGGACTTACCTAGTCGGACTATTTGTCCCAGGTAAACATACTCGTCAACAACTTCGAGCTTAGTGTTCCCAACAACTACCGGCATAGGTGTGACATGGACATTAAACATGATCTTTGTTTTGTCCATGTTCATCTTAAGACCTATCCGTTGGGAAACACTATTGAGGTCATTGAGCATAGTGCTTAGGTCCTCCAGCGATTCTGCCATAAGGACTATATCGTCGGCAAATCGAAGGTGAGTGATGTACTCGCCATTGATGTTGATACCGTATCCTTTCCAGTCCAGAAGCTTGAAAACGTCTTCCAATGCAGCGGTGAAGAGTTTCGGGGATATGACGTCACCCTGTCTTACACCTCTCTGCAATTGGATAGGTTTCGTACTCTGGTTCTGTACTCGGATAGCCATCGTAGCCCTACTGTACAAGCACTTCAACACTTCGATATACCGACAGCCAACTTGGCACCGCTGAAGGAACTGCAGCACCGCCCAAATTTCGACGGAATCAAAGGCTTTCTCATAGTCCACATACGCCAGACATAACGGCAAATTGTACTCTTCGGACTTCTGTACAATTTGCTGAAGGGTATGTATGTGGTCTATGGTGCTAAAGCCCTTTCGGAAACCGGATTGTTCGGGAGGCTGGAAGTCGTCAAGTCTGCGCACTGTAATTCCATCCTCGCCTGGGGTCTTACCGTTTTTAAGGTGCTGGAGAGCCATTCTAATCTCGCTCAGACTGACGTCCGGGATATCTTCGGAATAGTGTCGGATGAGACTCACTCTTGGATCGTTACTCACACTTGCGTGTGGCTCCAACGATGACGTGTACAACTGCCCATAGAACCTCTCAATCTCACTCAAAATCTCAGGTGTCCCGGAAACGATGCTGCCACATTCTGTCTTCAGCTTTGACAGGTGGCTCTTTCTGGCAGACAGATCTCTGGCAAAGACTTTGGAGCCTTGGTTCCGCTCGATCGCTTCTTCAATACGAGCTGTATTGAAGTTGCGTAAGTCCCACCGCATGCATTTGGAGATCTGTCTGTTCAGATACCTGTATGCTGTCAAGTCTTTTGAAGAATGTAGCTTCATCTCCCGTCTAACAGCCATGAGATTAAGAGTGTGATCGGAGAGTTTTTGTGTTCTTCTGCGGCGGGTCTTGCAGAACTTAGCTCCGACCGCATGGACAGTTTGCACGAGCTTGTCATTCATATCGTCCACTTCATTGCAGTCTTCTAGGCACTGAAAACGGTTTTGTAACTCGAGCTGAAAGGTTTCGGGACTTTGGAACAAAGCACGAGGGGGACGGAGCGTTGACTTCATTAGACGAGACCTCTCCAACTTAACGTTTAGGTTCAGTGTGCCTCAAACCATTCGGTGATCGCTACCAGTTTTCACCCTCGCGATCACGGAGACATCACTGAACAGTTGTCGTCTGGTCGTCATAATGAAGTCAATCTCATTTTTTGTCGAACCGTCGGGGCTCGACCAGGTCCACTTCCTGTGGGGCCGCTTCTGGAAGAAAGAGTTCATCATAAAGAGTCCCTCTTTCTCCATGAAGTTGGCCAGCTGCTGGCCCCTTGGGTTCCGTTGCCCTATTCCAAATTTCCCTACTTTCAGCTCACCGTTCTCTCTTGTGCCTAGTTTTGCGTTGAAGTCTCCCATTAACACCGTATATTGGGTTTTGGAGGAATGCATGGCTCTAGAGATATCCTCATACATTTCCTCCACCTCCCCATCGGGGTGTGCCGAGATTGGTGCGTAAACCTGTATGACCTTCAGCAAATACCCTTTGGTGATTCTGAGTATAAGGTACACAACCCTCGTCGACACACTCCCGATCTTTACAACGTTGTTAACGAGAGACTTGTGGACGATAAATCCGACACCTCCTTGGGACAGATGGTCGCCCTCCCGGTGATAGAGCAAGTTGCCGGATTCGAGGATTACCGTGTCCTCCCCCTCTCTTCGGACTTCGGATAATCCTATAATATGCCAGCGCAACTTGTCTATCTCTTCTTCCAGCTCCACAATCTTCTCGTCAGTCCTCAGGGTGCGTGCGTTGTACGTTGCCAGGTCGAGTCGTCTAAGGTGGCAACCGAACCTCCACCGGAGATTCTTAGCACCCCCTGCCCCGCCGTTACCATGGTCGCCACCGTAGCCAGGAATAGCGGGGCCGCCGTGGACTGGGGGCCGTTTCTTTGTTACTGTCATTCATAGGGGGGTATTCGCCATAGTTGCCACGCTTGGCGAGCGGGTTGGCAACTGCAGTTTTTTTATTGTTAGTTTGTTGTTATCAAGAAGATGCTGCTGCCTATCTCCTGCCTGTTTCCCTTTGTCGCCTTTTACGACACCCACGGGAGGATATGGGGTAGTGGATATTCTTGACCGCCACTACACGGCAATTTTTTACCGACAGCCGCGGCAGGTCGCTGTTTTATTTGCTGCATTATTAGGTTTTTACTGTCAAGAAATTCTCAGAAGCAGCCCGGAGTCAGGAAGTTGGCGGTGTTTTACTCCCGTGTCACGAAAAGCATGTAAAACCGTAGGTCCTGCGTCTGATTTATCTCCGGTCGTGTCGGTTTTCCATTGGACTATGAGAGATGATGAAATATAGAGTGCACCTGTGTTTTCGCATATAATCGATCACTATAACCCGATCCTGTACAGATGGCTAGTCTCTATTATGTCTGGCAGCCATGACCGAAATTTGGTCTGGAGGACATTATTATTATTTATTATATTAGACTACATTCTTTCACACCGTTACCGTTATAGCTTATTAAAGTCCACTGCTAAACATATTCCTCCCCAATAGATTACTTCATAGGGGGGATATTTGCTATAGTTGCCTCGCTGTACAAGTGGGTTGGCAACCACATTTTTTGTTTTTAGTCGTTACTAGGAAGACGCTGCTGCCCATAACTTGGTATGTTTCCTTCTGTCTATTACGACACCCACGGGATGATATGGGGTAGTGGATATTCTTACACCGCCACTACATGGTAAATAATATACAGTACTCATAATTTATTTATTTCATGTAGAGGAAATGAATAAAGGCTACACTTAGAATAATTTAGTAGCGCATTAACGTCCTTTCGAATTATGGAGCTCGTAATTAAAAGATCCTAAGTCGGTCACTCGTTAAACTGTTCACTGGGCATAAAGTTGCTCGACTATGTTAATCGCATAATTGGTCAACAAAATATTTGAAAAAGGTACTATAATTTTTAGACGAACAATATAATTTTGTATTTTAAATTTTCCTACAGAATGACGTTATCAACACCATCTGTCCTCTTCTGATATGTCGAGTAAAATTATGCAAAAATATTGCAATTAATGAATTTTAACTATATACACATATTTTAACCTACCTTATTTAATTCATGCAACTAATAATACCCTGATGATGGCGTAAGAGTTTTCCTTTTCGTTTTAAAACTGACGTGGCAAATGAAACTACAGTCCGCCTGATGGTAAGTATCCACTGCAATCAAATTGATACAACGAAGGCCACAGTTGTATCATCACTTCTGAGGATTAAGATGGAATGCCTTACAGTCTGTAACTATACTGACATGAATTGACTGTAATTACACTTGTCAGTATAATTACATTATTAATTATACTGATTAATTATACTGACAAGTGTAATTGACTGTAATTACACTTGTCAGTATAATTACATTATTAATTATAGTGACAAGTGTAATTACAGACTGTAATTATGGCAATCACTGCTATTTGGCAAAACTAAAACACCTGTGTTAATCCTACGATCTTGCCGTGGTGTGTCTTTAACGATCCAGCAAGGTTGTCCCCAAGTTAAACCGAGAGTTTCGTAAGATACTAAATAGAAAAAAATAACAACAATAATAATTTTTATTCAATATGTATAACAAGAATACTAATTTAAAGTAGTTTGTGCTTTTACTACTTACTGGTGCCGAAACATCTCTTACCTTTGAAAAGCTGCAAGGAGCTAGCGAGACAATTTTATACATCATCATTATCATCATTACAACCCTTTACAAGTGCACTGCTGAACACAGGCCTCCCCCAAGGAATGCCCGGTCTTTTGCATGAGGCAAATACAAAATATAAAATATTTGCTTCATGGTCTTTTGCCACCTGCATCTATCGGCTACCTGCATGTCTTACCAGGTCGTCACTCCAAATAATTTATCTTCGATTTTTGTTCTTTAAACAATCTAACCTTCACACGAATTTTCTCCTGTATCGTGGAGGCTGTTTGTAAACACAAATTGCACAATGACAAACATCCAGGCCCGAAACAATTATTTGTAGGGATTCGAGCCCGCGGACTGTAGCGCTGCGGCTCAATTGCTAAGTCACTGCGCCACGGAGCCGTCTTGTTTTGTGCTCTCCACTCCATAAAGTGGGTGGCTGCCCTACATTTCGCTTACCGGTACAGTTTGTACTTTTAAACGTGATTAGGGAACCTTTTAAACATAATTAGGGAGAGACCGAAGCAAGAGACGCAGGAGCATCGTGCTGTTAACAACAAAATAGTAATTAAACCCGTGGTTAGCAACCCTAAGAAAAATACCCCCTACGCGGAAGTCTATGAAGGAGACTTTTGAAAGGTTATGATGAAATTATAACCTATAATCAACCATGATGGAGTTGCTCCATGTAACAACACTCGCAAAATAAATTTTAAGTCCAAAGTGAGAATCTCAAGCGCTCCGGTTTGTATACTTTATTTGAATTATAAAAGTTAGTCAAGATTTAGGTCAATTTGGGATTTGGGTACAAAATTTTAGATGAAACGTTAACCACCGCTCAGTCGGTAAAGTCTTATCCATCAACCAGTGATCTGCGAAGACATTTATAGAAAAAAGGTCACTAATTTCCCATTACATATCAAACTACCTATATGTATATAATATTATACTACATATAACCACGAATTTGATAATATTTTTACTTTTGAACAGTCGCAAGGCATTCAATGAATGGGCAACAGCATTTTTTAATTTATCTAATTTTTGTTATAGAAGTAAACGTTGACTGGCACACATGGTAAGTTGTGAATGCTGTGGCCCAAATATTGCATCAGAAAGGGTTATTTGCGTATTATACATAAACTTAAACCCAAAAAAGAAACCCCTGAGAAATCACAGCACAAAATTATAAACATGATTTTTTTCTTTTTACGTAACTTTCTTCTTAAAGGCCGGCAACGCATCTGCGATTCCCCTGGTTCCCCTGGTGTTGCAGTTGTTCATGAGCGGCGGTAGTCACTTACCATCAGGTGAGCTGCATGCTCGTTTGCCTCCACTCCCATAAAAAAGAGCTTTGTAAAATAGCTTAAAATGTTTAAAACGTTAATTAGCCAATTTAAATATGGTGTAGTACAAACACGTAAAATTAATTAAGTATTAATACAATTTATGTAGTAGAAAAATTCTAAACTTTGCCCCTTTAACAGCAAAAAGCTTGTTATCTTCCAATGTCAAAACCATATTCCGACTCCATTTCTGTCCGTCGTGGAACATTTCCGGTTTCTCTACGACAATAGAACAAGATAATACGTACGCAATTTAAAGACTGACATTGCTCTATATTCAAATATAAGCCTATTATTTAATAATTTTGCTTTCACGGTAAAATTAATACACTATAAAAATAATACAGATGGCGACAATGATAATAACGATGACGATTGTAAGTAAACTAATACGTAATCATCTAAAAATAATAATAAATATAATAACAAACAGCGGAAAATGTTTGTAGATTGGCATTTTATTTTTATTCAATATTTATATAAAATTATTTCGATCATAAAGCAAAGTCACTTTATTTAAAATAAAACTTTGACAACTTAATAACTTTTTATTTTATATGATTTATTTATTTAAACGGTTCTGACGACGAACTTAATATTTCGTGTCGTGAAGGAGATTCCTCAAAACTGCCCATGGAACAACATTACGTTGAATATGCGTTAAATATCAATCAATATAGTTGAACTGATATTTAGGAATCTCTTCAACATATTTAATAGTGTAACATCACATTTTAATCTCGATCTTATGCCCCGGCGACTATGTATTGGAACGAAAACAAATTCTGAAAGAACAATATATTTATCTTTTCTTTATTAATTAATATTATTAATTTTTAATAAAATATTTAAATTATTATTTGTAATTCAGTTTGGATCAGTAAACTGAAGTGGTAATAGGTGGGCCATATAAGCTATATAGCTTAGATTAGTTAAAGAAGTTTATTTTACCAACGTTACCAGTCGAAGAAATATAATAAAATAAAGCACTTAAAACAAAAAAATGTTCCAATTGAGAACCTCCTCCTTATTCAATCAGGAGGAGGTTTTCAATTCGAGTTTATGTGGGTTTTTTTTAATAGGTTAAGGGTGAAAACGGCCACACAGTCCACCTGATGGTAAGTGGTTGCTGTGGCCCATAGACATCTACATCTATCCTCGATTACGAATCAAATTCAGATGCGTTCTAACCCGTGAGAACTAAGATTTAATGCCTCGTCTTCGTCAGTCAGGATCTCCGGTTTAAGCTACTATTTCACGCTGGTATACTCGTACTATGAGAGCGTGGTCCTTCCCCGGTCGAGCCGATTCATTCGTGCTACAACTATACCAGTAATATAGCAGCATGGCTCTACCACGTCAAAATATAAGTTTTGTATGTATGTCACGCAATATCTTCGCAGATTGTAAGCCAATTTTGATGATTCTTTTTTATTAAATAGGTTATACTTGAATGGTGGTTCCAAATAAATTAGGAGGAAAAATTCCACCACTAAAGGTAGCAAATAAATAACTTCTTTTTTAGCAGTTTAAAGTAAGTTTTCGGTATTTTTTAAAAGTTATAATTAAGCCTAATACTTCCTATAGTATCAATACATTATCGACACATCGGCAGAGAGCGACTAATGTGTAATATTTATGTAATGTGATCACGCGAATGAAAAATATTCCTAATTATAATGTTAAGTTCCAAAAGTAATTTAGATATTAAATTATTCTCAAAAGAGTCCATCACTCGTACTTATTGTATATCAAGTAGACACCATTTAGAATACAGAAAGTATATGATTGGGGTGTGCTGAGGGGATGTACGAACAATATATGACAGCAGAAAAAAATATCGTTTATACCAAGGAACCTCTCGGTAGAGAGTAATTGTGTTATGTGGTAATAGTGTGTGTGTAATGAACCCAAATATGTTTTATTAGCATTTAATAAACCGACTTCAAAAAGGGTGTATTTTTTATGTGTGATACCACAGAACTTTTTCCTAGGTAGACCGATTTTAATGATTCTTTTTTTATATGAAAGCGGTGCTAGTCGTGTGGTCTGATATATAATTTAATCAAGATCTAACCAGTAGTTTTTGAGTTATCCTTAATAATGCGTATTTAATGGACTTCGACTATATTGATGATGTACTCGTTTTATTTATATTGAAGTCGGTTGTACATTTTTTTATCACTTGTCTGATTTGTAAACAATAAAATTTCTTAAAGAAAAATAGAGATTTCTTAGTTCAATAATTTGTTAGCAAATATAATCTATTATTTTTAAATAAATCAACATTCTTTTAAATTAAAGTCAATCATTTATTAATATTTAAACCATACTTACTTACAATACTTATTATGAAAAAGACTTCAAGAATTTGGCAGGAACACTGCCATAAACGTCACACCTGAAAATAATGAATTGGAATTTGTAAAAATAAATAACTCGATGGAGATACATCAATATCAAAGAATAGTTTGCTTGCGGTTAGACAGGTCTTTTTTACAGCCCTCTCTTGATCGAATATCTACAAAGCATTGCCTTGTATGAAGCTTGACTTCAACAACTGTTTTGTGTGATAGAATATAGCGTCGATTAGTCATTTGATCTGTTAAAATTTATTTATTAGTGACTTGGTAGTCTAATAACTGAATTACAGATCCTGGCTTCGGAACCCAGCTATAGAGTGTGGATGATTCACGTTAATTTATACCCACTCTAGGTTATCTTCTGTGTATCGGGTAGGCATTTTCTATAAATAAATTGCACAGGATGCCAATGGGCCGGCCACATAGCTCGAACAATCGACAACTGAAGAGTAAGCAAGGTTCTTGAGTGGCAGCCTCGTACCCGTAGGAGAAGTGTAGGGCGGCCCGCACCAGATAGAGTGACGACCTGGTAAAGTAACACAGGACTGTGTTTTGTGTCATTCCTTAGGAAAGGTCTTACTGTGCCCAGCAGTGGAGTGGACTTGTGAAGGACTGTAATGAATAATAATAATAAAATGAATGAACGAACATCTAGACCGGGAACAATTATTTGTAGGCTAGCTATCGATTCGAGTCTGTGGCCTGCAGCGCCGTATTCAATGGAATTTTATTCGATCTCATTGCATTAGCGTATGTACTGTAAATAAAGAAGTCTATGTATGCATCTGTAGTCTTGATAATAGTCGTCATCTATGAGACTATCATTTAATACCTTATAACAATATACTGATAATTTACACGCAAACATAAAGTGGTGGCATCTGTGGCCTATTTAGTTTTCAAGTTTTTTTGCAGATTTATGTGAGCCTCAGTGGCCAGTTATCATCAGGTAGACTGTTAATTAATTTGTCACTTTTATTTTATATAAATCCATTAGCTGCAGAGACCACTTAGCACCAGGGGTACTTTTCCTTTCTAAATTTTTCATAGTTTTAATTATAGAAATAAATACATAGTGGGTAAAATATACAAAATTATATTCCTTACAAATCATCACAGCAGTTAATGTATAAAAGGGTACGACGCATCCCATATCCAGTAATATAGGAAAGGCTACATTCCCTGCAAGCGTACCGATTCTGCCAGAGGTCATGATAACGGAAATAGCTAACGTCCTGCAAAAAAAAAAAAACATTGGTGGATATAAAAATCAGGTCTAATTGATACTTATTGTGACTATGATAGTCACATGTTTAAGTCTTGACGATGAGGGTGATTCTTAAGAGTAATTATTATGTGCATATTTAGTCTTAATTACTTCAGTTCAGAAACCTGAAATTTGACAAGTAAAATATTAGTAAAACAAAAAATCTAATGCTATACGCTGTAGTGTGGAGTAGCCCACATTAATGTAAGAGCAGTATAATTAAACTCCGTAACGCAATGTTAAAATCACAGTAAAGAAATAAAATGTGAATTGTCGACTAATCAATCGAAGTTTGATACTTATAAAATATATACCGAATTTCAATTCAGAAAAAAAAAACTTTTCTTAATTTATGACAATATTTATGGCCTGGCCATTTTTATTATTATTTCTTTGGGTCGAAAGTTTTTGATGCCTAGTTTTTGACTGACATATCTAGTTATTCATGCTGACGTTATAATATGGCATAATATGTGACAAATCGACTAAGATCAATTTGTGTAAATCGGACGCCGGCACTACTCACCGTATAGTGACGGCCTAAGAGAATCCACTGTATAATCTGAACCGTGGGTATCTGAGAGGCCGTAGAGGAAAATGAAACAGAAAACTGCAGTTGTCAACCCGCCTGGTGAGCTTGGGAACTATAGAGAATATCCATGCGGGAGGTCTATGTTTATCAGTGGATTTTTGTTAGGTTGTAATTAATGAATGAAAATTGTTCTAGTCATTATTGTACAACTTAGGCGCCACCACAGTTTGGTTTCAAGCAATCCTTACTGGGATTGCGTTGCAAGACAACTATTGTATTAGTAGTAAGTGAATCTACTATTCCATATTCCGGAGATTTCATAAAAGGCAACGGAGAAAAAGTATGGTAGTTTTTCTCCGTTGCCTTTTATCATGGGCAACAGCATCTTTCTGTGGTAAATATTCCCCTATAAGGCAATTTATGACGAGAGGCCTGTTTTCAGCAGTGGACTTGTAATAGGCTGTAATGAAGAAAAAGGTGCCTGCAGGGTTTATGTATGTTATGTTGATAAAATTACTTAAAACCTTATTTACAAACCAACCTTGTTGTCGTCGGAAACAATTCCATTGTGAACGCTTGGTATAGTCCAACCATGGTTTGAGAAATAGCGGCATCTACAGAAAATAACGCAACAACAGCAACTTTTGAGTTGGCCCATCTTATTCCCAACGTTACACCAACACATATGGCTGCAGCTGCTACGTATAAATTCCTTTTGCCGACTTTGTTAACTAGAATACCGCTCACTGCGAATGGGATAATGCAAACAAAGCCTAAAATAATACTGTTCATATATGTTTCATTACCACTTCTTGTCTGAAAAAAAATTATAAAAAAATTAGGAATTTTTAATAATAATAACAATCCTAATGCATTACACCTTTAACTTATTCAGGTGGACTCACACTGAAATTAACGCCCTGGATTGAAAAGTCCGCACTACCATGACGTTCCATATAATGCATCATCCGAGATCGTCGGTAATGAGGCTGTACTTGCCGCGAACGCATGGTGGGCGTGGCTTTTTAAGCGCGCTCACCATGCATAATCGCGAAGTATGCAGCCTCCGTAATTACTTCCTGACGAGATCGAATGATATATTCTATAAGAAAATCATTTCTTGTGATAAAGGGCTTACCCCTCTTCCAACTTAAATCCTTAGCCAACAAGAAAGAGCACCACGGGAGGTTGTACAAGGCTGAGCCTTACGTAGATAGAGTTGCATCCCTCAAGTGGCTACGATTCGGTGACCCCTTTGGGGACTCCGAAAGTTTTGTCTGTGCAATACAGGATCAGGTTAAAGTTAAAGTAAATATAAATATACACAAGTGACCAAAGTTTGTAATAAAACACAAGTGAATGTATTACGTCCACCTGATGGTAAGTTGCTACTGTAATAATTTAATGACGTATCAAGAAACATGTCGTACCGAAATTTGTTACTGATATGCATTTAACACTAAGCTATCTTGTATTCCTCAGAAAAATAAAATGTCTAAAAATAAATCTTTTATTTAAAATATATATATAATGTCTTAAACCATAAATAAGAAAACTACAAATGCGTTGTCACCTCTTATGACAAAATGGAATGCCTCGCAGCCTGTAATTACCGGCTCTGTACCTGCTCTACTCTGTACCTTTCAGGCCGAAACACATCAGTTCACGCACTGCTGCAGAAACAGGAAAGAGGTTGGTACGTCCTCAGACGAACTAGGCAGAAAAGAAGCCCTATCACCTAGTAAGTGGACAATAGTGGCAATTGCAATTTTACACAATTATGTGCTGACTACCCCGTGCTGTGAAGGAAAGCATCGCGCGAAATGCATGTCTGAGAAAATAAAAATATTTCAAGAATATAAAGTCTGCCAACGCAGTCAGGTAGCGCTGCGGATTCTTGATTAAGCACCCTCTTGTGTCTGTGCCAATATATATGTATATATATAATCCGTGTAGTGGTTGTGTTAGAATATCTACTACCCCATATGATCCCGTGGGTGTCGTAAGAGGCGATAATAAATTAGGAGAAGGGCACCAGCATCCTCTTAATAACGACTAAAAATAAAAATAAAAACTGCGGTTGCCAACCCGCTTGCCAACCGTGCCAACTATGGCAAACACCCCCCTATGAGGCAATCTATCAGAGGAATTCAAAAGGCTGTTACGATACGGTAACGGTATATAAATATATATACTTTTTAAATTCTTGAAGCTTCAATCGTTATTGTTTACCTCTGTTATTTCTTTGATGCACCTTAATGACATTACGCGAGAAATAGTATCACGTTTCTCGACGATATAAAAATAAACAGAACGCTAAGTGTGCTTCCTAGCCGAAGACAATATGTAATGTAATTATTATAGAAAATATCGATGCAACTCCAATTATGATGCTGTATACTGGCGGCTTAACAGAATCCATTACTTCATATCATCCCATGGTTGTTGTATGAGGTACAAGAGAGAAATAAAATAGGAGAAGGGCCGTAGCATCTTCCTGGTAACAACTCAAAATGATAAAAAAAACTGCAACTATTCGCATACTGAGCGTGGCGACTATAGCCAATATTTCCTTATAATAGAACAAATATCCTATGACTAAGTCTAGAAGTTAACTACTCATCCAAACATTCTACCATTTCAGCCTATCTAAAGTCCACTGTTGATAATAGATTTCTCATAGATTGACTTATATTTGCCATAGTTGCCACGCTTGGCAAGCGGGTAGGCAACTATTCGGACAAAACTACACAATCAATGTTACTTTATTTATTTATTAGCGTGGCTTTTAACATAATGTTATTTTTGTTAATCGTACTTGCAACTGATAAATTTCAATACTTTTATTTGTTGCTTAAGCTCGTTTGCGTGTATATTTTTTTCTGATTGGCCATAAGTTCTGCCGTGAGTCATTTTAAGGTAATCTGTTAATCATCGTACATTCTGTATATTGATTTACTAAGATTTCTTAAGTAAACAATTTCTGTGATTTTTTTAAAAGCTAATATTACCTAACCATAATCACCATCTATAGGGGACCATAAGGTCTTGCTGATTTTTCCCGTAGTCGCCTATCGGTATTCACGAAGCAGTATGGTAAAAGTTGATGGATTCAATAACGCCACCACGATACAGCAAATAATACGTTCATCAAAAAAAGTAAGTGCCTATTTATGAAAAAAAAAAATTCAATGCAAATATTTTAAGCAGCCAGCAATCATTCCGTGATTGTGAGGCAACTTAAATATTACCTCGCACGCACGTAGTGTATTACGTATGTCACTTACGTATGTCATCGCCATTAAACATTGCAGCTTACCTTACAGACGTACACAAGTACGTCTGTAAGGTACTCGTAAGCTCAAAAGTTTATTCATACAATTATGAAAGAAGTGAGTTACGAATTTGCATAGAACGTAATCAAATACCATAATTCGTGTGGTTACATTCTGGTTAGCTTTATTTATTGGCATGAGAAGCCAGCCTTAGGCAATGTATTTTACATAATGGCTCAAGAACACGCTAATCTGTTCATGTATTGCAAATCGAATGTTTCACAAAACTTCGGTGTATTGAAAACCATTTATCAGTTTTCTACATTAGTTTATAAAACTTTTCCACGAAAATATTTTTAATATGAACTTATGGCTATAAATGAATATTTAAACATCTCGGATCTTTAATAAAAAGGCTTCATAATTTATAACTAATAATTGAATACCAGCGTGAAATAACAGCTTTAAGCTGCTGTGTTTTGTATGGTGAGTGTAGAGAACCGGAGACCCTTTATACTGGAAACGAGGCATTTCATCTTAGTCCTCACGGGACAACGCATCTACATTTTGATTTGTAAACGAGGATCGATGTAGATGTCTATGGGTCACAGCAACCACTTACCATCAGGTGGACTGTGTTCACGTTTGTCACTCTTACTCTATAAAAATATATTTTCACAAACGTTCGCATCTCCACTATATGGAGTTAAGATCTGGTAAAACATGCAGTAACTCGATGGTACAAGTCATTAAGACCCATAATTGTGGCATATATATGTTCACCAGTGGATGTAATGATGATGATGAATAATGTTGCGATGTTTGGTTGCTTGTATACATTACAATGTAGTAAAGTTATGCTACACCTGTATTATGGGTAGAACATGAATTTGCGGAAAGACCATGCTGTCACGGAATATTATTGTCAAATAGCAGTATAAACTTTAATATTTTATGATGAAGGAAATGACCTTTAATAAGTAACGTATATATGTATCTATGAGCTATACTATAGCTGCTGTAGCATCTATACAATGCCGTTCATTGTATGTAAAATATTGAATTCATCAGTTTAAAATATTCTAATCAACGTTCTCATCTGCGTACAATAAAGGAGTGAAATAAGCTGCCATCATCTGCGTTTGCCTTATCGTTACAGCCTATCAAAATTCCCTTGAACATAGGCCTCCCCCATATTGCCTCATAGAGGAGATATTTTGCCACAGTTTGGCAAGTGAGTTGACAACCACAGTACTTTATTTTTTAGTTACTATTTTTAGGTATTTAATTGCGCTGCTGCCCATTTACTTGTTTGGATCATTCTGTCGCCTCTTACGATACTCACGGGATGACATAGAGTAGTGGATATTCTTACACCGCCACTACGTGGTCTCTACATTAGTGTTTTCATCCGATTACAATGTGAGTGTTTTCAAGACAAAATTAATAGGCTTTTGTTCAGCTACGTCAGTGCACTTTACCTTCTTTGGTTGCATCCCTTACCGTTACGTAGGATAGTGGTCAAGCACTGATTAAGGACATTTAAAAAAAATAAAGCGACAGTATTAAGCGACATATAAACTTACAGGTATGCAAACATCTAATGTTGTAACATTGGTGTTTCTTAACTTCAAGTCATTGGTGTATGTATCCAACATTGTACATAAATCTTGATTACTATCAATACTACTGTAATGTTCCACAATGCTTGACAGTTGCGGGAACCACAGCCTTATTACGTTATACCTGGAAAAAGAGTGTTTAACATTCGATATTTTGCGGTCGAAGTTTAATTGCACGGATCGCAAATGTTATTTCGGTTCACTGGAGAATTTATTTTCTGTTAAATATGCATATCGTATGGAACGATCGGCGCTATTGAATCTGTTTAAACAGAAAATTCAGGTAAAGACATTTGGATTACGATTTAACTTTTATTGATAATATTATGTGTAATTTTTTTGGCGGCTCGATAGCGCAGTGGCAAAGCATTTTGCTGTGACGCAGCAAGTTCACGGGTTCGGATCCTGCATCTAATAAGTGTTTAGTTACGCCCACAAATGTATCCGGTTTAAATGGATTTCTATAGACAATTTATATATTACGTAAAACGGCTCCGTAACACAAGGACCTTGCGTAGCAGATTTGAAAAAAAAAGATGCGCATTCTCATTGGGCCAAAAAGCCTTCTTCATCAGCCCGTAAAATTTTAATTCTGAACATGGACCTCTCCCCTTGTAGAGAGTTTTTGCTTTTCTCGTCACGCTTGGCAATACCGATTTACAATCAAAGTACCAGAGTTTTCCAGATATTTTCTGTCTATTGGAACTTTTACGTGGTGGAGCCATACTGCAGCTATATTATGGCTGCAGTTCGAACGGATCGCCTCGACCTATTCGGGGTAAGACCACACTCCCATAGAATACCAGCGTAAAACAGCGCAATAATGCTGTGTTTCGTATGATTAGTGTAGAAAACCGAAAAAGTTTTTCACTGGTAGCGAAGTATTGCATCTTAGTCTTCTGACAACGCATCTGCATTTTGATGCTTAATTGAGGATAGATGAAGATGACTATAGGTCACAATATACACTTACCATCTGGTGGACTGTGTGCTCGCTGCTCACCATTATTCTATAAAAATTCATAATATTTTTCAGTTATTTCCCATAATCTTCTCTTATGATGCCACAATCACACACTTATATTATCTGCCTATTAATTGGTAGTGTATCAATTTTTATTAACGAGTTGACACTAGGCTCATTAAAACCTATGCTACGCACCGCTCTGTAATCTTGGCAGGTAACCGCAATGCTTGGAGTTAGATGGCATAGATATTATTAACAGTCTCTTAAGTTAATTTAAGAATTTAAGTTAGGATGAATGTTGCGTCATTAATTTATCAACTGAGTTTCGTCTGTCAATCAGTGTGATAGAGAAAACAAATTTGGCGAATTGCACTAATGATTCTTAGATACCGTACCGCTAGATATCTCAAATACTACTTTTATTATACTAACTGGCCAGGCAGACGTTGTTCTGCCCTTTACGACGAAAAAAATTGACACTTATCGGGATAAAAACTATCCTATCTCTCAAGTTGGACCAAACTGCACACAGTGTGCAAAATTTCATTGAACTCAGTTCAATAGTTTAGTAGTTCATCGTGGACACACAGTGTGACACGTAATTTTTATATATAAATATAATACATTGTATTATATAGTATAATGCAAAATAGTATTCCTTTTATAGGATTTTTCATTCATTACATCCCATCAAATCTACACCTTAGTAACGGAAAGGTAGAACACTGGCCTCTCACATAGATTGCTTTTGAGGCGGGGATATTTTTCATAGATCCTACGCTTGGCTGACAAGTGGAAAACAACAGTCTATTGTTATTATTCAGTTGTTATAAGGAAGATGCTACTGCCCATCTACCATTTCAGTTTTTTCTCTTTCGTCTCTTACGCCATCTACAGAAAGACATTGTGTGTTTGATTCTCTTGCGCTGCTATATTGCTAAACAGTTCTACGCATTAATAGTCCCTTCAAAACAAAATATTATCATAAAAGGTTTCTACTCTAAATATCATCATACTTATCTTAAAACATAATTTTAGTACAAATAAACATGCTCAGCTGAGTCTTTATCAAACAATTATCAATCGTTAAACATACTATGACAAAGTCGTGACTTTATTATATTTAGAAACAAATGTATATACTTAATTAATTTTATTTCCAAGAAACTTACATATTCCTACTAGATTTTACTAAACGTTTCTTGTCGCTACAAATAAAGTGTATCTTCTTTGTCTTCTACTAGTACTTCACCTACGGAAATTACCGTTTTTCTATGAAATAAGTTAACGTAATTTTTTCTATATTTTTTTATATTTATTAATTAATGTAATCACCCGCAATCGATGCCCTTATTGAAATCAGCTAGACGGGGGGCAACTATTTTTTCAACTGTATTTTGTACTGTCTCTCGGGTATTGAATTAACGTTTATTTAAAAAAATCCATGTTTTTAAAATAAAATTAATTTGAAATTAGAATTCTTATCCAAACAAAAATTATTTTGATTTAAAATGGCCAGTACTGCAGAGCGGCAATTTCATAGGTAAATACCTATTATATCGGCCCATAAAATCCACTGCGAGCTTGGCAGATGGATCGACGATCGCACTGCCAGACATCTCGCACAACTAACTCTGCTGCCCGTCTCCGGTATGGGTGCTTTACGTCTGACGTAAATGAATTGGTTATGCCGCCATCTATCGTAAGCTATAAGATTTTTACGACATTATCGGCTCTTAAGAGCTTACGACACTCACAGGATAGTGTAAGTTAGAATAATATTTTTCTTCCTAATTTTATAGATGTGCGTTCCAAATTTGTTTTCTAGTTAGTTGTGGAGTATAGTTTTGTTTTCTTACACATTTAATTTAACTTACTTATTAGGTTGCATAACTTTAAAGATAATGTTGTTTTCTATTAATTAAAGTTTTTATTAAAATAATTACAAATATACTTTAACGCCATTGAAATATACTTACAATGCCATGCTTAAAAAATTCATTGCAGAAATAATGAACAAATAAAACACCAGCGGTCTCCGGAACATAGGCTTCACGTTATGAAGCCCTGCTACCAATTGGTGTTTCAAGCGCGATTCCGTTTTCTTCTCTGGCTCCTCTTTAATAACTCCATTTACCTTATTTTTCCATAAATTTGCATACTGAAATATAAAAAATAATGAGTTTGGATGCAGTTTCATTTGCTTTCACAATCAAATTCTTATATGGTGGCTCTTCATAAGTTTCCATACATTATGTATAACAAAAAAAAAAACAAAAGAATCAATTTAAATTAAACTAATTCATAATAGGTATTGTGCACAGCCATGGATAGAATAATTTGTCAGCATCTGTCTTTCTATACTATTACAATGTTTATTTTCTAGGCAAGAGTCAATAGGCTTCTGTTAAACTAAGTCAATATCGTTAACAACATACTAACGTATGAACGTACACGTATAATTTTAAATACTCTGTGGACCATCAAGATAGATATTATGTTGATTTTCGGAAATTCAAATATTCAATATTTTTTTTAAATTTAATAAATTTATTTCCTTACTAGCTGTGCCCCGCGGTTTCACCCGCGTCATCACGTGTCCGAGTTGCGCGACATGACCTAGTTCAAGCATTTTATAACGGCTGGGGTTTAAGAATCGTTCGCGCGCCCAGCCAGGTATTGTATTATTTTAATTTTACATTATCTCTTAAACTATGTGTCCAAATAACATGGTATAAAGAACAAAGTTTATCTTCATAAAATTGTCTTGATGATGAAGTAACTTGCGTTCGTAAGGATAAATAGGCCATGCCTAATAATAACGCTCATAAATCACTTTTAAATTTTCAATATTTTTTTGTCACAAAATACCAAATTATGGCTTTTGTATAAGAAATAGACATATGGTATCGCGGACTTTTTTTAGACGGAGTAAAGGTCTATATTTTTCTAGAACATTGTATTTACGTATCACTAACGATAACACCAGCGTACGCGGATAAATAATTTCGGGAGTGCTTTTTCTTCTGACTTGCTTAACAAATATCCATATTTAAGGCTAGCTGAGTAATATAGGATAGCCTATATTATTCCATGAATCTGGCTATAATATACAAAAAGAGTTTTTCAAATCGGACTGGTAGTTCCAGAGATTAGCGCGTTTAAACAAACAAAAAAACAAAAAAGCTCTTCCGCTTTATTATATTATATTAGTATAGATTAGTATAGATGTGAATATTTTTTTCCATATGCGAATACTCTTTAATAGATATGTCGATTACAATTTTTTTAAATAAAATATCAATGCTGTGTATGTTCCGAATAAAACAAATAAATATTTTATCCATTGTTCGCATTAATTTATTCTATAAAACACATTATGAAAAACATATCAGTTCAACAACCTAATGCTGGTGTATTTCATATGGTGAGTGAGGAGAACGGGAAACCCATTTAATGTTAACGAGGCATCCCAATATAATCCTCGGGGTTGACAACGCATCTGCATTTTGATTGTTAATTAACGATAGCTGTAAGCTGAATAGTCCGAAGCATCTGTTTAGCATCAGGTGTATTATGCCCTTATTTATCACCCTTAATTAAAAAAAAACTATTGATATAAAGCTTAAATATGAAATATATATTTTCAAATAACCACAATTCAGGAATTTAAAATTATTTTTCCATTATTTAACAGATGATGTAACAAAAATGACAGATTTCTTAGTTTTTGAAATTAGGTATATATATCTTTTTCGTTTCACCTTTTTAAAGCCTTCTGTGACAAAGTTTCATAAATAATGTAGGATTTTATGTCACAAGTTCATCCTTCTACGATCGGCGAGGTCGTGCTCTGAATCATGTAATCGTTTTGTGTAATAAGCGACGGCAATGTCAAACATATTGATAAGAGAGAAGAATTCTGAATTAGCACGCTAAGACAATTCTACAGGAAACATGAAATCGATAGTAAAATATGCTTGAGTATTAACCATGTCCCAAATTTTGTTGATGATGACCCATTTAAAGTAAACAGGATTATTTAAATAAATGAAAATTTAAGGAGTTGAATGTATTTATCAGTGATAACTTGATGATTTCGTATAGCTACGCAAACACTACACATGGAATGAAACAACTTTTATGGATTTTATTATTTTGAGTTGTTATCAGTACGCCTCCAACGCCGTCCAGTGGATATTCTTACACCATCACTAAACGGTTCGCAATTAATTTGATGGAAATGTCATTTTTTAATTATGTAATAGTTGAACAACCACGGGAAGCCAATGTGTCCAAAAAGGCACGTATGGCAATTCACAATGCTGTGTTAGTACCTACTTTAATGTATGGTAGTGAAAGTTGGGTGTGGCAGAAGAAGCATGAGAGTAGAATAAATGCTGTAGAAATGCGGTCATTAAGGAGTATGTTAGGGATGAAGCTGAATGACAGAGTGAGAAGTTGTTTAATAAGAGAAGAGTGTGGTTTGCAAGATGATTTTGTGACCAGGATTCAGAAAGGAATGCTTCGGTGGTTTGGCCATGTAGAAAGAATGAATGAGGAAAGAGTGACAAAGCAAATTTATGTTGCAGAGGTGAACGGCATAGTCGGGAAGGGTCGCCCTAGGCGAAAGTTTATCGACCAAATTGGCGATATATTAAAAATGGGCCAAATCAAGAGTACCTTTAACCGACGAGCGTGTATGCGTAGGTATATGGATGTGGAGGAAGCGAGAGAGGTGTGTCAGGATCGTGCCAAATGGAAGTCCATAATCTCTACCTACCCCTCTGGGTGACAGGCGTGAGTGTTTATGTATATATTATGTATGTCATAGTTTGACTATTTCTAATTATGTAAGAGGGGCAAACGAGCATGCGGCTCACCAGCTGGTAAGTGACTACCGCCACATAAAAACTACTTCAACACCAGGGGAATTGCAGGTATGTTGCCAATCTTTAAAACTGGAAAAGTTTATTTCCTATTTTAGTTATAACTTTTTTATTTAACTAAACTCGGGTGCCAAATTGATTTCAATCGGCTTGTTAAAATAATTTAAAAAAAATCCATTGATTTGACCCTTTATCTAATCAAGATAAAATTTTAATTAACGACTTCAACCACGTAAAATATCATGAATAATATTGTTCTAAACCAAATGCAAACATATTATACGTAAGTGACAAGAACCGGAGGCTCAGGTCAAACTTTATTTGAATAAAAAATAACATCAGAAAAAGTTATTGTAAACGCAATAAAATGTTAACGTAAACAAAATATGTAACCATTATCTGATTACATAATGTACAAAGCATAGGACAACCTGTTAAAAATAATATGATTGAAACATTTATAATTTCGATTTGGGCGAAGTCAATGATAGTAGTTAATAAATTGGCATTAACACAATATTAAAATTATTATAGTAGTGAGTACGTGATAATAGTAATTTAACTTTTAACATAATTTTATGTAAAGGTACGTAAATCACCAGAAAGTTCGTTTTACGTTTAGAAGTACTACTGGGTAGGTACTGTCTTATCTAGCTGAGCTGTGGTATATCCGTACTTGTGTCAAAGTTTGAAGGATGTGCTCTACAGTTATAGGTTGTACAACGTTCGAATTTACTTCTCAGAGCTGAGAAAGCATCTGCAGCATCCATTGTTTAAAGTTGACAGCAGGTGTTCATCGTTTGCAGTAGTTGCTTAATGTCAAGTGAACTGTTAGAGAAATTGTCACTCTAATGGTTTTAAAGAAATAAGTTGAAGAATTACTCTAAAATTTGAATAAAATAATATAAAATTTTGAATAAAATGTATAAAATAATATTTTAGTTTTAATTTGAAACTTCTTACTGGAAGCAATTTCATACTATAATAATTTCATAAAGGTCGTTGCGTTCAACATAATCCCAACATAATAAACTTGCCTGCCAAATACCAAAGGGTCAAACCAAGTTTAAATTCAAATATAAATTGCGTGAATAGAAAGAGACTACGCAAAATTAACAACTAGTGAATAGTTACTAATACTATATTATACGATTGAAATAAGTAGACACAGCGAAATGCGAACAGCAAACAGTTAGTAAAACATAGTACTACGAATTATCACGGATGAAAGACAAGAATGTAACTAATACCACGAACTCTTTTTTTCTTCTATTAAAGAAGAGTGTTTATACTAAAGAATTTAAAAATAAACCAGTAATTTTAAAAATTAAAACTGAAGTTGTATTCAATGAAAATAATAGACCATAGAAATAACTGTAATCTAAGGTTTAAACTTTTTTTTATAGGATAGGGTGACAAACGATCATACAGTCCACCTGATAGTAAGTGGTTGCTGCGGCCCATAGACATCTATATCTATCCTCTATTCTAAATCAAAATTTTGATGCGTTGTCACCCGTGAGGATTAAGATGGAATGCCTCATTTCCAGTAAACAGGTTCTCCGGTTCTCTACACTCACCATACGAAACACAGCAGTGTTAAGCTGCTATTTTACGCTGGTATTCTGCAAGAGCGTGGTTCTTCCCCGGTCGAGTCGACCGATTCGTGCTACAACTATACTACTAATATAGCTGCAGCATGGCTCTATCACGTATAATAAGTTTATTTTTTATAAGTCCGTTTATATTTTAGTTACAAAGTACAGCAAGAGGATATAATGTAAAGCAAGTGAATGATTTAGCAGTTTGGCGAAATAAATAAGCATAAAAATTAAAAAAAAAGCAATTTTTAAGTAAATAAATGAAGAAACATATCTTAACAGCAGTCCGGAGTCAGGAAATTGATTATATTTTATCAGCGTGCCTTGGAAAGCACGTAAAGTGGTGGTTCCTGCACCTAATGTCACTCCGGTTGTGTCGACTTGCCGTCTCATAGCATCAGAGCACTATGAATGTGCATGAGTGAGTGAAAAGAGTATGAAAAAAAAAACTTTACCTCTCACCTTAAAAGTTTCTACCGGCTTCCCAGTATTCATTGTATACATTTTTATCAATATTTTCCTCGCTTCGTCAAATTTCCTTTGAGCTACATAGTACCGAGGACTTTCAGGTAAAGCAATGTACAAAATAAATGAAATTAACGACCAAAAGGACATTATATAAATGTAGAAATTCCATACGTGCAGATCTACAAACATAACATGATATTAATTATTTTGAGAAACAAATTATAGCATCATTATTAACGCTTAGTAAAATGCTTCACCCTACAAACGTCCTGCTGTGCACGGGTGCAGGCACAAGGTTAGGTTGTTGTTAGTCGGCTTTGCTGCCCTAGTCTCTAAACTGCAAATTTGGCGAAATTGGTGCCGGTGAGAAACGAACCACCCTCGTAATTCTCTATCCTAACGTCCTACTCCTAAATACAAGATGACATAATAGCAGTTGTACTTGCAACTGATATAACCTATTGAATGACGTAAAGCGGAAACAAGCAGTTTGAATACATACTAATACTAGAGTGAACGAGGGTACGAGAGCTTCTTACAGAACCCTCAGTGGTGACAAGGTGTCTTCCTTCATGCGTTGTCTTTGATGTGCAATCCGTCTAGCCCTCTTTATTTGAAGATTTCTACAAATGTCTTTGGGCTACATTAGCTACTTACCTTAAGGTGTACTGTAAGTTTGTTTATCATTTGAATTTTACATTAAATGTCAATTTAAATAAATAAGTCTTTCAAAATTTCAATTGACAAATTTTATGTCTATCATCTGTATCAGTAGAATATTCATAATATGAATACGTAGACTTAGAAGAACTGTTCAAAATAATGCCAGTCATTAAATATCATCATTGCACATCGTGATAAATTCCTATTACATCTATATAATCCGGCCACTACCATTCATTTTTAAGAAGTATTCTTCCTTGCAAGACTTCTTCGTGGAAGCGGTTACCACACTAAAATTTCCGGACCAATACAATTAACCAATAAGATTATCAACGTACCTGCAATTCCCCTGGTAGTTGTTCATGGGTGGCGGTAGTCAGTTACCATCAAGTGAGCCGCATGCTCTTTTGCTCCCGCTTCTTTAAAAATGTATATTTCCATTACAATATTATTAAAACTATTACATAATTAAATATAAACATTATTATCAAATAATTACTTTATCAACATCATTTTTAAAAAGTGCACTTTTATCATCATCATCATCATTACAGCCCTTCACAAGTCCACTGCTGAACATAGGCCTCCCCCAAAGAATGCCACAAAGCACGGTCCTGAGCCACCTGCATCCATCGACTTCCTGCATATCTTACCAGGTCGTCACTCCATCTAGTGGGGGGACGCCCTACACTTCGCCTGCCGGTACGAGGCTGCCACTCGAGAACCTTTCTTCCCCATCGGTTGTCGGTTCTTCGAGCTATATGGCCGGCCCATTGCCACTTCAGCTTACTAATCCGTTGGGCTATGTCGGTCACTCTAGTTCTACTGCGGATATCCTCATTTCTGAGTTTATCACGCCGAGAAACTCCGAGCATAGCCCTCTCCATAGCTCGCTGAGCGACCTTGAGCTTCCTCATCCGGCCAGCAGTGAAGGACCACGTCTCAGTTCCGTATGTCATCACTGGCAACACGCACTGGGTGTACAGTATCGTTTTCAAGTTTTGAGGTATACCTACACTTTTATCAGTTATATCTTAATGTACACAAACTAGTAGCATGCAATGATAAGCACTAATGCGTTATGTAAAACAGATCGTAAATTCGTAACAGGTAAATATGGAAAATACCACACAAATCTCATGATAGCGGTATAGCCATATCTTTTACTCCAGACCTAAAAAACCCAGACTTTTGATGGAACGTAATGTTTCTATCACAAAACAGCACTGTTTTTTTCTGTTAGAAATATTTTAAGAGAGTCAGTGTAATTACAGGTAAGTGACAACACAGTTATAGTTTTTTTTTATTAGAAGTTGATTGCAGTTGTCCATATGCTGCAGTAGACACTTATCATCATGTGTACTGTTAGCTTGATTGTCTCCTAAACTTAAAAATGGGGCGAATTTTTAATAGATTATTTTACTACGCAATCATAATAGAAATTTTACCGTACCTATAAATCCATTAAACAGGCTAAGCTCCCAGTCTTGTGTAAGAATCCCCCACGACATAGCGGCGATAAGTATCTGAGCAACGGCCATAAAAGAAGACCTTAATAGCAGCATTCTATCCCTGATTTCCTTATAGCAGAATTCCGAAGTAATCGATAAAGCTGCGCTGAACGATATCGCGAACCTGAAAAATATTTTAGAATCAACTCAAAGTATTTACAGGATTTTGCGTTTTTTCCTATAATACTTTAATTCATGTCTACAGTTTCATTTTAGTATTTACCGTAATCGTTATAAAAATATCTACGCTCTTTTGTAACAAATTCATGATTGAATCTGTAAAATTAATCTTATAATAAATACATTCTTAATGTCATTATTTTGCTGCATATTCGTAGTGTAAAGGCATCCAACGCCCTTTTTTGTCCTGTAGGTATGATAAGAGGTGACTTTGGAAAATGAAAGAAAGATCGTGCATGGCTTCCGATTCCGAGACAACGACGAAAAACAGCGTCAAAGGTGCGATACGTTTGGTACTCCCAATCAAAGAGGCACATATCTAGCAGCGGGATTTTATATAACAGCTATTAGCTGGTAGCTGAAAAAAGCGTTAACAGTCCACCTGATCGTCAATGCCTATTGCTGCCCAGGTTACAAATACATTGTCACTTCTGAGCACTAAGATGGAACGCATCACCTGAAATTTTTGAAGCGTCAGTAGCCTAATGGCAGGGCGCGCACCGCGAACTCGAAAGGTCGTGGGTTCGAATCAGTCATTCGACTACTGTCGTGAAACACTTCTAACACAAGCATTTTAAGCCTACCAGAAGTGGTTAAAGGGAATATTAGTAATGTTTAAAGCATTACTAGTATTAAAAAAATATAGCTAATTTACCAGTATACATCCTTCAAAGCGGAACACAGCAGTACTGCTGCTAGGTGGCAGATATAGGTAAGATAGTGGTACCAACCCAGAAGGAATCCAAGGTACTCGTAGAAAAAAATATCCCACACCTACTAGGGTCTTTTTCGTTTCAATATTCGTCTCTCACCTACGGCACTCGCAAATCTAAATGGGGTGATATATACCTTTACCTGCCACAATTGAGTGAGTTATTCTTCCCTAAAATGTTATTTAGGTGTGCTATTTTTTTTTCAATTTCCGGCTTATGTTAAAAAACGACATAGGTGTCAACTGTGATTACTTTTAACGCTGTAGAAGCGGTGTAAGAATATCCACTACCTCATATCGTACCGTGGGTGTCTTAAGAGGTGACAGAATAAACTGAATTAACAGATGAGCAGCATCATATTCCCGATAACAACTCAAAATAATAAAAAACTGCGGTTGCCAACCCGCCTGCCAACGGTGGCAACTATGGCAAAATCCCCTTTAGGAGGCAATCTATGTGGGTTGCCTACGTCCAGCAGCGGACTTTTGTAGGGTGTACTATATGGATAAATAATCCTTCGAAATAAAATCAAACAGGGTCATGTAATGTTAGTTAATTCGTATTTATAGCATTGCGCTGTAAATGGATAATGAGATAAACTGAAATGAAACGAAGTTAATCCCTTTGATACGTTGACACACATTATAGGACTTGTAGACCCGGATAATCCAATAGCATACGGCTACTATTCACTCGTCGTAAACAGGTATGTCCTGAAAAATGTGGCTCGTAATATTCTTGAGAGCTTGAAGATTTATGGTTTATAGCATTGCTGGCATACTTTAAAATAGCATCTTTAAATGTAAATTTTCCGCCATAAGTAGCATAAAAATGAAATATTACATCATTCATATAATATTAAGTACTTACAGTTAACTTTCTTAAATTAACATTATTATTGTTTGATTATTTTAACATTAATAAATAACAATAATAATAATTCATTTATTTCAGACCAATTATCCATATTTGTAAAAAAAGTTTAATCTAAACACCTATTACATGAAAGTAAATTTAAAATTAATAAATATAAACATTGTGTAAATAAAATTTAAATTAAAATACGACTCTAGGTTGTGGCGTGTCTAATGTGCAGTATGCCGATCTATCCAACGCCCCAATATTGATGAATCCCTTCTGTCTACTAGTACACTGAGGATGATGTTGGTGCTAGTCCGCATGCGATTTAGTATGGAGGCACATCTTTTGCGCATTATGGCTTCAAACCCATCAACATGTGCCTCTGCAAACATGCCAGAGGCACTACAATACCGAGGCAAACTCATTATAATTCTCAACGCATTATTGTATTAATGTTAAATATCTTTAAGGTTGAATTTTCCAAAATCCTTCCTTAGTAGATGTCACGTCGTGATAGATTATAAATGCCAAATTTCTAGTCAATCCGGCATATAGTTTTGGAGATCCCCTGATGAGTGAGTCAATATTATTTCGCTTATCTTTATATAATTCTTCTGTGCGTGTGTATATGACTGAACTCCTAAATGACTGGACCAAATTCGACTAAAATTTTGTGTGTGTGATTAAGTTGATTCGAGAATGGTTAGAGTCACAATTGGACACGGTAGGTGGCGCTGTCGCCGAGGTCGTTTGTAATAAATGTAAATGGTATTAACCATTCCATACTACGGCTATTATACTCAGACATTTTTCGTCATTTAAAAATTATATTATTAAATAATAATACTTTTAACGATCAATACTTGTATGAAATATACATTATATATGGCTCTGTAAAGTTTAGCTATCCAAGTTCCTCTTCGTTTTAAAGTTTACATACTACACACTCTAACTCAAGTCAAGACAGAGACGAGGCTGTGCACACAGTATATAATTATGTTGTTATTTTACCGTTTATTTTGCTACGTCTCGATTTGCATCCATCATAGCCCTAATTATACATAATTTCAAAAATAATATAATTAATCTTAGTAACTATTCTTCACTATTACGAAATTAACACTACAATATATCTTCTTTAAAAATAAAGAAGAAATTCTGCGCTCTTCAAATTGATCAATGGAATCCTACATTGGTTTCATCATACGACTCCAATTTAATATTTTTACAGGATAAGGGTGACACACGAGCATACAGTCCACCTGATGGAAAGTAGTTGCTGTGACCCATAGACATCTACATCTATCATCGTTGTCACCCGTGAGGCCTAAGATAGAACACCTCGTTTCCAGTGAAAATGGACTTCGGTTCTCTTCACTCACATGCGAAACACAACAATAAGCTGCTATTCTACGCTGGTATTCTGTGAGAGCCGATCAACTCGTGCTACAAGTATATTATTAATATAGCCGCAGCATGACGCTATCAGGTAAAAATTAATTAGCTTAACTAAGGTCCGTGTAATTATCTTTTTACGCAAATCTTATAGTGATTTAGTTAATAGTGCCGAACCCTTTGTAAATAGTGAATATAGTATAGTTAAAAGTACCATCTTTTCTTCGAGCAGTCCCCTAGTATAGCTAACCTCACACCGCCAGTTAAAGTATAAATACAGTCCACTACTCTCCAACCACTTTATCTTGGTCCATCGTCGCCGGATAGCAGCCAGAAGAAGGAAGAAAGAAGAAAGAAGTAAGAAGAAACAAGAAAGAAGGCAGTTATAGAAGAAAGAACGTAATTATAGAAGAAAGAACATAATTACAGAAGAGAGAAGATTATTATAGAAGATCTTCAAGGAAGAAAGAAGTTCGTCGACGAAGAGAGAAGATCGTCGGTACTAATTTCTTCCCTGTTTCTTGTTACGCCTACGTCATACACGTCTATTGTCTGTTTCCAGACAATTTCTTGTTTCTTAACCGCGTTTACGCGGCCAGTGGTCACTCCCTAACGGTGCCAAACTGTGACCATCTGGTAACGCCCTTGTGGCGGGAACGACATCCATACGTATGTCTTTTAAAGACTGTACGTACGTCTTTTTGAAGACGACCGGAGGTCGCAACGTGGGACCATGAGGAAGACACGAAGCCAGAAGACACGGAACGATGATGACACGCCGGTAGGAATGCGCATATTCGAAGAAGCACCCGCGTCCCCGTCCGATTATCTCGCGATGGCACAAGCGCCCTCCGCCGCGCCCGCGCTCCAGGCCCCGCCCGCGCCCGCGCTCCCGCCGCCGCGCCCCGCTATGTCCGTGTCCACGACCGATCGTTTGGGAGAGGTTAGCATTTCCGCGCCGCGTACAGAGACACTCGCCGCGATTATAGAAGATCTTCCGTCTACAGAGATTAGTTCGATAGTACGTACCGTCGCGCCTGTAACAGACGTACATAGGCCCGCGCCCCGCGCCCCGTCGGTTCGCTCCGTTCGTTCAGCCCGGTCGACGGCTAGTGCGATAGCTAAATTAAAGCAAATTGAATATAACGCCGCGGAGGAACTAGCTGCAATTAGGAGGAAGCAATTGCAGTTGGAAGAAGATCTTATTAGGAAGAAGTACGCTAGGGACGTCGCGCAACTGCAAGAAGAAACAGATAGGGAAAGTGTCAACGAAGACGAGTTAGTTGAAAATAGTGTACGCGTTGATAGGTGGTTAGAGAACGTAGAGACTGTGCGGGGGGAGTCGCCTTCCCGCCCCTCTCAGCCCGCGCCCCGCATCGAGTTAGAGCAGACCCTACCGAACAGGGTAACCGGTTACGACCACAGTGAAGATGCCCAGGGGAGGACGGAAGCGAATAACGTTCAACCGCGCCGCATAGATTCGGTACAGAGGGAAGATGGAGTCGCCGTAGGAATGAACCAGGTGGATCGTCGTGTACGGGTTACGTCGCCGTCGCGCGTCCAACGCCGCACTCTATCGCCTACACATAGATCGCCACATCGCCACGCGGATCGTAGATCACCGTCGCCGCATAGGGATGTAGGTGTACGTAGATCGCCATCGCCACATCGCCGCACGGATCGTAGATTATCGTCGCCGTATAGGGATGTAGGTGCGCATAGGACGCCAGCGCCACAGCGTAGGCTAGAGAGAGATAGGGATAGAGATAGGTCGCTTACTCCGCGAGGAAAGGATAGGGGTATAGAGCGACTAGCGGAAGCTCTGGAGAATATGGTCAGAGTTAGGCCCGCTGCCGCGAAGCAGACGCAGGACTTGCCTATTTTTAACGGTTCGGCCGCGGAATGGTTAGCGTTCAAAGCCGCGATGAAAGAATCCACGCGTCTATATGGATTCACAGATACGGAAAATATGGCAAGGTTAAGAAATTGCTTACGCGGTGAAGCTAGGGAAGTAGTATCGGCACTGCTGTTTACCGCGAAGGATCCAGCAGATATTATGCGAACATTAGAACAGTGTTTCGGGCGCCCAGAAGTAATTATCGATCGCGCGTTAGAAGAATTGAAACGCCTTCCGCGCTCGGGTCAAACCGCACAGGAATTAAATGCATTCGCAATAAAGTTGCAAAATATCGTGTGCATTTTGCAAAACGTCGACGGCAAGGGATATCTGCAAAATCCAATGCTTACTAGGGAGGTAACGAGTAAGTTAAGCCCTCACTTACGGTCGCGTTGGTGTGATTATGCGGAGCACTACGGGAGTGCAGACGAGCCGGACATCGTTACACTGTCCAGGTTCATGATGAGAGAGGCTGATCGTGCGTTGAGTCATGCCTATACGTCCGTAGAGCCGACTAAGGAATCGCCCGTAAGACGAGAGGCGCCGCCGTCGAAAAGGATAGTGACACGCCGCGTAGAGAATAGGGCTCGCGACGTAAAAACGTTCACCGCACAGGAGGACACCGGTAGTGCCTCTTGTATGTGCTGCGGAGGTGAACACGCGATCGCCAAGTGTAGGAAGTTAGCGCAAATGGGTGTGGACGACCGGTGGAATTGGGTAAAAGAAGACGGGGTATGTTTTCTATGTTTAAATAGTAAACACCGACGGTTTAAATGTAAAGCAAAGAAATGCGGCATCGACGGCTGCAACGCCCCCCACCACGCCCTACTTCACACCCGCAAGACCCGCGCACCTAAGACATCGGCCAAACCGGATGAGACCGTACTCGTCGCGTCTAACGTCGGTAGGAATGCATCCGTATTGTTGAAAATGTGTCCCATTACGTTACGTGGACCACACGGTAAGGAAATAGACACGTACGCGTTGCTCGACGAAGGTGCGACTATTTCGTTGATCGATGACGACTTAGCGCGTGAGTTAGGAGCGGAAGGACCGGTAAAGCCGCTGAATATTAGGGGAATAAGCAATAGTCAGCGCGAGGCCGATAGCAGGCTAGTTAACATAGGCATACGTAGAAAATCGCGCAGCGAGATGTATAGAATAAATGCGCGTACAGTAACAAATTTACAGATAGGTTCGCAGTCGGTAAATAAAGAGTGTTTACGTCTAAAGCATTTACGCGACCTACCGAGCTCGGTTTGCTATGAGGACGCCAAACCGAGATTATTATTAGGAGCCGACAATTGGCATTTAATAATCACCCGTAATTTGAGGATAGGGCGTCGAAGGCAGCCTATAGCTGCACGTACGTTATTAGGATGGGTGATACAGGGAACCGTGCCGCGATTCACGTGTAGGGAGGACGGTGAAACCGTGTTACACGTCGTAAGCAGTACCGGACGGATAGATAGGGACATCCGAACGTTCGCGAGTCAAGACGAGGAGATAACGGAACTCCTCAAACGGCAGTACGAGATCGATTCCATCGGTATCTCGCTAAGGAATATGCCGCGACGGGAAGAGGAGCGCGCTGTCGAGATATTCCAGCGCACCGTCAAGAAGGTCGGCGATCAATACCAGGTGGGACTGCCATGGAAGGACGACGACGTGCGGATGCCTCCTAGCTACGAGATGGCTGCTAGAAGACTGCGGATGAAGAAGGTCGGATGGGACGACGAACTACCCGAGGAGGCAGCTGAGGAATTCCAGAGGTGGCTGCGAGTCGTCGAGGAAGTATCACGACTGCGGCTGCCTAGGTGCTATGCTCCTACGGGGGGAGTGGTAGAGCGTCAGCTCTACGTGTTCAGCGACGCAAGCGAACGTGCGTACGCATCCGCGGCGTATTGGCGATTACGATACCGCGACGGAACGGTTAAGGTACGATTAGTGGCGGCCAAGGCGAAAGTCGCCCCGATAAAGGCGCAAAGCATACCACGGTTAGAATTATAGGCGAATCTGATAGGCGCGCGACTCGCGGAATTCGTGCAAGGCGAGCACAGAGTGGTAGCCGATAGGGTAGTTTATTGGACAGACTCCACTACGGCGCTCCATTGGATTCAAAACGATACGGCGCGTTACACCCCATACGTAGCACATAGATTAGGGGAGATATCGGAGAAGACGTCACCCAAGCAATGGAGGTGGATACCGACCGCAGACAACATCGCGGATCAGGCAACACGCATTAATTATACGTACAAGGAAGAGAGCGACAAATGGTTTACGGGACCGCCATTCCTGTACGAAGAGGAAGATCGATGGCCTCGACGACGGGAAGAGAAGGCAGGGGATGAAGATGACGAGCTGGAGGAAGTCGTGGCGCACCAGAGCGACACCAGGGGCGCTCCATACCTGCCAGACATCGAGAGGTTCTCTTCTTACGAGAGATTGGTCAGGGCCACCGCTCGGATATTACAGTTCGTCGATGCCATGAGAGGAAAGGCGCACGGACTAATATTGGACCACATCCATAAAGCAGAGCGGATGTGGATAGAGCGAAGTCAACAAGAGAGTTTTGCTGAAGACATCAGTCGACTGCAGAAAGGAAGGAACTTGGCAACCGGCAGCGCGTTAAGGAAGCTCGACCCCATATTCGAAGATGGCGTACTGCGAGCTAGAGGACGGATTGACGCAGCCGATGTGGACAGCCAAATGAAGAGGCCCATCATCCTGAACGGACGCCACCAGTTTGTAAAGCTGCTTGTGGAGAAGGCGCATAAGGAAGCAAGCCACGCCAACAGGGAACGGGTAGTGAACGACCTACGCACGAGATATCACATACTTTGACTACGACCGACCGTACGAGAAGTGGAGCGGAGATGTCTGCGGTGCAGGGTACGCAAGGCGACACCCCGGCCAGCGGTTATCGGAGATCTACCACCTGAACGGTTAGGGGCATTCGCGCGACCATTCACCTACACCGGAATCGACTATTTCGAGCCTATAACGGTAACAATAGGACGTAGGCATGAAAAACGGTGGATAGCGTTATTCACTTGTTTGACGACGCGCGCGGTACATCTAGAGATAGTTTATTCCCTAACGACGGACTCGGCGATATCGGCATTGCGGCGCATGGCGGCTAGGCGTGGGTGGCCACGGGTCATCTACTCGGATAACGGGACAAACTTTCATGGGGCGGACACCGAATTACGACGGGCGATGGAAGAGTGGGCACCCCTGCTGAAGGACTACGCGTTGACTCGGCGGACGGATTGGAAGTTCATCGCGCCGGGTGCGCCGAACCAGGGAGGCGCATGGGAGCGTCTCGTGCGCTCGGTGAAGACCGCGCTCGAAGCCACACTCAATCAGAAGAGCCCACGGGAGGAGACATTAGCGACGCTCCTCACAGAAGCTGAAAACACCGTTAACTCTCGACCGTTGACGCACGTACCGGTCGACATCGACGAAGAAGAGGCATTGACACCCAACCACTTCTTGCTGCTGGGACCATCGAGCCTTCCAGTGACCGCGCCGTGCACGCCTAATGATCGTCGGGCGTGGAGAGCGGCGCAGGGACTTGCCGACGAGTACTGGAAGCGCTGGGTGAAGGAGTACCTGCCGACGCTGGTTGCGCGCGGAGACTCAAGGGACGTGCAGCAGCGCCCGGTACAAGAAGGAGACCTCGTCGTGGTGGCAGACGGGACCATGCCGCGGAACGTGTGGCCAAGAGGAGTTATAACGAGGACCTTTCCCGGACCAGACGGCGAAGTGAGGACCAGGGGCGGATTGCTGCGGCGGCCGGTCAGGAGGATCGCCGTCCTCCCGAGTGCAGCCTAGGCTCGCAAGGCTACGCCGGGGGAAGAATGTTACGAACAGCGAGAGACCCGCCGCCCCGTCGCCCCTTCGTTCCCCGTTACGTCCCGCGCACCCCGCACGCCGGCGCTGATCACGCGATATCGGGCAACCAATCAGCGCGCGTGCGGCGAAAATTGCCATCGGGCGGATAACCCCACGGAATGAAGCGCTCTCCTCGGGAATATAAGAAGGGCGATTTAGGCCGTGGGCGTTCATTCGGAAGCGGCACTCGAGAAGACAACAAGGAAGAATCAAGACAGAAAACCTGGAAGAAGACTCCATACTGAAGACCTCCCTCTTTGAATAGTGATTTAGTTAATAGTGCCGAACCCTTTGTAAATAGTGAATATAGTATAGTTAAAAGTACCATCTTTTCTTCGAGCAGTCCCCTAGTATAGCTAACCTCACACCGCCAGTTAAAGTATAAATACAGTCCACTACTCTCCAACCACTTTAGTTATACTCTGAGTGAACGCAATGAAACTAAAAATCTAAATGTTCTTTATTTTTTGAGTCAATAAGTAAGCAGTTTATTTATAGATTTTTCACGTAGTAGAGCCATGCTGCAGCTATATTAGTAGTATAGTTGTAGCACGAATGGGTCGGCTCGACCGGGGAAGGACCACGCTCTCACAGAATACCAGCGTAAAATACTCGTAGTAGCATAACATTACTGTGTTTCGTATGGTGAGTGTAGAAAACCGGAGGCCCATTTTACTGGAAAAGAGGCATTCCATCTTAGTACTCACGGGTGCCAACGCATATGCATTTTGATTCTTTATTGAGAATAGATGTAGATGTCTATGTGTCACAGCAAGCACTTACCATCAGGTGGACTGTGTGCTCGTTTGTCATCTTATCCTATAAAAAAAGAAAGAAGATAAGTGCCTCATTCCTTTTGGATAACTTTAGCATCATCATCATCATCATTACAGCCCTTCACAAGTCCACTGCTGAACATAGGCCTCCCCCAAAGAATGCCACAAAGCACGGTCCTGAGCCACCTGCATCTTTAGCATAGTAAATATTTTTTCGACAACATAGCATAAGTACCGTATAGTGGCAGTGTCCAGTGTTATATCATCACGTAGGTGTCATAAGAGGCGACAAAGGAAGACAAATCAGGAGATGGGCAGTAGTGTCTTCCTAATAACGACTAAAAATAAAAATAAACTGCGGTTACCAACCCGCTTACCAAGCCTGGCAACTATGGCAAATATTCAATCTGTGAAGAAATCTTTAGAGATGCCTATGTTTAGCAGTGGAGTTTAATAGGCTGTAACAGTAACGGTACAGTTAGTATGTATGATAGAGTCCTTCTGACTAATCTCCAAACCGAATATTGGATCTGCGCAGTACAGGATTATAGTGCCCGAGTGTAAGCCTAAGCTCAGGTGCACTCCTTATTCCCTCACTCTACTAACCTCAATTATAAAATTGTAAATAAAACAATCCAGTTTTTAAATTTTATTGGTATGCTTCTGAATGATTTTTATTTCTTATTATTACACCGTTTTATTCATTTATCTAGTGACCTTTTAGTATTTTTTAAAAGAAAAAAAAATGGAAGAAAGGAACTTTATTCACCGCTGCAAAACAATGTAAGGATATGAAATATGAGTGAAATTAGTTTAAAATGAATAATTCATTGAATTGCAACAACGAAAGGGCCAACGATTCAGCATTATGCTGCAGCAGATCGCTATGTTAACAAAACCTACATAGTCGGTAGTTATACAGTTGTATGTATTTACATAATACTAACACTATTGTTCTTGTACTATACTTATCTTTGTATATTTACAGTACTTTATTTTACAGTTAAACACTATATTCATATACTTACAGAATACCTTCGAAGAATTTTGATATTATTAGAACTTCATATGATTGGCTCGAACCAGCAATAACAGTAAACAGAAATAGTCCACCAAATCCAGATACAAGAAACATTTTTCTACCAAACGTGTCCGTCAAAAAACCAGCTACTATTGATACCAATGTCATTCCTAAAAAAAGAAACGTCATTACGTACAAAAAAATTCTTTACTCGACTGCCATTAGGGAAGATTCAAACATCTCTCGATTCAATCTTCATCGTTTTAGCTCCCTGTTTAACAAAACTGGACACAGTTAACTCCCATTAAACACTGAAGACACATAGTTTATCTCATTTTTTTTATAATATCAAATTGAATTGAATAGGATAATAGACCAATCAAATGGAAAGCGGTTGCTCCAGCCTGTGGATCTGTAGCAAGCTTTAACCAAAGAATAGATTATAAACGCTTTATCATCCGTAAATATTAAGAAGAAATGTCTCCCCGTTGGTGATTTTACCGTTTGTTTTATCCTCTAAACAAAAATACAGCAATATTTGCAAATCTGCTAGAAAACAGAAATAGGTAAAACGAAGCTACCAAACTAGACTCAAAAAGTTTGCCTCATAGGGATGGATATTTAGTTTTTTTTTTTTAATTTGTTATTAGGAATACGGTACTGCCCACCTCCTGGTTTGTTTATCTATGTTGCCTCTTTACTCTCTTACAATCACGGGACTATATGGCGTAGTGCAAATTCTTACACCGTCCTTACACAATTTCGAAGATTAATAATTTATTTTTAAAACATTTCAGTCGCATTAATACAAGATTTATTTGATGAGGTGATCGTCGTTTCACGTTATCATCAGACAGTAAATAATAAATTTATAAATTGTATTTACTTATTCTTTCTGTGATTATGTTTGCACTTCTCTCAGTAATCATTTATATAATAAACACCGAAATGAGCTGTTAGGTTATATTTTCTCCTATAACTAACATATTTTATCATATAAAAATATTCTACTCATATATTTAAAAGACGTTAAGGTCAATCCAGGAATTTTACTAAAGCATTTTACCTACAATCATTAATTTCATTCGACTTCCAACACTCATAACATAACAATTTTTGGTCAAACAAATGCTTCGGTTAGTTTATATAAATAAAATAATAGATGTTCGCAGTTGTGGGCGCATCACGGAAAAACTACTGGATAGATTTGAATATAGGTTTCCTAAGAATCATTTATAGACACTTGGTCCTTATCTAAAAAGAAAATTATTGCGATGTCTTCATTTAATATAAAGTTATTAAAGTTTTAATTTTTTTTTTATAAGCAGTACGTGTTCAGTGCTGTTCTTGGTATATCAAGCAACGCCGATGAAGTTACGTTACGGGTATCAGCTAGTTTTGTATAAAATGGGTGTCTTTTTCAAGTTAGTAGTAGATCTAGATTGTTGAACTACGATAACATTGCTTTGCTATGTTATCGTCGAGAGCCAGCATTTTAAATGTAACCATAGATTAACCCACACATATTAGACTCCAAGAACCGGAAGCATAGGTATTATGAATATTTAATATAACAAAAACATACTCTTATCAGTTTATCGATTTTTAATTTTTAATTATTACAGATAGAGTTCATTGTGGTACAGTTTCGCTGACTTAAACTATATCTTGCGATATAACCTTTATGCAGCGTTCATTACTAAATCTGTCAATGTCTAGTAATACTATAATATCTAGTAATACTTGCTAGTTGCGACTATCGATTTCAATTATTTTAACTAAATTTCTGAAAAACTCCTTTGATTCTCTTATGCTTAGGAGTACATCTGGAAAGCTACCATCATTTTACCTATTTCTGTCACTAAGTAGCATTGATTGCAGAGCTGTGTTCTAGTCTAAAAGATACGACGGCTCTGTAGTGCAGTGGCTTAGCAATGAGTTGCAGGGCTAATGGCCTCGGCTTCGAATCCCAAACGGTACAAGTATTTGTATGACCTACAAAAATTGTTCTGAGTCTGGATGTTTGTCTTTGTGAAATCTATGTCTACGCGGTACAGGAGAAAATCCTAATGTGGAGGTAACGTTTTAATAAAGAATAAAGAAGAATATAGAGAGACAGTATAATTACATGATGCGAGGCATAACAACTTAGTTCCCAGCGGTGACAAAGCATCTACAGCCTCTTGTTTGAAGTTTACAGCAGGTGTACATGGACTGCAATAGCCACTTACCATCACGTAGAGGGCTGTAAGTTTGTTTGTCTATTCGGTATTTAAAAAAATATTTTTAGCATACCTTAATTAATTCGAATTTAAAACTTACCAATATAAGGCGTTGCATTCAAAAGTCCTTTTTGTAACAAATTCATATTTAAGTCACATTCTGCCACTGGCAATATAAATGGTGTTGTATTTGTAACTAGAACACCAGCAATTAATCCAACGAACGATGTACTTAAAAGCCGAACATGGAACCAACCGACTCCACATTCTTTTAGTGCTAAATTTATTTCTTGCATAGCCGTCGGGATTTTGGTATCCTGATGTTCTTTTACTAAAAAATATTAGAATAAAGATATTATTAATTTTCGTTGATCATATTTTTATCACAATATATTACTTCAAGCTGCCTTGAACTTCGATTCGAACCTATTACCACATGATCAGCAGAATCAATGAACGAAGCGACCAAATAAGCAGATAAATTCAAATACAACAAACTTGATCCGTAGAACTGTTTCGTATGCAATTCAAGTCTGGTTTATCATAACCACTTTCTATTATTCAGTGATGTACTATTTCTCTATCTTTCGTTTAAATCTATGGGTTCGCGATAATACAGGCTTAGTCAAAACGCAATATTTAAAAGAGAAGTAATTATATTAAAATATGGTTAGTCACAAAAACCAGCATTTAAAACATTTGGTTAGTATTCAAAGATTCTGCTAGCAATACAAAAAAAGAAACATTCGGCAATTATTGTTTCGCAAATAATCTTGATAATGTTCAGTAATTTAATCATAAATACGTAGCATAAAATAATATGAGTTTGCCTAATAAACAGTCAATCCGTAAACTAACTACTTGATCAGCAAGATCCACTATTGGTTAGCAAAGAAAATATGTCTATAAGCAATGCATTTGATCGATATGCATTTGTTACGGCTAAAAACCGAAGTGCGGTCACATCTAATTCTTTACCGTTAAAATTAGGTGCGGTCAGCACTAACTGGTTAAATTTAGGTGTATTTTTAAATTTGTATAATAATATCGCTGATATTATTTGATAAGTATTTTCGTATTTTTACAAATTTAACAGCATACTTAAATTTTACCAACTACTGCTGGCCGCACCTAGTGCTATTTTTATATGCTGCACAAAATTAGATTAGTTGCTTACCCTCTTAGTGCTTATCAAAATTTTATAAACATATGCTGTACTCAAAATTTTACAGCCGTCCGGAATGTCAAACATTGCCGATTGATTTAATAATATTTGCTAGCCATGGTTTGCTGATCAATTATCTATTTCTGCTGCTAGATTACATTTCTTTCCTGACAAAAAGTTAATACCATGCTCACCCTTTAAACAACACCCAATTTAAAACATACACACACGATAAATGCTAATAGTTAGTATAAATACTACGAAAATTAAACATTTATAAAAAAGTACTACTGTGAATATACATATGACTCGAAGAACCGATAACCAATGAGGAAAAACGGTTCGTGAATGGCATACTCGTACCACAAAGTGAAATGTAGGGCGGCACACCTACTTCGACTCCTGCATTGTCGTCATGCAGCAAGTCGATGGATGCAGGTGGCCATGCTTTGTGGCATCCCTTGGGGGAGGCCTATGTTCAACAGTGAACTTGTGAAGGAATGTAAAGATGCTGACAATAATTTTCACTTAAAATAACATTTATATTAACAAATTCTTTCTATAATAGAAGAGACGTAATTTGACCATGGACAATGGACTATCGTGTTTATGAAGAAGAGTTATAATAAAATCTAAAAACATTTTAAGAAAGTGGGTATCATGTGATATATTGAAAATTAAAGCAATAATGATTGATAAAATAAAACAGCTAAATATGACAATATCAAAAGGAAAAAAAATCATACATCTCATCTGAATTACAACTCGCAGTTAGACAAGAAATAAGAATATGAAGAACAATACGTACCATTGTTTTCCAATCCTGCTAAATCCACTTCACTCATTTTCAATTATATTCATTTACATTGGAAATGAGAATTTATAATTTTACAAGTCCTTTATCATTATTACGTTCGAATTTGCCAACTGCTACTGAAATATTATATCAGATATAATTTCATGACATAAAGTTAAACAAATTAATTATCTCGATTGAACGCCCCTGATAGGCGTAGATCAACAACAAATGTATCTTGGCCTCTTCTAGTTCTTACTCCTCACATCAATATGACTCATATTTTCTGTGATCATTTTAGTTTGGTAACCCTGATGTTAATTAGCATTTTTTTAATAAAATAAGTAAAATACGAGATACAAGGTCGTAACTGTTTGAATATAAATGACGTGTTCAAGTTATAAAAAAGAAATATTGTGCAATCCTACAAAATTGTGCACAAATATTAATTTATTAATTATAAAGCTACTAGATAGAGTGACTACCTGTTACAAACTATGTTCAACAGTGGATCTATGATGGGGTGCAACGATAATAATCAAAATAATATGATTTAATGGTTTATTTAAAAGAATGCGATTTTATTACTACTAAGATCTTTATTTACACTAAATTAAGAGTCTTTATAATTAAAACTCTTATAAACTTAACCAGGTAATGATTGAGATCATTATCATTTAAAACAAGGAAAAGTTTTTTTAACTTTAAAACCAAATTCATTAGTGATACACGTTTATAAATTAAACTGCAATTATATATATATATATATATATGCATGAATTCGTTTCAATGTGCAGTAGCGGTGTAAGAAAATCCACTTTTTCATATCATTCCATGGGTTTTGTAAGAGGCATCAGAGAAACTGAACCAGGAGATGGGCGGTAGTATCTTCCTGACAACAGTTATATAAGTAATAAAAAACTGTGGTTACCAACCCGCTTACCAGGCGTGGTAATTGTGGCAACTATAGCAGTTAGTGGACTTTTGATAGGCTGTAATTGTAATTAACATTGAGTATCGCTATGTTGTAATCATTAATTTAAGTTGATATTTTTGATTATAAAATATCAATTCGTTAAAAAAATAATCAATTAGCTGTACAGGAAGTCCATCAACATTCATCAGTCGCTTCACATATCACGTCAGTTACACGAACACATCGCGTTTTTTTTCAGATGAACGAGTTTCTGCGCTCGCTTCCAGTAATTTATTGCACATTTATTTCACTAATGGCTGTTGTAATACCAATTCAACACCGACTCTTATACATAAGTCCTTGGCTTCAATAATGCGTCATTGTTTTTTATTAAATTAATGTTTTGTATGTAGCTTTGTTAAATTCTTGAATTTAAATAATACTTTAACAACAGTCATTAATAAACTTTGAGTAATGCCAAAAACACCAAAATCGCCATACGTAAGACGATGTTCTTTATTTATTTATTAGAAAAAAGTTTTCTTTTTTAAACTAGTTTTTTTCTCCTGTTATTGTGGAGACAGTTTACAAATATAATTTGCGACACGCATCCATACTTGTACTGTAACCCGGTAAGAAATAGTGTGTAGTGGCGGGTAAGAATACCCACTACCCCATATGTTCCCGTGGGTGTCGTAAGAGGCGACAGAGGGAAACTGAGGCAGAAGATGGGCAGCAGCATCGTTCTGATTACAGCTAAACAACAATAAAAAAACTGCGGTTGCCAACCCGCTCGCCAAGCGTAGCAACTATGGCAATATACCCCCCCCCCCCATGATTAAAGTTACGAAGAGACGGCCCCCAGTCCCCGGCGGCGCGGCTATTCCCGGCTACGGTAGCGACCATGGTAACGGCAGGGCAGGGGGTGCTAAGAATCTCCAGTGGAGGTTCGGTTGCCAACTAAGACTACTGAAACAATTATTTATAGGCCATACAAATACTAGTTCCGTGCAAGATTCATATCTGCAGCCCCCAGCGCCTCAACTTCAGTTAAGCCACTGCGCCGCGGAGCCGTCAATTCAGACACCGTTATCCAGGCAGATTGTCGCATAAGTTGGCAACTTGCGAAAATTGGATGTTATCCAATTGCTTTTTAAACAGTATATTGCGACAAATATATTCACAACGACAACGATACTCATTCCTTTTAAATTGTGCAATGAAATCTGAGAGACACAGGAGCACTTACACATAACTAGACATCAATACCAAAAAATTGTGTTTTCTCACAAATCTTGGCTGCGAACTCAAAACCTCAGTAGTCTTAGTACCAGATCAGAAACCTAATGAAGGAGTGTATAATTGCGAGGATAGCTTGGGACGCTTTAGAGAAATTTCTCACAGGTCATTATCTTACGCTACAATGTTTTTCTTTTAGGATCAGGTGACAAACGAGCACACAGTCCACCTGATGGTAAGTGGTTACTGTGACCCATAGACATCTACATCTATTCGAAATAAAGACTCAAGATGCAGATGCGTTGTCACTCGTGAGGTCTAAGATGGAATGCCTCTTTGCCAGTAAAAAGGGTCTCCGGTTCTCTACACTCACCATACGAAACACAGCAACGTTAAGCTGCTATTTTACGCTGGTTTTCTGTGAGAGCGTGGTCCTTACCCGGTCGAGCCGACCCATTCGTGCTACAACCATAATATAGCTGCAGCATGGCTCTACCACGTAAAAATGTAGTTGCATGTCGAGGTCGCTTGTAAGCTATTAGTCCGCCAATTGTACCTTTGTATAATTTATTTTTCCTTTTTTGTTTGCTTATTAGTCAAAAACAAAGTATATTTCACTCATTTATACATCAGTTCTTCTGAAATGTTTCTTCATTTAACTAGTTGTTATGATTTCTTTTTTGGCTAGGGTTAATACGATCGTCTTTCCATACTTTCGTCTCCAAACTGCATTGCATCCGCTGTTGTGTTTTAATTTAATTAAATAGTTAGAAGAATGGCATTATTAAAACAATTGAAGTTAAGATTTCCATAGGCTACAGAAGGTACTAACCATATATATAATATTATGTCGATTCATAATCAAATATTGATGTAGGTATCATAGTATCCATGGGCCACAGAATCCAGTTACCGTAGTCCATCCACTTCCACCCATCAACTTACGGTAGTCATTTACCATAAGGTAGAGAGTACGCTCGTTTGTCATTCTTATTCTATTAAAAACATGCTAAAATAAGTAACACACTCTTTACTCATCGGCTTAAAATAACTAAATTAAACATCATTGTAAAGATTGTACATTTACAGTTAAATTTGAGAATGGAACACTAATAATTTTTTTATTTTTTTTTATCAGCAACCATGCAATTTATTATTTACCGCCAACTTTCTCTTCAAAAGCATTCCTTGAGATGGGTGGTAGACCTTATTTTAGTGTCGTAGCATACACTGAGACGTGACAGACCTAAATTAGGTATACTTTTTAAGGTATCATTAGGTATTGTTAGCAATTGTGATTGTTTTAAATAATATGTTGATAATGTTCAATTAGTTTAAGTAATAAATAAAAACAATTACATTTTTAATCTTCCTTGGCCATCATTCGATAAAAGACCACTGTTGGACGTGACTTTTTTTGGTTTTAGGAAGGATTTAGAAACGATATGCTTGGTACGCTAAATGGTGATAGTTTATGTACCTTTATTCTATGAGAGAAAGCTTTTACCCAACAGTGGGCATGTATAGGCTGTATATATACATACATTTCATTAAAAGTTATAAAACACACCGAAGAATATAATAGCCATTTTTATAAAGGTACGAGAATTATCAATTATTCTATTTCTATAAAGAATCTGATACTTTTGTAATAAAATATCTGGTATTCGCATAACGTTAACAATACAAAAAGTCACAAAAACGTCCATTGTAATATTACTAGAAAATCCGCCTAGCTTTTGAATATGGGATATCCAGTGAACAAGATAGAAGGAAGGATTCATGGAAAGTATTAACTACGGTCAGGGATTAAATTTCATTTCACTTAATATTATCCCACCAAAAATATTGACGTAAAAAAAGGTCCAATTTTGTTAAAAATGTCTGATGATGAATATCTTTATTTTGTAGTTTTCAAATTTTTTTTAATTTATATTTGTCTTATGATCTATCTTGATATCAAATTTTAAATTTCTGCGTCAGCTAAAAGTGGCCTAAGTTTTAGTTCACTCAGTAAGTAATAATAATGACATTTTACAGAATAACTTAAGAAAAATAAAAGGTTAATTCAAAAATTTCATTTTATTGTAGACTAATAAATCTAAAACTGTTATAGGCTTAGTCAAGTAATTTGGGATTCTACTTATTCAAGGAGAATTTATTAGATATGTAAAATTGCAAGTAAGTACGTCTGATAATTTTTGAGCTACGCTATTGCTAATCCACTTTTCAAGCGTGACGATCAAGGTAAATACGTACAACAGGAAAGGTCAATGACCAGTAGTGGACTTTTACGGGCTAATTATGATGCTGATACACGTTTAAAACACTAAGAGAAAGGCTCATGTCCAAAGCTATAATATATTATTGGCTGATTAAGAAATAAAAACGTAAGAGAAAGCAGTCAGTACCAAAGTTATTTATTGAAAACACCTGTTTAAAAATTAAAAACAAAAACCGCCAACTCTTGGATAAGCGAGACGCCATCTGATTCATAAATGAAAGAGATAATAATCTCTCAGCGTTTAAAATGGAAAGAATAGCCGGAGTTTAGAAATGGAATAGTGCTAGTTTTACCTGCACAAATGGCAAAGTTGCGCCATTATCTCAACACAACAAAGAGGACGACAGTATAATTCCATTACCGCAAACAATACCGCTACCTTCTAACTTTTATCAACAATCTCTGCAATTGTACATACTTACAATAACGTAATTTTATAGAAACATGACATGTTCTGACTGCCTCGTTAGTATAGTGATCATAAGAGCGACTGTCAATCATATGATCTCGGCTTCAAACCCCAAGTTAGACCATTAACAGTAAGTAAGTAAGGTTTCATCAACATTACTGCCCTGTACAAGTCCTGTACATAGTGCTGTACATAAGCCTCCCCCAAATAATACCACAAAGCACGGTCCTGAGCCAACTGCATCTATCGACTTCCTACATGTCTTACCAGGTCGTCACTCTATCTAGCGGGAGGCCGCTCCACATATTGGCTACCGGTTAGAGGCCGCCACTCGAGAACCTTGCTTCCCCTTTGGTTGTCGCTTATTCGAGCTATATTTTTTTATAAGATGATGACAACAACAACAACAACAGTCCACCTGATGGTGGTTGCTGTAGCCCATAGACATCTACATCTATCTTCGAATACGAATCAAAATGTAAATGCGTTGTCACCCGTGAGGACTAAGATGGAATGCCCCGTTTTCAGTAAAAAGGGTCTCCGGTTCTCTACACTTACCGTATGAAACACAGCGGCTTTAACTTGCTTTTGTACGCTGGTACTTTGTGAGAGCGTGAACCTTCTCCGATCGAGCCGACCCATTCGTGCTACAAGTATACCAGTAATATAGCTGCAGCGTGGCTCCACCACGTATAAAAATGTATGGCTAGCCCATTGTCACATCAGCTTACTAAACCGTTGGGTTATGTCAGTCACTCTGTTTCTACTGCGAACATCTAAGTTTATCACGCAGAGCAACCCCGAGTATAGCCCTCTCCATAGCTCGTTGAGCGACCTTGATCTTCCTCATACGGCCAGCAGTGAAGGACCACGTCTCAGATCCATAAGTCATCACTGGCAGAACACACACTGGTTGTAAAATTTCGTTTTCAAGTTATGAGTTATACCTGACGAGAAGATGTGTCGTAATCTTCTGAAAGTTGCCCAGCCGAGTTGAATCCGTCTGTTGCCCTCTCGGTCGAAGTTGGACTTACCTAGTCGGACTACTTGTCCCAGGTAAACATACTCGTCAACAACATGCTCCCTACGACTACCGGCATAGGCCTGACATGAACGTTACAACCGTGGTTTATCTTACCTTGCATGGCATGTTTTACGTTGGCATTCACAATTGGTCCTGCGTTTGATTTCTCTCCGGTGTTGTCGGGTTGCCGCCACATCGAACTATAAGAGCTTGGCAATACAGAGTCAGTCTATGCTTGCGCACACACTCGTTCACGTAGGAGTCCGTTTGGGTAGGTTCCAACCTCTAATAGTGACCCCGTATACAGGTTGTGAGTCATTACATCTTTGAGTTATCATTTTTAGAAGTTCGAAAAGTGCCCGTAAATTACATACTGTCTTATATTGTTAAAAATTGACCTGGAAATTTTTATCAAAATAATAATTATAGGTCTTACCTCAGTTAGTCATATAATTATTTGTATTGCCACCCATTTCTCGCAATAGGTAGTTAAATGAATAAAGATTCGTAACCTCCATTTGTGAAAGTTCAAAGAAATATTGATTTGCACCTAACGTTCTGTTTTTAAGATCCAAACAGAAAAATATTTTTTGTTTTAGTAAAAGCTCCATTACGAAAAGAAGTCTGAGATTATGTGAATTTGTATTTGAGTTGTAATATGTATATATACATATATATATTACAACTTGGTAGAGCCAAACTGCAGCTATATTAAATATAATACTATTAAATATACCCGACCCATTCGTGCTACAACTAAACTATAAAATGTATAGTTTAGTTGTAGCACAAATGGGTCGGGTTGACCGCGGAAAGGCCACTTTCTCACAGAATACGAGCGTAAAATAGCAGCTTAATCGATTATTTGCTGTGTTTTGTATGGTGAGTGTAGACAACCGGAAACCTTATTTACTAGAAACAAGGCATTTCATCTTAGTCCTCAAGGCTGACAACACATCTGCATTTTGATTCGCAAACGAGGAGAGATGTAGATGTCTATGGGCCTTAGCAACCACTTACCATCAGGTGGACTGTGTGCTCGTTTGTTACTCTATTTCTAAAAAAAAAATCTTACCTACTCAATAACTTTCTGAGAAAAAAGGGAATAAAAATAGGTACTTTTATATAAAAAAGAATAGTAGTAGGCTTATTTACTTTTTATTATAATATTTTTTGTATTGATTCAACGTCTTAGATCTTAATATTTCTTTTGATGTAAGGGTAATATTATATTCCCTGTAGCGGAATAGATTGATATGGTACTGGGTTTCAAAACAATTTAGAAGAAGTTATAAGAAAAGGTATAAAGTTAGAAGTAGAAAATGTTACAATCTTTTCTAGTCTAACATCAACAAATTACTACTATTATCTCGAGACAACAAAAGGAATTGTAGTGTTATTTTATTTTTCTCAAACGCCATTATTTCTTTATATAAGGACGGTAACTTAGTTTCAAAATTATATTTTATTATTATAAATACAAATTAAACTCATCTGTATGTTAATTTGGTCTTGGTCTGTATGTTGTTTTGTCGGCCTGCCTATGTTTTTTAATTCTTTTTCAACAATTATTAGTTTACAAGACGTTAGTTGGTTTTCATAAATTATTATTGCAATTATCAATACGTTCTTTTGTGGATATGCGACATCTTACTACGAAAATATTTATTTCATTGCAAGTATGTTCAGATAACATACTCTTTTGTCATACAATTTATTATTAAAAAAAATTATGTCTTGGCTTTCTGAATCCGGGTTCTTTATGTACACGCCATGATGAATTTTTGGCTTCCTTTGATCGTCATGCGGTAGATATTATGGCGATAAATGAAACGTGGTTGAAGCCAGGTGAGGAACTGCGCGCACCTTCCCCTCCAGGATACAAGCTGCGACACAAACCTCGTCCTGCAAGCATCCGAGCACGCGGAGGAGGTGTGGGTTTTTAGATTAGAATTGGTATCCACGCTCGCGTCCTGGAACATCCGAGTACGCTCTCTATTGAACAGATGTGGTTAAGTGTTAAAGCTAATGGTTTGAAACTTGCAATAGGTACCGCGTATCGCCGTCCTTGGTTTCACATTAATAATTTTATAAATGATCTATCTGATACATTCAGTTCATTTTCAGCCTATGACTACATTGTTTTGTTAGGAGATTTCAATATTAATTTGCTTGCACCTTCAGATCCTAATTCAAAAAAGCATAATGATTTTCTTCTGTGTATGGGTCTGAGGTAGTACGTCACACAAGGGACTCATCACTCGGAAACTTTACTTGATTTGATTTGCAGTAGCTGTGATGTATTTAATATACAGGTTGCCTATGTGCCAGATCTGAGACATCACGCTTTTTTATCTTGTGAGTTGAACGAAAAGAAGCCAAAGCAATTCTCAATATGTATTACTTACAGACCAATTAAGGATATAAACGTACCAAAATTTAATTCTGATGTTGATGCTGTACCGTGGGAAGAGTTGCTTTGTGATGACGTAAACAGTTCTGTAACGGCTTTTCATTCACATATATCGTATCTGTTTGATATTCATGCACCAATAAGAACGTCTTACATAAAAGGCCATAGCTATCCGTGGATCACACTAACGATTAAGGAAATGATGAAGCTAAGAGATAAAGCTCACGCAAAATGTAAAGACATTAATTCCAAAGGTGACAAAAAATATTATAAAGATCTGAAGAGTAGTATTAATGCTGCTATACTGAGTTAAAACACAGCCTACTTTCGTTACTTTATTAATAACAATTCAAAAAACCCTCAAGTACTTTGGAGAAATATAAAGAAAAATGTGGTGGACTTCAAAAAGAAAGATTATGATTTACCATCAAACTTGAATGATCCTGACATCATCAAATAATCATCCTGTAGAACTAAATCACCTTCGACCTATAAGTATACTTCCTTTTTTATCTAAAATCGCTGAAAAGGCTGTTTATATGCAATTAGTGGAATATCTAAACCAGAATAATATTTTACCTCTAAAACAATCAGGTTTTACGGCTGGACTAAGCACGGTTACAGCGCTATTGAGTGTTGTCGATGATATATTAACAGCGCAGGATAAAGGAAAGGCTACAATTTTGACACTGCTGGATTTTTCGCGTGCATTTGACACAATAGACACTACTTTACTTCTGTTGAAATTGATGTATTATGGTTTTGACTGTAATGCATTAAAGTGGTTTGAAAGTTATTTAAATGGTCGTACACAGCGAGTCAGACTTCGAAATGAAACTGGTGTCAACATTTTTTCTGTTGCGTCTCCTATTACTCGTGGCGTTCCACAAGAGTCAATTCTAGGTCCTTTACTGTTTATTCTCTACAGTGCCGATATTACGAGCTGTTTTAAATATTGCCAGTATCATTTATATGCCGACGACCTACAAGTCTACATATCATTTGGGCCGGATGATACAAATGAGGCAGTTAACAAACTAAATCAGGATTTAAGCATGATCGCTGAATAGGCGAATAATAATGAACTCATCTTAAATTCAAATAAAACCAAGTTCATGATTTTGGGGTAAAAGAAATTAATAGAACGAACGAATGCTCAAAAGCCTAAAATTGTTGTTGGTGGCAACTATATTGAGCAGGTATCCGAAGTTCGTAACTTAGGTATAATTATGGATAGTAGACTAAGGTTTGAAAATCATGTTACCCATACATTAAAAAATTGTTTTTACAGAATAAAAATATTATATAATATTCGGAAATACCTTAGTAAAGAATTGAGAGTTCAACTTTGTGAGTCACTAATACTCTCGAAGCTAAATTATGCTTATATTGTCATGGGAGAGTGTTTGTTTGCGCGAACCAAACTCGTTATACAACGAGTACAAAATGCATTTTAAATTTGCAAAGTTAGTATAATTCTGTGTCGATGTATCACACCTTTCTTATGAAGTATACTGTGTTTGTATATTATAAAATTACTTGCTTAATTCTCCATTTATTTTACTTTTGTATGTTATTAAATAATTTTATTGTTTGCCTTGTGCCTTGCATATGCCGTTTGTTACGCTTTTTGTTACGTTGGCTTATTATTATTATGCCTGTTTTCCTAAATGGTAACAGTTTTTTTTTTACTATTATTTATAAATTTTATAAGAGTTTATTTTGATTTTTATGTTGGAGCCTTTTTTTTTTTTGCGGATGTAAAATCATCAAATGACGCCTTTCGCTCTGGGTGGAGCGGAAGGGAGTGTCAGACTTTTACTGACTAAAAACCATCCGTGTTCCTTCAGTGCCCTTACGTTCCGGAGCCGCGGTATCTCTTTCGAACAGCCCGCAGCCCCGGCAGGCGTCGGCCCTTGCGGGCCCCTTCACGCTGCTGACAGCTCTTTGTGGCCTGTGATTAGCTAAGTTTATTTTATTGCACTTATATCTCTGGCGTTTACTGAAAATCAGCGTTATAGATATCACTATGTGGTCTCTGTAACATTTGTGCTGAGTAGACGCCATTTTAGTTCCATTCCATTAATTTATTTTGCTATGTTAATTTGTGTTTATGTTTAGAACTAAATAAATTATATTATTATTATGGGGTATTTGTATAGTTTTCTCATCTGGTTGGGCTGTATAAATATATAATTGTAAATGAAAATGATAAACTTACATAAATATCAATAAAATAAAATAAATACATAAAAATTACATAAATATATAAAAACCCAACCAGATGGAAGCCCTCGGCAGGGGAGACCAAACGGCCGAGGGTTAGGGAGAAAGGGAAAGAAACCGGCGGACGATGCGGGCGGTATCGAGGAGCACCGCCTTCTGCATTTGAGCTTGGAGCGATCCGTCACGGAGTCCCAGTCGCCTCAGATGACCCGAGAGGCTGACTGGGATTAACCCGTTCGCAGAGACGACCACAGGAATAATTTCGGCCGGCAGACCACCCCACATGTCGGTCACCTCGTGAGCCAGGTCCAGATATTTTGTCAACTTATCTGTTTCGGCTTTCACGAGGTTCTCGTCATAAGGAATGGTAATGTCGACCAAAAATATCCTTGACTGTGCCCGGTCCATCAGCACAATATCAGGCTTATTCGCAAGAATAGTCCTGTCCGTGATGATGGCCCGGTCCCAGTAGAGCCTGGCGCGGTCATTTTCGAGCACGGCTTCCGGCAAGTAATTATAATATGGCAGTTTCCGATCCACGAGACCGTATTTCAGAGCGAGCTCCTGGTGTAGAATCCTGGCTACTAGGTTGTGTCTGTGCAAATACTCAGAGTTAGAAAGCGCCGAACAACCGGAGATGACATGCCTAAGTGACTCACCGGGATGGCGACAAGCTCGACAGATGTCGACGGCGCCATCCTTTAGGATGTATCTCCGATAATTGTTGGTCTTAATAACCTGATCCTGTATCGCACAGACAAAACCCTCGGTTTCCCCAAAGAGGTCACCGAAACGTAGCCAGTGGAGGGAGGCGACTGTGTCTACGCAAGGCTCATGTAGAGCCTTGTAGAACCTCCCGTGGAGCTCCTTCTCCTTCCATACGGTCTCCCGGTCGGAAATGCTCTGTACTGCCGGGTCTTGCCATTGCTCGTTGGCTAAGGATAGAGGGGTAAGTCCTTTATCACAAGAAATAACGTCCCTATAGAATGGATCATCCGCTCTCGTCAGAAAGTAATTACGGAGGCTGCACACTTCGCGATTATGCATGGTAAGCGCGCTTAAAAAGCCGCGCCCACCATGCTTCCGCGGCAAGTACAGCCTCATTACTGACGATCTCGGATGATGCATCCTGTGGGACGTCATTATAGTGCGGACTTTTCTGTCCAGAGCGTTCAGTTCGGTCTGAGTCCACCTGAGCATGCCAAAGGTATACATGAGAACAGGCATGATCCAACCGTTATATGCATGTGTCTTATTAACGCCCGACAAAAGACTGTTGAGCACTTTTGTCAAGCGTGCATAAAACACACCGCAAACTGAGCGTTTCATGTCCGCCTCATCGATACCTATGTTTTGTGACATACCCAGGTATCGGTATGTTTCAGCCTCGGATAGGGTCTTTATGTTGATGGGCATAGATAAGTCTATGCCCTCAGAGTTAGCAACCCTACCCCTTTCGACATGGAGGATCGCACACTTATCCGTCCCCAGCTCCATTCTAATAGAATTGCTAAAATCACAAGTGATGTTTAGCAATTCCATAAGATGAGAGCGACTGGAGGCGAATAACTTGAGATCATCCATATAGAAAAGGTGCGTCACTTTTGTACCTCCTCTCCGAAGCTGAAATCCCCTCCCGGAACCCTCCAGTAAGGTACTAAGAGGGTTCAGAGAGAGGCAGAACCAGATTGGACTCAGACAATCGCCCTGGAAGATACCCCTTCTTATCCTTATGTGGTTCTCCGCAGCCGTCATCCGCTCGCCTAGATGACAAAGGATCGTACTCCACTGCCCCATACACTGCCCAAGGAAGTCTCGAACTGTACAGTCAACCTTGTACAGCTCGAGGACCCTCTTCAGCCATGTATGAGGCACCGAGTCGAATGCCTTTATTATTATTATTATTATTATTATTATTATTGTTTAATTTTCTATATATTTTTATTCTATATAATTTTATTTTTTAAATATTATTTTGCCTTTTTACTTGACACTGTGATTATTAATTGAATTGAATTTATAGAATATTCAATAATTTATCTAATATTGTATACCTAATTAAAAAAAATAATATAATAACGTAATCTAATAATATAACTTATTAACAAAATCTAATAATTTAATTTAATAGTAATATTTATTAATGTAATTAAATTTTTTATAATTACTACGCCCAACCCGGGTTCAAATGAGCACTATTTTTAAAACATCACATCTATTGTTACCATTTTATTGATTATGAGTATATAATTATTGTAATTTTATGAAAAAGGATAATATTTCCAACCATTGTATGGTTGGAAATATTAACTCCTTTTCTCGGACAACTCATTTTTATTATTTTTTTAATAATATATTAGAGATCAAATTGTTTTATACCCTTTTCTAAAATTTTAAAATCCTTATTGGAATGAATGAATATTATTGCTCAATATTGTTATATAAATGTGTATATAAAAAATATTTACTTTAAATTTAACCTCATCTAATCAAATATTTTTTCCTCATCAACACGTTCCTGTCTACATCTGGACATTGACGTCTTCAATTAATCTATTTTGTGTGATGTCAGTGCTGTTAGTCAGTTGGTTTTAACAGCGTCATTGAACTTTGGGCTACTGTTTATAACAACCTGAAATAAAAGTCTGAATGTAATGGAAATTTGTAATTCAGTATTTACCAACCGAACGTCTGAATACCTAATCTTAAATCTTGTTGGCTTTTTTATATTTCAGTATTATTTTTAATCAAGTCAATTAAGTATAATTACATACTCATCATTTCAAGGTTGTATGTTGTTCGAGCTATACTGTATATTTTATACCTCAAAAAAACTTAAAGAACCGACCAAATTATTTTATGTGTAAAATCAACTCTTATTGATCAATTAGTCCATATCTCTTATTTATTATTGTACATAATTTAATTTAAGTAGGAGCACTTTGTTTTGAAATGTGAACCTATGCAACTAATATACGATAATAAGTTACATGCTGCAGCTCTATTAGTAGTATATTAGTAGCACGAATGGGTTGGCTCGTCCAGGGAAGGACCACGCTCTCACACAATACCAGCGTAAAATGGCAGCTTAACACTGCTGTGTTTCATATGGTGAGTGTAGAGAACCGGAGACTCTTTTTACTGGAAAAGAGGCATTACATTTTAGTCCTCACGGGTGAAAACGCATCTGCATTTTGATCCTTTATTGAGGATAGATGTAAATGTCTATGGGTCACAACAACCACTTACCAACAGGTGGACTATGTGCTCGTTTGTCACCCTATCCTATAAGAAAAACGAAAAATCTTCTAACTGAAGACAGTTGGTGGTGTAAACCGTAGTAATTCTAAAAACAGTTTAAGAAATACGTGCTAGCTAGTGTCAGAGCCTTGGTACTCGTAGCTCAGGAGCCAAGCGCTTGCCGTAAATTTTAAAGTGCACTAGCAACGCGGGTCCGATCTCAGCCGGCACTAATGAAGTCGTTAATTGCATACTTAAGAGAAGGAACCAACACATCGCGAGGAAATTTGCATGTCGAAGGAACTAAGGATTATATATATATATATACTGGGTGGCGCCCAGGTTATCACGTTAAGGCCTTAACAGTCGTTGAAATGCCTAAATCGTGGATATTTAAGTAAAAAAATCTCAATAACTGTTCATTTAATCCACAAAGAAAAAATACAGGGTAACAGAAGAGGATTTGGTAAATGTTTTTAATTTAACATAATTGTATTTTTGTCAACCCCTTATTAGAAAAAAAATCCCCAAAGAGTACCTATCTTTGTCATATTTTGCAAAATTTCTCCAAAACGGCACAAGCTTTTTAAATAGTTCTTACACTAAAAAAAAGGTCTTAAAAATATTAATTTTTTTAATTGAGAGTTTTATTTTTATTCCCCGTTTTATAAGAGAATATATCATTTTTTCCTGAAATTGAATATATTTACGCGAGCGCGCATGCTCCGTCGCCATGTAAGCTCTGTCACAGTCCGTTTTCGGACATCGTCGAGGGTGGACCGCACGTCGGTGTTGGAGCGACTTCGTTCAAATATATATTAGTTTTTTAAAGTTTATACTCAATTATAAATATTTTTATGACCAGAAATACTTAATTTAGTTAATATCTGTACCCTGGTAACTGTAAATATCATTTTCTAAATAAATGAATTTTTAAAGTGCCCAAAGAAGAAGAAATTTTCGCAGCGACGTTGATTAGTCAAATTGAAAAATGCATTTTTATATAATTTAGATGTGGAACGACGAACATGGTCTCGTTACTTAGATTTCGATAGTTTTTAATACCTATGTAATTTTATTGTTGCATATTTTTATCAATTAGTTGATACTGAGTTTTATAATTATGTATTACAATAAAACGCTGTTTTTATGAGTATGACTTTATAAAATATTATTGGGGAGGGAAATAAAGATACAGATACTTACATTTAGGTACGCTGTTATCAAATTAAATCAAACAATTTAAATAAATAAAAGAATGGTGCTTACCTAAGTATAAATAACTATATAAAGACATTCTTGGGTTTATGGTTTTTTTTATGTTAGACAAACTATCATCTAAAAAAAGTAAAAATTTTAATTTGGAGAGGGGTTTCTCTACGTGATAAAGTTAGAAATGAAGATATTTGCATTAGAACCAGAGTAACTGACATAGCCCAACGGAATATTACAGTGAAATGGCAATGGGCTGGTTATATAACTTGGAAAACAGATAAAAAATAGGAAGAAAGGTCCTCGAGTGGCAACCTCGTACATGTAAGCGAATTAGTACTCAACCTTTATTCCTCTTCACGTATTCTCATACACTTTTCTTCACACAAACACACACACACACACACACACACACACACACACACACACACACACACACACGCGCGCGCGCGCGCGCGCGCAAGCACGCACACACACACACACACACACACACACACACACAAATAGGTCGCAAATAATACTTACCTAGTACTATTAGGCAAGAGTGAATAGGTTTTTGTTAAGTCAGTGCAATTCACCATCTTAGACTACATAACCACTTACCGATGGGATTGTAGTTGCTTTACTACTTGCTGGGTAAAAATAGTAAAAAAAAAATTTACCCTGTGAAAGTTTGCATTTAGATATAATTTTTCTAACCAACCATAAAAATATGATGAGAATATGTATATAAGTATAAAGGTTGCCTCACACGGAACAGTAATAATATAATATTATATCTTCCATTATCTCTGAAATCCGAGGTATGTTCATATTAAGAGGCTGAATAGAGCCACATTGAAATGCATGGGGATGGTTTTCTAATTTCACGTCATTATCGAAAAAAAATTGTACGTATTTCAGGTGGCGGTTTGCAAAACACGATTCCACAAAAATTAACTCAATAGAAAATAATTGCAAAGTTGCTTCTAAAAATACATAAATTATCAACGTCAATTTTTTTTTACGTGGTAGAGCCATGCTACAGCTATATTTATTAGGTATAATTGTAGCACGAATGGGTCGGCTCGACCGGGGAAGGGCCACGCTCTCACGGAAAAACATGTAAAATAGCAGTTTAACCCTGCTGTGTTTCGTATGGTGAATGTAGAGAACCGGAGGACTTTTTTACTGGAAACGAGGCATTACATCCTAGTCCTCACGGGTGACAACGCATCTACATTTTGATACGTAATCGAGGATAGATGTAGATGTGTATGGGCCGTAGCAACCACTTACCATCAGGTGGACTGTGTGCTCGTTTGTCACCCTTAATCTATTTAAAAAAAACTTTCTAAGATTTCAGTAAAATAATGTTAAGTATTGTAAGCACTCGTACAATTATGTCTCATGTTAATAAAGCTATTGGGCTATTTTGATTTGTAATAAAGTGATTTTACTTTATAGGTTAAATAATTTATTTACCTTTCTATATCAAGAACCGTTTTTCTGTCACTCCTATTGAATTTGACAGTGCTTGCTGAAATTTAGCATCTTTAGATGGATCAGAATCGCGCGCTGATCCGGCTGTTACATATTGCAAAAATAATCGAAAATATTTATTTTTACTTTCATGCCCAAGACTACCTTGTTTTATTTTATTACGGTCAAATAATATTTATAAGGTTATAAAGCAAGTATTTTTGTAAATGTTTTGTATGTAAATGTAAATGTTTTGTATGTAAATGTTTTCATTATTTTGTTATTCTATTGTTTACAGTTATTATCACGTCTTAGCTTTATACCAAGAATTACATTACAAATTCTTGATGGGATGCGATGTAACGCGCATACATTATTTTCATCAAGAACTATATATATATATATATATATATATATATATATATATATATATATATATATATATATATATATATATATATATATATTTGTTTTTTTTACCAGTAGAGTTTTAACAAAATCTTAAAAAAGTTCAACGAATTAAAAAAATGCCAATAATTATATAATTTCAAGTCAGTGTTTTACATTTAAAGATCAGTTATAAAAAGCCAATGTTATTATTTTCATTTTGATTAATTTAATTCGAGACTAAAATAAATGTGAAAGGGCTTTTATCTGCAATAATAATTTTCATCAAAAATAACATAGACTTATAAAAGTCATATACACGGTCAATCATACTGTAGATTATCAATTGTACTACAAAATATTTAAAAGACTATTTCCAGTATAATGACCCGAATATCATCATTAATGTTTGACTGGCACACTTAAAAGTTTTATCACATGGCTAAATGATTGACTTTTATATTATGATAAGGTCATGCTTTTCTATAAAAAGTTGCAAGAAATTTTAATTCCCGGCCCTATTGGTTTGTTTTACTTTTTACTTAATTAGTGAAAAACAAAATGGACTGATCTAAAAGTTTACTTTCTTGTGTAAAAAGTGCTATTTAGAATTTTATGCAAATGATAATTAAAGTTTCTATGTAAATAAGTGTAACATAGCGGGAATTATATTCAATGGTAGTAGCCACCCGTATTTGCAAAGCCAGCATCATTTTCTGTACAGAAACCGGCAAAGTGTTGCTCAAGGCACTATAAACAAAGCAGCTGATAAAATGTTACACTCATAACTGTTAACAAAAACTGTTTTCCCAAATGGTCTTATAGATAATAATATCTATTCCGCCGTGTTAGGTGCAGGAGCTATTATTAGAAGGAGAAGAGGTAAAATTTTGTTTTAGAAATGCGCAATCAATATTGTTTTGTCTGCAATTGAGCATAAAATAAAAAATAACTTCAGCCAAAGAGCATAACTGGCATTATACTCAGGCCCATCAATTGGTATGGAAAAAAGTAATTTTACCAGGTTTCAAAATATCAATCAAAATTCAAAAAACATAAATATTAAAATCAAAAAATGTATATATGTATATCTATACATACATATAATGATTTATGGCCGCTTAGTAACTGACGGTGACTCACTATAACATCCTACAGTCACGCCGAAACTAATAGGAGAGAATCACCGTAGAAAAGGTAATAATTTATTGCGGAAATTTTGTGATAAAATTAAAAATAATATAAACTTATCCAAGTTAATCTAACTTAGTCTAATTTATCCTTATGCGTACAAAAAAAACAAATAATAAAATAGTGAGATGGCGTCAGTTTTTAAGAAGATATAACAAAAATAAATAAAAAAATAAATTTCAATAAAGTTCAGTATTTAATTGATTATATACCGCTGACACTTAATCACGCTTTTCGAAACCACGCCAGTTGTAAACAATACTTATGTGAAAAGAGAAAATCTTCTTTTCAAATTTCCGCCGAGTTGTAAGTAGAAGGCCAAATAGGTCACGTGTCAATTTTAATTAAATATATTTTAAATGAAGTGATCTTGACTACGTTTCATCAATTAACCATTGGTAAAAATTAAAACAGGAATTTTACGATTATGTTTACAAAAAACATTATTAGTTGAACCTTGCAGCTTGTTCATTATTTTTATTATAAATACCTATAAATGTATATATTATTAATAAATAGTTCCCATAATATATTGGATTATTTTTTATTTTGCCCTATCTGTAATGTTCTACGCTCTATAGAAAATGTGGCGTATGACATGACTGACAATCTTTCGAACGCTTTATCTAGGTACAAAGATGTTTTACGTTTTCGTCGCCTCCACATGATATTTTTGTCAGCATAAGGTACCCTTCTATATCTGAAACGAATATAAATATTGCTACAAAGTAAAGTAATAGGTTATACAAGTCCCTCTACTGGCCACAGGACTCTTTTTTTATTTCTGAGAGGGTTTTAGGGCAAGGAAATGCCCGCCGTGCTTCCCCAATGCGTGTTGACGAAAATTGCAATTACAAATTTAATTCGTGCTGTCGGGGATCAAACCCGGGAAAATTTACAGCGAACGCTTTGACGATATATTTTTAATACGACACAAAGAAATACGATTTAACATATATAATAAAAATTCTTACGTACTTGAAACTTGAACACTTGATAGCTCGTGATGCCTACCAGACAAAGCTACAGCACCACACCGTGCAATGTAATTGAAGATGCGTAACCGCGACATAATTCTCAGTGATGCGCAAGCATAACAGGCAGTATGTCACTTATATAATTGTCATATCTGCAGTCTATTAATCTTTGCACTTTTATAAGTAATACAGAACGTAATTGCTAGACGGTGTTGACATCGGCTAAAATCTCTGCGATCGCCGTTTCGTCAAGGTCATTCAGGCTAGTTAAAGCCTTAAATAGCACAACAGTTAATACAAGTTGATATATGTCTGTTAAAATAATAAAATAAACAATAATAAAAACTAATAAAAAATGCATCTTTCAAACAAAATAAATAGGGTAAAAAATCACATAAAATAAATCATCCTTGATAATATTACTTAACTGACCTGAAATGACTTGTAGAAGCGGCAACGTCGCGGCCAGCGGTTCATTGCTCATGCGACATCGATATAGGTAATTATATTATAATACCTAGGTCCTAGGACTTTCCCATACATAGGTAATTAGGCACGCGTAGGGCGATGCTAATCCGATGTTATCAACAAATCACAAATTTCATGGTATTTTTTTATCCAAATAATCACTTTAACCTTGAAATCACTCAAGTTTATGAAACAAATCAAATTTTTAAATTTTCAAAATGTCCGCCGTGTACCCGAATGCATAATTGACATCGTCGCATGATATTATTTCGGACTTTTCGAAAGAGGGCACCATTGGCTGCAAAATTTTTTATTTTGTCGAAAGCCCGCATTATTCTTATTTTTAAGTCCTCGACAGTCGTTACTTCAGTAGAGTACACCTCATTTTTTATGTAACCCCATAAAAAGAAATCTAACGGTGTTAGATCCGGAGACCGTGCTGGCCACCGAGAAGGTCCGTATCTGCCAATCCAGTTCTCTCCGAACATCTCAGTGAGGCGCTGCCTGGCAGCCACCACTGAATGAGCAGGTGCTCCATCAAGCTGGTACCATAACCGGCTATTGGCCCCCAACGATAGTCCATCAACGTAATCCGCCACTGTGTCGTCAAGCAGTTCCAAAAATTTAGGCCCATTAAGGTTGCCTTCGATAAACACGGGACCAATTATTTGATCTCCGTGTATTCCAGCCCAAACATTAACGGCAAATCTATATTGGTGCATAGACTCTCGACACAGTTGCGGATTTTCTTGACTCCAGTATCGTAAGTTCTGCCGATTCCATATTCCGTTACGCGTGAATGTGCTCTCGTCAGTCCACATTACGTTTGCTAAAAAGTTAGAGTCATTAGCTACTTTGCTCAGGAGCCATTCACAGTAGGCTTCCCTAACTGGCTTATCTCTATCTAATAAAGCCTGTACCTTTACGTATTTGAACGGCCGTTGCTTGTTTTTTTTAATATTCTGTGAACAGACTTGTGGTGTACACAGAATTGGCGAGCTGCTCTACGGAGACTTGATGTTGGATTACGAGCGAAATAATTTAATATTCGTTCTTCCTGAGCCACGGCGACTCGCGGAGGAATTTCAACCTGACGTGGAATCAAATTTTCGCCGTCACGTAATCTTTGGACTGCCCGTATAAAAATCCGTGAGTCTGTAGGACATACACGTGTGGTATTATACCTCTCTCGGTATGTTCGTAATGCCAGGGACGCGTTTTGGTGGCATTCTCCATAAATTAAAACCATATCGGTGTATTCCAATGACGTAAAATTGATACGAGGCATTTTAAAATAAAAAAAGTTATACGTTTAAAAAAATAAAAGCGTCCAATTGCGCACGGGCTGACACACCACTAAGTTATTAAATATCACTTATCTATTATTAACGAGTCCTATCACAAATAAAAAATACAAGACAGTAAAAGAAAGCGTCAAATTTCGCACAAATAGTCACACCACCTCCTCAACACAATTATTATTATAGTATTAACGTGTCCTATCACAAACAAATCAAGAAACTTATGAAAATATCCACAAAAAAAAAACTTTAAATTAAAAGGACGTGTACGCGAAAAACTAAAATTAGGTCAAGCGATTAATGAACCGTTCCCAAGGACGCCGGCGTCGGACTAAGTGACTTACTGTCTTACTTTATCGTCGCACACGCCAATCGACCACATCCCACCCTCCCAACACCCCGTCCCAATTCTTGTCGCATCGCGCATAAGAATTATGCCTTATTTTGTTATATATAAGTACATTTTTTGCTTAATTTATTACTTTATTTGATTATTTAAAATTGGCAACGTTGCACTATAATACAATATAGGTCTCTTGGCCTTCACGGGCCATGGGTCTTTGAACTTCTAGTATTTATCAGGTGATATCTGAAGCATTTACATGATGTTGTTTAATATTAAAACAAAAAAAAGGCTACCGCGCCCAGAATGTTAATTGTTATATATTTTTTTAGTTGTGTATGTTTAAAGAACTTTGTATAGAATACGTCTTTTCATTTAACGTGATAACTTCATCGTCACTTTGTATATATATATATATATATATATATATATATATATATATATATATATATATATATATATATATATATATATATATATATATATATATATATATAAAACGTTACCCCCAAACTAGGATTTCCTCCTGTATCGTGTAGGCAGTTTACAAACATAAATTGCACAAGGAGAAATATTCACACGTGAAAAAATTATTTGTACGCCATAAAAATACTTGTTCCGTGCGGGATTCGAAACCGCAGTCTCCACAGCGACTGCAACTCATTGCTAAGCCACGGAGCCGTCAAGCCATCAACACGCAATGGAGCTACAATGTGAACTAATTACTGTTTGACCCTCGAGAAATGAGAGAAGGTCTGTGTCTATCAATGGGAGGTTTAAAGGCTGCAACTTCACTTTTACACTTATACAACTTTTGAAGTGAAAACTTATTTAAAATCGTTGCGATTTTAAACACAATGAAACGTAAAAGCGATACCAAAAAGAAGGTAAAGATATAGATTACTATATTGTGAACTATATTCAAGTAATAGGAAAGCGAAAGGCATTCCGGTTGGTGAGCGTAAATTGTAAGACAAAGGATATTTCACCTAAAATTTGGGACAAAACAATAAGTAACTTGTAAGGTTTTCGAGAAGACTTAATAGCGAAATAAATTTTAATTAATTATGTTGTATTTCACTACGCGAAATTAATTATTATTATTCATTTGAATTTCATTTCCTTTTCGGTTTTATGTACGCAAGTGTTCTGTAATAATATTGAGGCAATTCATATAAGTACTCTGAGGTGACAATATGTACATTAAGTATTGTTAGAAATTATTCCACTTCTGATCTTCGAAATTATTCTGGAGGTTAATTATTAAAAATAATAAAAGTGTGAGAGCGTATGTTCAACTTGCTCTCTTGCTTAAGCAATTAATCACTATCGGGAATAAGACAGCGTATTGCCCTATACATTCAGTATAGAGCAAATACAGTTCATCATTATCATCATTACAGCCCTTCACAAGTCCACTGCTGAACATAGGCCTCCCCCAAAGAATGCCACAAAGCACGGTCCTGAGCCACCTGCATCCATCGACTTCCTGCATATCTTACCAGGTCGTCACTCCATCTAGTGGGGGGACGCCCCACACTTTGCCTGCCGTTACGAGGCTGCCACTTGAGAACCTTTCTTCCCCATCGGTTGTCGGTTCTTCGAGCTATATGGCCGGCCCATTGCCACTTCAGCTTACTAATCTGTTGGGCTATGTCGGTTACTCTGGTTCTACTGCGGATATCCTCATTCCTAAGTTTATCACGCAGAGAAACTCCGAGCATAGCCCTCTCCATAGCTCGCTGAGCGAACTTGAGCTTCCTCATCCGGCCAGCAGTGAAGGACCACGTCTCAGTTCCGTATGTCATCACTGGCAACACACACTGGGTGTACAGTCTCGTTTTCAAGTTTTGAGGTATACCTGACGAGAAGATGTGCCGTAATTTCCCGAACGCTGCCCAACCGAGTTGAATCCGTCGATTGACCTCTCGGCCGAAGTTGGACTTACCTAGTCGGACTATTTGTCCCAGGTAAACATACTCGTCAACAACTTCGAGCTTAGTGTTCTCAACAACTACCGGCATAGGTGTGACATGGACATTAAACATGATCTTTGTTTTGTCCATGTTCATCTTAAGACTTATCCGTTGGGAAACACTATTGAGGTCATTGAGCATAGTGCTTAGGTCCTCCAGCGATTCTGCCATAAGAACTATATCGTCGGCAAATCGAAGGTGAGTGATGTACTCGCCATTGATGTTGATACCGTATCATTTCCAGTCCAGAAGCTTGAAAACATCTTCCAATGCAGCGGTAAAAAGTTTCGGGGATATGACGTCACCCTGTCTTACACCTCTCTGCAATTGGATAGGTTTCGTACTCTGGTTCTGTACTCGGATAGCCATCGTAGCCCTACTGTACAAGCACTTCAACACTTCGATATACCGACAGTCAACTTGGCATCGCTGAAGGGACTGCAGCACCGCCCAAATTTCGAAAATTGTACTCCTCGGACTTCTGTACAATTTTTGAAGGGTATGTATGTGGCCTATGGTGCTAAAGCCTTTTCGGAAACCGGCTTGTTCGGGAGGCTGGAAGTCGTCAAGTCTGCGCGCGAGACGATTCGTAATGACTCTCGAAAACAGCACGTAGACGCGGCTCAGAAGGGAAATCGGTCTGTAGTTCTTCAAGAGAGCGTTGTCGCCTTTCTTGAAGAACAAGACCACCTCACTTCTGCTCCACGCCTCCGGTGTAATGCCACCATGGAGGACGGAATTAAAGAGCTTCTGAAGGACTTCAAGTACCGGTTTTCCACCCGCTTTCAGAAGCTCCGCTGCAATTCCATCCTCGCCTGGGGCCTTGCCGTTTTTAAGGTGCTGGAGAGCCATTCTAATCTCGTTTAGACTGACGTCCGGGATATCATCGCAATAATGTCTAATAAGACTCGCTCTTGGATCGTTACTCACACTTGCGTGCGGCTCCAACGATGACGTGTACAGCTGCCCATAGAACCTCTCAATCTCACTCAAAATCTCAGGTGCCCCTGAAACGATGCTGCCACATTCGGTCTTCAGCTTTGACAGTTGGCTCTTTCTGGCAGACAGATCTCTGGCAAAGACTTTGGAGCCTTGGTTCCGCTCGATCGCTTCTTCAATACGAGCTGTATTGAAGTTGCGTAAGTCCCGCCGCATGCATTTGGAGATCTGTCTGTTCAGTTGCCTGTATGCTGTCAAATCTGTTGAAGAATGCGGCGGGTCTTGCAGAACTTAGCTCCGACCGCATGGACAGTTCTTGTTCCACGAGCTTGTCATTCATATCGTCCACTTCATTGCAGTCCTCTAGGCACTGAAAACGGTTTTGTAACTCGAGCTGAAAGGTTTCGGGACTCTGGATTAGAGCACGAGGGGGACGGAGCGTTGACTTCATTAGACGAGACCTCTCAAACTTAACGTTTAGGTTCAGTGTGCTGTTAACCATTCGGTGATTGCTGCCGGTTTTCACCCTCGCGATCACTGAGACATCACTGAACAGTTCTCGTCTGGTCGTCATAATGAAGTCAATCTCATTTTTTGGCGAACCGTCGAGGCTGACCAGGTCCACTTCCTGTGGGGCCGCTTCTGGAAGAAAGAGTTCATCATAAAGAGCTTCTTTCTCCATGAAGTCGGCCAGCTGCTGGCCCCTTGGGTTCCGTTGCCCTATTCCAAATTTCCCCACCTTCAGCTCACCGTTCTCTCTTGTGCCTAGTTTTGCATTGAAGTCTCCCATTAACACCGTATATATGTATGGGTTTTGGAGGAATGCATGGCTCTAGAGATATCATACATTTCCTCCACCTCCTGATCGGGGTGTGCCGAGGTTGGTGCGTAAACCTGTATGACCTTCAGCGAATACCGTTTGGTGATTCTGAGTATAAGGTACGCAACCCTCGTCGACACACTCTCAATCTTTATAACGTTGTTAACGAGAGACTTGTGGACGATAAATCCGACACCTCCTTGGGACAGATGGTCGCCCTCCCGGTAATAGAGCAAGTTGCCGGATTCGAGGATTACCGTGTCCTCCCCCTCTCTTCGGAATTCGGATAATCCTATAATATGCCAGCGTAACTTGTCTATCTCTTCTTCCAGATCCACAATCTTCTCGTCAGTCCTCAGGGTGCGTGCGTTGTATGTTGCCAGGTCGAGTCGTCGTAGGTGGTAACCGAACCTCCACCGGAGATTCTTAGCACCCCCTGCCCCGTCGTTACCATGGTCGCCACCGTAGCCAGGAATAGCGGGGCCGCCGGGGACTGGGGGCCGTCTCTTCGTAACTTTCATCATGGGGGGTATATTGCCATAGTTGCCACGCTTGGCGAGCGGGTTGGCGACCGCAGTTTTTTATTATATTTTTGCCGTTACCAGGAAGATGCTGCTGCCCATCTCCTGCCTGTTTCCCTTTGTCGCCTTTTATGACACCCACGGGAAGATATAGGGTAGAGGATATTCTTAACCGCCACTACACGGCTAATATAATAAAATACAGTTCGACCATACCGAATATGTCCCAGTCACAATCACACACTAGTGTAACGTGAAAGACATAATTACGTGATAACACTAAAGTATGCAAACCAACATCAATACTACCCATCTCAATGTAACACAGAGGGCAGCCTCTGAGCAAGAAGAACTACTACAACGAACAGAACCTTGTTTTACTTAGGTAGAATGGTAATGTCTGTACATATAATGGCATAATAACGAAAGCGAGACTCGTAGAAATACCGTCTGCTCCCTCCTAGTCGCCTGCGCGGTACTTTATACTGCTAGAACGAGTGCGAGATTTCCGTTCTACCCTCAATTCTTCGTATTTTCATTTATTTTCCCTCATTCTTAACGATATATTTTTTGTTTTATTTGTATCATATTTGTTAGCATATGTTCATATGTACGCATATGTACCGTAGTAGCCATTTAACATCAAATAAATCTTAATGATATTTAAAATTGGTAAAATCGTATCGAAATCAATTTATCATACACACCATTGGATTTTTATTATATTATTTTACTAATAAATTAATTCAAAATTATAAAAAAATGAGGAAAAGCGTGTAGTGTCGGTATGAAAATATCCACCATCCCATAGTGTCTCGTTGGAAAAAAATAATATGGCACTTTTGCCAAATTTCCTATAGTTTCGTAAGCGAATTCACGACCATCTGTACCAGATACCTTGCACATTTTTGACATTGGAAAATTTTAAGTCGCCTCTTATGACGGCTAAATGACATCCACGGCACTAAATGAAGGACGTATTGTCTAACACCGTCACCACAAAGCAATTTAAGCATCATTATCACAGTCCGTCATAAATTCACTGCTGAACAATTATTTGTAGGCCATACAAATACTTATCCCGCACGGAACAAGTATTTGTATGGCCTACAAATAATTGTTCCGGGTGTGGATGTTTGTCCTTGTACAATTTATGCTTGTAAACTGCCTCCACGACACAGGAGAAAATCCTAGTGTGGGGGTAAGGTTTTTTAAATGAATAAAGAATAAAGAATGTTAGCCTCCACCAAATAATGGCACAAATCATGGCTTTAAACTAACTGCATAAATCGACCTTGTGCATACTTTACCTGATTCTTGACTGATCTATCTAGTCCCCACTAGCATTGCCTGTACGATACTGCCACTCGAGAAACGTTGTTCCAGCAATTTTTTCACAGCCAATTTCCGCTCAACTGATTCGTTGTGCTATGTCAGCTATTCTGGTTTTACTGCGGGAAACGTGCTGAGGGATTTTAAGTATAGAGCAAATAATTGCTTGCTATTGTTATTTTATTTCAATCGGCTTTCCTCAAATACTTACTTAATTATTGGAAATTTCTAGCAGAAATGTAACAACATTTCCTTAAAATGGTTTATACAAAAAAGAAAAATATTTTCTATATTAAATTTACACATCATTTAAAAAATTGAGAACGAGGAAAACCTTTACAAACCTTTTTGTCTCCCTTTGCAACAAGTGTCGTGGTCATTTATATTCTGTATTTATTTCTCTTAAAGTAGAAATTTTTCTATTATGGTGACATTTATAACAAAACAAATACATAAAACTTTGAAAGTAATATTTTCACAGAAATAAATTAACAGAAATATTTAATATATTATACTTTTATTATGTTCCAGGGCTTGAGCGAGAGTCGCTTATAATTAAAAAAAAATTAAAAATTAAAATTGAAATCCATTTATTTCTTTCTCAAGGCATACTAAATAAAAAAGTAATTGGCACTTTAGTTTTTTTTTCCTACAATTAGGTACTTGACTGCAATTTTGTGTCTAGCAGAGTAAAAAATCGGTAAAATTCCATAATTTTTTAATATTGCCATGGTCGAACAAAAGTACCTTTTTTACTTCACGTTATATTACGATTTAACGTCAATCAGTCAACAAGTTGCGCAACAATAACCACTACCCAATACTACACCGTGGCTGTGTTACGAATCGAAATTGAACAAGGATTGGGCAGCAGCATCTTCCTGATGACAACTGAACATAATAAAAGTGGACAATCAAACTTAAAATACCCCTGTGAGGCCTATATTTAATACTAGCTGTTCCCCGCAAATTCGCCCGCGTGGAATTAATTACGATTGGATTTTATGGGTTTTAATTTGTTTGCGCGGAACCCTAATTATCTTTCTAAAACGAAAGTAGCCTCAGTTACTCCTTATAACATTAGCTATCTTCCAGTGAAAGTTGAGTCAAAATCGGTCCAGCCGTTTCGAAGATTAGTCGGAACAAACAGACAGACAGACAAAATTTTTAAAATTTGTATTCTTGTTATAAGTACCGTATATACTTTCATATGCATTTAGCAAAAAGCTGTTATTTAAACTTTACAAACAGACACTTCAATTTTATTAATTTGTACAGAAGATGGGGGAGGTTTACATTTAATAGTGGTTTTTTAATAGGCTGTAATGAATGAATGAATGAAGTCGACGCGTTAACGATAAATCTAGGTAACGTTATCAATAAACTTTAATAATAACTTTTTATTAAAACTCAAATAAATGTTGACCAATTATCAACTTGTCAACAAGAACAAAAAATCAATTGTACCAATTGAGCCCTAGCTCCTGAACTAGGAATATTGTATGTCAGGAGCTAGATTTTTTTAATCGTTAACACGATGTGATACTGTAAATAATAATTGCAACATCGACGATCACGTATAAAATAGCTTTAAACCAACTTTTTAAATTGCAACTAACAATTTGATTGGTGCCGGCTCGGTGATTTCATGCTCCATAGTTTCTACATACGATACGTTTCGGTTCAGTTCGGTAAGGTTATTTTTGATGACCATTAACTGTTTTATATTTACGTTAACAAGGTACCTTATTATTATTCGTACTACCGGCATAAAAAGTATATGATAGAAACATTAATTTTTAATAAATATTCAAATATAATAATGATTATTGTAATGTACCATATTTATTTATAAAATATACTATAGTAAAAAATCATTAATTAACATTATTTGTTAACGTTATCAAGCCCTGAAACATAATAAAAGTATAATATATTAAATATTTCTGTTAATTTATTTCTGTAAAAATATTACTTTCAAAGTTTTATGTATTTGCCTTGTTATAAATGTCACCATAATAGAAAAATTTCTACTTTAAGAGAAATAAATGCAGAATATAAATGACCACGACTCTTGTTGCAAAGGGAGACAAAAAGGTTTGTAAATGTTTTCCTCGTTCTCAATTTTTTAAATGAAGTGTATATTTAATATAGAAAATATTTTTCTTTTTTGTATAAACCATTTTAAGAAAATGTTGTTACATTTCTGCTAGAAATTTCCAATAATTAAGTAAGTATTTGAGGAAAGCCGATTGAAATAAAATAACAATAGCAAGCAATTATTTGCTCTATACTTAAAATCCCTCAGCACGTTTTCCGCAGTAAAAACAGAATAGCCGACATAGCACAACGAATCAGTTGAGCGGAAATTGGCTGTGAAAAAATTGCTGGAACAACGTTTCTCGAGTGGCAGTATCGTACATGCAACGCTAGTGGGGACTAGATAGATCAGTCAAGAATCAGGTAAGGTCGTAGGTAAGGAATGCACAAGGTCGATTTATGCAGTTAGTTTAAAGCCATGATTTGTGCCATTATTTGGTGGAGGCTAACATTCAGCAGTGAATTTATGACGGACTGTGATAATCATTTAGCCGTCATAAAAAGCGACTTAAAATTTTCCAATGTCAAAAATGTGCAAGGTATGGATGGTCGTCAATTCGCTTACGAAACTATAGGAATTTTGGCAAAAGTGCCATATTAATTTTTTCCAACGAGACACTATGGGGTGGTGGATATTTTTATACCGACACTACACGCCTTTCCTCATTTTTTTATAATTTTGAATTAATTTAGTAGTAAAATAATATAATAAAAATCCAATGGTGTGTATGATAAATTGTTTTCGATACGATTTTACCAATTTTAAATATGATTAAGATTTACTTGATGTTAAATGGCTACTACGGTACATATGCGAACATATGCTAACAAATATGATACAAATAAAACAAAAAATATATCGTTAAGAATGAGGGAAAATAAATGAAAATACGAAGAATTGAGGGTAGAACGGAAATCTCGCACTCGTTCTAGCAGTATAAAGTACCGCGCAGGCGACTAGGAGGGAGCAGACGGTATTTCTACGAGTCTCGCTTTCGTTATTATGCCATTATATGTACAGACATTACCATTCTACCTAAGTAAAACAAGGTTCTGTTCGTTGTAGTAGTTCTTCTTGCTCAGAGGCTGCCCTCTGTGTTACATTGAGATGGGTAGTATTGATGTTGGTTTGCATACTTTAGTGTTATCACGTAATTATGTCTTTCACGTTACACTAGTGTGTGATTGTGACTGGGACATATTCGGTATGGTCGAACTGTATTTTATTATATTAGCCGTGTAGTGGCGGTTAAGAATATCCTCTACCCTATATCTTCCCGTGGGTGTCGTAAAAGGCGACAAAGGGAAACAGGCAGGAGATGGGCAGCAGCATCTCCCTGATAATAGCCAAAATTATAATAAAAAACTGCGGTTGCCAACCCGCTCGCCAAGCGTGGCAACTATGGCAAATACCCCCCAATGACTAAAGCAACAAACAGACGGCCCCCAGTCCCCGGCGGCCCCGCTATTCCTGGCTACGGTGGCGACCATGGTAACGGCGGGGCAGGGGGTGCTAAGAATCTCCGGTGGAGGTTCGGTTGCCACCTTAGACGACTCGACCTGGCAACGTACAACGCACGCACCCTGAGGACTGACGAGAAGATTGTGGAGCTGGAAGAAGAGATAGACAAGTTGCGCTGGCATATTATCGGATTATCCGAAGTCCGAAGAGAGGGGGAGGACACGGTAATCCTCGAATCCGGCAACTTGCTCTATCACCGGGAGGGCGACCATCTGTCCCAAGGAGGTGTCGGATTTATCGTCCACAAGTCTCTCGTTAACAACGTTGTAAAGATCGGGAGTGTGTCGACGAGGGTTGCGTACCTTATACTCAGAATCACCAAACGGTATTCGCTGAAGGTCATACAGGTTTACGCACCAACCTCGGCACACCCCGATCAGGAGGTGGAGGAAATGTATGAGGATGTCTCTAGAGCCATGCATTCCTCCAAAACCCAATATACGGTCTTAATGGGAGACTTCAATGCAAAACTAGGCACAAGAGAGAACGGTGAGCTGAAAGTAGGGAAATTTGGAATAGGGTAACGGAACCCAAGGGGCCAGCAGCTGGCCGACTTCATGGAGAAAGAGGGACTCTTTATGATGAACTCTTTCTTCCAGAAGCGGCCCCACAGGAAGTGGACCTGGTCGAGCCCCGACGGTTCGACAAAAAATGAGATTGACTTCATTATGACGACCAGACGAGAACTGTTCAGTGATGTCTCCGTGATCGCGAGAGTGAAAACTGGTAGCGATCACCGAATGGTTAGAGGCACACTGAACCTAAACGTTAAGTTGGAGAGGTCTCGTCTAATGAAGTCAACGCTCCGTCCCCCTCGTGCTCTGTTCCAAAGTCCTGAAACCTTTCAGCTCGAGTTACAAAACCGTTTTCAGTGCCTAGAAGACTGCAATGAAGTGGACGATTTGAATGACAAGCTCGTGGAAACTGTCCATGCGGTCGGAGCTAAGTTCTGCAAGACCCGCCGCAGAAGAACACAAAAACTCTCCGATCACACTCTTTATCTCATGGCTGTTAGACGGGAGATGAAGCTACATTCTTCAACAGACTTGACAGCATACAGGCATCTGAACAGACAGATCTCCAAATGCATGCGGCGGGACTTACGCAACTTCAATACAGCTCGTATTGAAGAAGCGATCGAGCGGAACCAAGGCTCCAAAGTCTTTGCCAGAGATCTGTCTGCCAGAAAGAGCCAACTGTCAAAGCTGAAGACCGAATGTGGCAGCATCGTTTCCGGGACACCTGAGATTTTGAGTGAGATTGAGAGGTTCTATGGGCAGCTGTACACGTCATCGTTGGAGCCACACGCAAGTGTGAGTAACGATCCAAGAGCGAGTCTCATCCGACACTATTCCGAAGATATCCCGGACGTCAGTCTGAGCGAGATTAGAATGGCTCTCCAGCACCTTAAAAACGGTAAGGCCCCAGGCGAGGATGGAATTACAGCGGAGCTTCTGAAAGCGGGTGGAAGACCGGTACTTGAAGTCCTTCAGAGGCTCTTTATTTCCGTCCTCCATGGTGGCATTACACCGGAGGCGTGGAGCAGAAGTGCGGTGGTCTTGTTCTCCAAGAAAGGTGACAACGCTCTCTTGAAGAACTACAGACCGATTTACCTTCTGAGCCTCGTCTAAGTGCTGTTTTCGAGAGTCATTACGAATCGTCTCGCGCGCAGACTTGACGACTTCCAGCCTCCCGAACAAGCCGGTTTCCGAAAGGGCTTTAGCAACATAGACCACACACAAATTTGGGCAGTGCTGCAGTCCCTTCAGCGGTGCCAAGTTGACTGTCGGTATATCGAAGTGTTGAAGTGCTTGTACAGTAGGGCTACGATGGCTATCCGAGTACAGAACCAGAGTACGAAACCTATCCAATTGCAGAGAGGTGTAAGACAGGGTGACGTCATATCCCCGAAACTCTTCACCGCTGCATTGGAAGACGTTTTCAAGCTTCTGGACTGGAAAGGATACGGTATCAACATCAATGGCGAGTACATCACTCACCTTCGATTTGCCGACGATATAGTCCTTATGGCAGAATCGCTGGAGGGCCTAAGCACTATGCTCAATGACCTCAATAGTGTTTCCCAACGGATAGGTCTTAAGATGAACATGGACAAAACAAAGATCATGTTTAATGTCCATGTCACACCTATGCCGGTAGTTGTTGGGAGCACTAAGCTCGAAGTTGTTGACGAGTATGTTTACCTGGGACAAATAGTCCGACAAGGTAAGTCCAACTTCGACCGAGAGGTCAATCGACGGATTCAACTCGGCTGGGCAGCGTTCGGGAAGCTACGACACATATTCTCGTCAGACATACCTCAAAACCTTAAAACGAAATTGTACAACCAGTGCGTGTTGCCAGTGATGACTTACGGAACTGAGACGTGGTCCTTCACTGCTGGCCGTATGAGGAAGCTCAAGGTCGCTCAGCGTGCTATGGAGAGGGCTATGCTCGGAGTTTCTCTGCGTGATAAACTTAGGAATGAGGATATCCACAGTAGAACCAGAATAACCGACATAGCCCAACGAATTAGTAAGCTGAAGTGGCACTGGGCCGGCCATATAGCTCGAAGAACCGACAACCGATGGGGAAGAAAGGTTCTCGAGTGGCAGCCTCGTACCGGTAGGCGAAGTGTAGGGCGTCCCCCCACGAGATGGAGTGACGACCTGGTAAGACATGCAGGAAGTCGATGGATGCAGGTGGCTCAGGACCGTGCTTTGTGGCATTCTTTGGGGGAGGCCTATGTTCAGCAGTGGACTTGTGAAGGGCTGTAATGATGATGATGATGATTTCACATAAATCACTAAATAATAATGATTTGTTCATAGTTCTTTATTTTATAATGTAATATTATGTTATGTTTTTTTTTTTTTTTTTTTTTATAGGATCGGGTGACAAACGAGCACACAGTCCACCTGATGGTAAGTGGTTACTGTGACCCATAGACATCTACATCTATCCTCAATAAAGAATCAAGATGCAGATGCGTTGTCACCCGTGAGGACTAAGATGGAATGCCTCTTTGCCAGTAAAAAGGGTCTCCGGTTCTCTACACTCACCATACGAAACACAGCAGCGTTAAGCTGCTATTTTACGCTGGTTTTCTGTGAGAGCGTGGTCCTTCCCCGGTCGAGCCGACCCATTCGTGCTACAACCACAATATAGCTGCAGCATGGCTCTACCACGTAGAAATTATGTAGGTTATGATTACAATATTAGAATACTAGCATATTATAGTTTATATTTTAAGCAAAATTTACGATATGAGAGCAGTGTACATAGTTCTGCGCTAGTAAAATTATTGTACAGAGCAAGTTTAAAATGGAGATTGATTACCTCGCTTTACCACAAGTCCGCAGCACGCTTCGTTGCAGTGCTCTCATCTATTATCATGGCGATGGGTACCAAATATATTCATTCACTATTGGTGAAATTCTTTTTATAAACGTTTAAAAATAAAGGAATAAATATATAAAATGTGTAAATTCCCTAATATGGCCATAAATTTTGTTACATATTAAGATGCATAAGATTTTTAAAGTACTTACTTACTTACTTACTTATCTTCACGCACAATGCCTGACGGGGTAGCCAGAGAGAACAGATCGCCAAGTGTCACGATCCTTACATATCTCTTTCGCTTCTTTCGGATTCATTATCTTCTTCATACATGCACGTCTAGGTATCCGAGTACTCTTGACCCTACCCTCTTCGAGCAATTTGCTCACATGGTCTTCGAAAGTTAGTCTCGGTCTACCTCGACACCTTTTAATATTAACTTTCGCGCTATATATTTTCTTCACCATTCGGTCTTCACTCATTCGCTCAACGTGCCCAAACCACCGAAGCACGCCCTTATCAATTTTTGTGATAAGGTCATCTTTCAAACCTGCCATATTGCGAATCTCTTCGTTTCGCTTTCGGTCGGCCATAGTAACGCCGCACATTTTACGAAGAGATCGCATCTCCACTGCATTCAACTTACTTTTATGCTTCTTCTGGCATACCCAGGTTTCGCTGCCATATAACAAAGTCGGTACCAACACTGCGTTATGTATTGCAAGGCGTGCACTCTTCGCTACGCCTTGCCTTTTGACTAACGCAGTCAGGACGCACCATTGACTTTGTTCCCGGCAGCGACACGCCTGTCCACATCTAAATCACATCTTCCATCCCGGCTAAAAGCACTCCCCAAGTATACAATTTCATTTACCTGTTCTAGACATTCCTGATTTACCCATATTTCACACTTCGTTCTCTCTTCGTCCCTTTCAAATACCAGAACCTTAGTTTTATTAGCATTCAAACGGAGACCTTTAATTTCACATTCCTCTTTCATACACGTGACTAATGCCTGCAGTTCTGCCTCTGATGGTGCAATAAGCACTGCATCATCAGCACACAGCAGACAATTTACTTTTATGTCACCCAATTTCACACCCAAACAGCTACCTTTCAGCTTCTGTAAACAGCTGTCGAGATACAGTATGAACAGCCAGAAAGACATGACACAACCCTGTTTTACGCCCGTTTGGACGCTAAACATGGGTGACAGGTCATGCCCTACCCGCACACAGGCTTTACAGTCACATTAAAGAGACTGCACATCCCTTAGCAATCGACCATCCACACCATACCCCGGCAACAGTTCCCACATTTTCTTCCCTACATCCTTATCAAATGCTTTCTCAAGATCCACAAAAGCACAGAAAATCTTCTGGTTAGCAGCCAGAAGCCTTTCCGTGATCATGCGGAGAGAAAACATTTAATCCGTGCATCCTCTTCCAGGTCTAAATCCGCATTGTGCCTCCCATAGAAATCTTTCCGATTTCTCTTGCATCCTTCGTGTTAAAACCTTCGAGTAAACTTTACTTGCTAAACTGGTCAAGCTGATCGCCCAATAGCACCCGCAGTCAAAATGTGAACCTTTACCTTTATATAAAGGCACAATGACTGCGGATCGCCAATCATCCGGGACATCCCCCGTCCACCAGCACAAATTGCACAGCAGATGAAAGCTGTCCCAGATGCGAGGCCCACCATAATTGACCATTTTAGCAGTAACTCTGTCTAGTCCCGCAGCCTTACCACATTTCAAACTTCAAATCGCACGTTCAATCTCTTTCATACTGAATACCTCAGTGTCATCGAGGTCCGGGTCTGGCGTACCAGTCACGGCGTCATCCCCGGATCCCTCACTAAGATCATCACACGCATACATTTCTCTATAAAATTCGCTCCATCGCTGCATGACGTCCGATTTTTCTGAGAGGACGTCATTAGTTCTCGAAAGCACTTTGTTCATTCTTAAGGCCGTCGCACCACTTCGGGTCCTTCCAACCTCTTTCCAGAAGAGTTTGGAGTTCTCCTTAAAGTTGTGCGACAACCTTTCATCCGCTTCCATTCTACACCTTTCACGCACTTCCTCAATCAGTGCTTTCGTGTGAACTTTCTGCAGCTTATATCTTTCTTTCATTTTTAAAGTAAGAGTGTAATAATAATAAAAGTTAAAGATATATACATATTACTTGAAGTTTAAGCGTTTAATTAGAAATAGTTTAGAAAGAACGGAGTCTCTTACTTCGTTATCATGGTTTTGCTAGTCCTGCATATTTTTATTAAGCCCCGACGCAAAAAGAGGGGTGTTATAAATTTGACCATTATGTGTGTCACCATAGCTATTAAACAGGTTAACCGATTTGGGTGCGGTTTTTTTTTTAAATTTAAAAGCATGTTTTCTAGCGGTGGTCCTTAGACGTGTATTATGCTTGCGTTGTATTTGTGCTTGCGTGCGTATGTGTATGCGTGAATGCCTGCGTGCGTGCGTGTCACTTTACTTTCTCCGTCCACGTAGCTGTACTATTATTATTATTTTGTGATTTTTCTTATATCTGTGATATGGATCTCATTTGTTATCCGAAATAAAGATTTATTATTATTATTATTATTATTATCTAAATTGGTTTAGCCGTTTTAAGGTCACCAGCTGTTTTGTCAGCTGCGGTAGGCTTCTTTTCGGGGTTTTTAAATTTTTAAATTTAAATTATTTCGATTCATATTTAATGAAACTAATTTTACGGATTTTATCACGTTTAATTTTAACTTTTTAATTCCCGATATTTCGCTTGCTTTACAGCACCCAAGGTGTGATGAATTTAAAACATTTCGTTTTATTTTCGTTCAAAAAAACTTATTTACGTTAAGCCAGTGTACTACTTTTGATATATCATTAGTCACTTTTATAAGTTAATGAATCGGTCTGGCCCACTATGAGAGGTACTGGAGCGTTTGGTTTATGTATTTTCGGTTACCCATACAACCTCAGTGGTTTGGCACATGATAGTATTGTCGAATTCATGTCGAGATTTAAGCTTTCGAAGTATTTATTTATTAAATCGCTAGTTGTTTTAAGCGTTTTAGTTGTAAGGTCTGTTTTATGTAATTTCGTCCGATAAAAGTTGTTGTATTTCAAAATTACATGCTGACGTGTCCATTATTACCGTAGCATTTCCTTTATCCTTGTGGAGAATTGTATGATCTGGTCTGTTGCGTAAGTTATTCAACGCTTTAAATTCATCTTTGGGAAGATTTGGTTTCGTTACTGATATCCGACGTATAGCCTCCAAATTCTCCTTACCGATATTCTTAAACGGACTATCTACTAAACAACTTTCTAATAAAAATAAATACGGTAAAATCCGTAAAATTAGTTTCATTTCATATGTAGTGTACGCGTAAATATAATAAAATATATTTATTTTTTAAAATCTGTTATGTTACTACACATAGCTTTAAATTTTAATTTTCATGTATTATTTATTATTTTACCCTTTAATATTCCAATATGATGGTTGAAGCATGTTTAAAATTCAAATTTATTCAGATAGGACATGCTGCTGGCTCTTAAGGTTGATGAGTTATTTATGATTTAACCCTATTTGAGTAATTCATATAGTAAAGCGTTACAAAATTTAAATATTTATTTTGAAAATGCTTTAGATGTCTGCCTTTTTCTTTTCCATATTGATAAGCTTGAAAATAAATGTACACACATACATGTGTATATTTACGATGCCTAACATTTAAGAAGTTACATTATTACATAAAATACAAGTATTAAAAAAATAAATGACCAAATAATTCGCATACGTTAATGAAAAGTCTTAAATATCTAAATATCTGTGAATTAAGATCATTATATTAAAGAAAAGCTCTTCAAACTAGGTAAGACACATTATTTTATTTGTTTACGTGGATTTTAACTAATTCATTTTCACTCCATTCTTCAAGTCTGCGTTGTGGGATTTATAATATATCTCCAATCTTAAGAAGGTTTGCTACCGACTAATAAATAGATTTAAAATTTTACTGTTTATATATTAAAAAATGCTTTCTTTAATTGGATATACCTACAATAGTTCTTTTAAAATTTAAAAATAAAAGCTAATGGTGTAACATTACAAAGAACTGAAGTAATTTAACATACTCGGAACATCGTGAAATACACGAGTGGGCTTAATTCAGTTTAGAAATAATTACGCTTCGGATAGGCACAAATGGGTTTTCATTTAGTAAATAAAGCCATATTGAGATAGTGGTTATTTTCAAGATTAAACTTAATAGCGGAATAAAAACAGTAAAGTGTCGTTAACAAAACAAAAAAAAACATGAATAATATTTCCCATGTTTCTTTATGGACAAAAATAACAATAAAATTACCCGTTAAACTTGTTATTAACTTTTAGAGTCTGTGTATCACTCTCTTACCGCAACTTACAGCGTAAGAGCATAAGTATAGTTATGGGCTATGAGACATTCCGGATTAGCTCTTAAGGTGACAACACATCTGTAACCTTCCTTGCTTGATATTGGTTGGTATACTTGTGCTACTTACATCAAGTGAACTGTTGCGGGGTTCATTTAATAGTCTAAAAGAAATCAAACGATCGCGAGGGTACAACAAAGAAAAATACAAAAGAATCGTAAAGCTTGGTTTCTTTATCGTCATAGTAAACGCATAGGTACAAAACGCATGGGTTCAAATCCGTATACGTTTTGTTCTGTCCGTGTCCTATATACCTACATATTAGAAAGTCCGTATATCGGTCAAAGCTTTCTATCCTATTCCAATCTTATCTCAAAAACGTCACATTATAAAAGTATATGTGCTAGCGCGTGACGCTATAAATATATTGTGTACGTACTTGAATTTCGGAAAAAAAATCGACGTGGTCAATATTCAGTAAGTTGGAAGGAAGTTCCTTATCGGACGGTACGAATTTGGCGGATGGGGCCTAGGCGAGAAAAAGAATAAGATTTTCTGTCACGACCACTTCTGACGTAGTGTAGACAGGGCGAGCGACCTGGGCGGCTAAGGAAGCGAGATGATCCATCTCCCTCGCACTTTTTCTTATCTTGCCATGAAAGAAATATTATTTTATTATAATTTATTTGTATTTATTAATCAATAATTAAATACGTTTATCAATAATAATATACTACAAAAGGAACTTCGTTCCAACCGAGTGTTCCACGACACTCACGCATCTTTTTTATCTCTTTCTTAAAGTTTTCTATACTGAATTATTTTTAACGACCGTAAGATTTATAATAATAATACATATTTGAAAAACTAATACATTTTATAAAATCGTTTAACCTTTCACGTCTCATTTCAAAATAACTCGACTATTATAGAAATGTAGATAAGGATGTTAATCACGATTTTGTTTAAAGCCCATCTACCATCTAGCTTTATTAAATTGATGGATCTGTTTAGTAATGAAAGTTTAATAAATCAGTAATGTATTTTCCCACACGACCCAATCGAGATTTGCTGGAAATTTCCAGTCACATATTACTCGATGTTAATAACTACCGACACTACTTTTCCAACGTCGCTCAACGCGTTTATACCAATATACTAGTATTTTAACTTTTTGGACCAAGTTAAATAGTTTATTCTTTATTTTTAAACGTGGTGATTATAATAAGTTCTATTTATTTATTTATTTATTTCTGATAATGAAACTTAATTTGTTAGTCTGGGTCCCATTTTAGTCTGTGGTTTTTAGGTTCATAATAGTGTGCGAATCATAACAAAAAAAAATTGCCAACTGTGTTACTTGTCATCGTAACACAGTTGTAAATGGTCGTAAATGGCGACAAAAAAAAAATATTGGGTTTGTAATTGTGAAGGTAATGGGCTAGCTACACACAGTTCTCATTTATACTTCGGGGATTGCATGCGGGACGCCGTGTAAATATGCATGTATGATTGTCAAAATAAAGTTTCTATAATAACAAATTACCAACCTATATCGCACGACTAACGCTTCTCATTGATATGTTGCTGACACTGATCATATAGGTTTCAGCGTGTGCAAGCCGTTATTAAATTAGAAGCGGGATATAGAACGATCTAAGTAGTAAACTCTATAAGTCATATCAATTTCTTCAATATACGCGCCAACACCACCGTCTTTACCATCCAAATAAAAAACGAACACAAAGAAGAAAACATTATTTAGGCGCCAAATAAATAACCTCGACATTGTTTTTCTCACATTAATTTAAAATGAATACACCACGATTTTCTATTGCCATTACAATTTAAAGGCTATAAATATTATATAGACTAAAAAAAGTTTATTTAGAAATCCCAAAGTTTGATAATTGTAAAAATTGTGTTCTAGTGCAATGACAACCTAGTACAAATAATACAGGTATATTGTACTGTATTTATTAGAAATTCTTAAATGAAACGTATCACTTCGTTGAATTAAATTAAATTAAATTTCTGATTTCTCTTTAAGTGATATATTTTTTATTGGCATTTTTAATAAAAAAAAAGTATATTATATTTCAGGGTATAAAGTATGACAAAATTTGTTGGCAGAATTGCCCGTTTACATTATTTATACTTTGTTGTACATTTTGTGTAATTTTTTAATTTTTTTTTATAGGTGAACGGTATCGTAAAATCCCTTAATTTGTTCTGTCAATTGAAATGTCATACAATAGCTTACTATCACACACTGTATACAATGCCTTACTATCACAAATTCTTGTCCATGTCTTGTAAATTATGTAACAAATACTCTCCTGCTCTTTCCGCTCTGCCAAAGTCGTAAACTATCACATGTGCCAAGAGCCAGGTGAAATCTAATTTTTCTTATGCAATCACCTGTATTCATTTTAAATGAAACTGAATTTTAAAATGACTCCAACCGTAGCAAAAAATTAAAACAAAAAGCTATGGAATAAAATTTATATAAAATTAACTGGAATGAATAAAATAAGAATCATGAAATCTTAATATACGTATATATAAATAATTCGTCAAGAAAATTTTGATTTCAACGCATATATTCTGGATTTTGTTATAGTTTTCAATTAGTATAGTGTGCGTTAATAAATACAAGCGGTCATAAAATTTACATACACACTTTATAAAAACGTTTATTTTCAACCTTGCTCACGACTGTGAAACGGCGAGTTTTTTTGTTCACCATACAATAATATATTATTTGGCAAAAATATCTTATTTGTAAAATTGAATCAAATTATTTTATTTATCACTTTTATACAAGGTTCCCCAGGAACCACTGGTACTGCTCTGTGGTACTGCTCTAAACATCTGTTTAGATATTTATTTAAAATATTATAGTATTAATTTTACAAATGCAATAAAATAACATTCAATGAGGTCATAATCATAATCATCATTACAGCCCATCACAAGTCCACTGTGCCGTTGAATGCAGGTGGCTCAGAACCAGTACGATCCTGAGCCACCTGCATTCAACAGCCTCCTCCATATCTAACAAGTTCGTCACTGTTACAAGTGTGGGTCACCTTACACTTCGCCTACCGGTACGATTTTATGTGGCCATATAGGATTTCCTAGAAAATTCATCTTCCAATTACAGTAGATTGTCATATTAAATTAAAACTCAACAATTCTCAAGAACTGAGGGTGTCTCATTCAAATTACACTGTACTTGATGTGAATTCTTTCATAATGGGATTTAATTAAAATCATGGTCTTACGTAAACATTTAAAATGCGTGAAAGATTAAAAGTCAGAGTATAATATAAGTAATTATAAATCATAATTATTAAAATTCTATAATAATTTTTAAGGCTTTTGTCATCCTTTTCTTCTTTATCAGCCATTAAAAGTCCAAGCTGGTCATGAACTTCTCCGGTTGTAAGGAGGATTTGTGTCAATTATCACGCTTAATGATCGCAGCAACAAGCTTCTCGTACCTTGGACTACTCCCCATCAACTCTTGGGGTATTACTTGTACATGTTTTGTATTTTATAGGAATTTTTTATAGTACAAAAGAATCAAAATGCAGGTGCACTATGGTAGAGTCATGCTGCAGCTATATTATGGCTAAAATAAATAAAAAGGGTTGTTTTGACTGGGATAGCACCATGCTCGCAAAGAATAGCAGTATAAAACAGCAGAGTAATGCTACTGAGTTTCGTATAATAACTGTAGAGAACGAGAGATCCTTTTTACTGGTAAGGAGGCATTTCATCTTTGTCCTCAGGGGTTGCAACGCATCTATATTTTAATTTTTAATCAAGTATAGATGTAGACGTCTATGGGCCAAAGCAAGTTATACCATCAGGTGGACTGTGTGCTCATTTGTCACCCTTTAGTCAATAAAAAGCCACATTTTGTTTTGCTGTTGTTATTTGAAACCACCCACTAGACGGAGTGACGACTTGGTAAGGGATGCAGACGACTTGGAAGTCAATGGATGTAGGTGGCTCAGGAGCGTGCTTTGTGGCTTAAATTGGGGGAGGCCTATGTTCAGCAGTGGACTTGAGAAGGGCTGCAATGATGATAATGATGGTAAGAAAGATGCTGCTGCCCTGGTTTATTTTTCTTGTGTCACCTCTTTCAAGAGTCTTTATGTGGTATTTGATATTTTTACCCCTCTAATACACGGGGATAAATTGATTTATGGAATAAAACACTAAGCTTAACCATTTCAGCTACAGCTCTTTATTTTTATCAATTCCTCAAATTTATATCATCATGATATACAGTAACAAATAGCTCAGACATTCAAAACAATGAATCAAAAATAAACGACGTAGGTTGGAGTAATTTTCAAATCAGTTGTTTGTTCTTGTTTGTTTCCTAATTCATTTATATATGCAAGAAACATTTTGTTCTATATTCGATTCGGTACATTTTTCACTCTCATAAAACAAGTGACAAACTCGATAATTTTCTGAAGGCAAAATTTTGTTTTTGATTTGTCGATGTCATTTTATTCCAATTCCAGCAAATTCTGGCACGGCTATCAGCTTTATTGTTGTCCGTGTATTTTTAGGAGTAGATAAAATTTGACACCTGTATTAATTTCATACCTTAAAAACGTACTTAATATTTTTGTAATAATAAAACGCAATATCGATTTCAATTAAATTTGATCGAATAATCAATATATTATTACGAGTCCAAAATAATGATTTGTAGTTGATTTAACTATATTTTATTGCATGACTTAAGCGAAAGCGCAAGGTATGTTCTACTATCGCCTAAAAATTAAAATTACAACGTTTTATCGAATTAAATCGTATCTAGTAAACATATTATACATAAAAATGATATAAAAAGCACATTGTTAGAAAGATAAATGATTGTTAAACTTATTAATATATTTTTCAAATCGATTAATTGCTATTTTTTAATAAAAAAGGGGTTTTAGTGGCTTATGGTGTAGATTTATCATGTCCCCAAGGCTTGTAAACACGATAACTTTTGAAAATATCAATTGTTTAACTCAATCTATTTTTTAATCTCTTCATCTATCATGTGGGAAGCCACTGAATGTAAATGGCAGTGTAATTTTGTTTTGTTTAGCTATAATTAAATTTTTTCGGCTCCAAAATGGCGAAATTTTCGTTGATTTGGTAGCCTTGTATGTAAATTATTTCTGTAAATAGGGAGCTACAGCCACAGAGTACTTTAATCACTCACTCAGTTCGGCGTCAGTCGCCGTCGTGAGTGGACATTATTTCGGTTGTTTGGAGCGGCTCAAAAAGATCGCTGTACAAATACACAATATTCGGATAACCAAATTTCTTAAATACTTGATTATAATAATAATAATAAGAGATTTTTAATTACAATATTTTAAAAGCACTGAATAAATAATAGTAGTACGTAATAAAAGTAAGTAGTATCAATGTTTTTGTCATGGGTGACATTTTCATGGTTTTTGAGGGTGTTGAAACCGATAGGGTTGTCGAAATGTAAATCCAAGATGGCGGCCGCTACAGGTATCAATGTTTTCATCATGGGTGTCATTTTCATGGTTTTCGAGGGTGTTGAAGCCGATAGTGCTGTCGAAATTTAAATTCAAGATGGCAGCTGCAATGGGTATCAATTTTTTCATCTTGGGTGTCATTTTCATGGTTTTCGAGGATGTTAAAGCCGATAGTGCTGTCGAAATGTAAATCCAAGATGGCGGCTGCAATAGGTATCAATTTTTTCATCATGGGTGTAATTCTCATGGTTTCGAAGCCGATAGTGATGTCGAAATATAAATCCAGAATGACGGCTGAATTAGGTACCAACTTTTTCATCATGGGTGTCATTTTCATGGTTTTCGAGAGTGTTGAAGCCGATAGTGATGTCTAAATGTAAATCCAAGATGGCGGCTGCAATGGGTATCAATTTTTTTATCTTGGGTGTCATTTTCATGGTTTTCGAGGGTGTTAAAGCCGATAGTGCTGTCGAAATGTAAATCCAAAATGGCGGCTGAAGTAGGTACAAATTTTTTCATCATGGGGGTCATTTTCATGGTTTTCGAGGGTGTTGAAGCCGACATGGAAGCCGGAATGTATTTAAACTACTTTAAAAAATTCTGTATAATCATGTAATATGTAATTTTTTTAATGTGCTTAAGGCATGCCCAATTGGATTTACCAATTTTAAAATATTTTTTATTTATTTTTATTTAAAATTTCATATACACATGTGGTATATAGTCGGACTTAATGCCAAAGGCATTCTCTACCATTCTTGGGATGATGCAGAGATAGAATGAAGTAGGTGTAATAAAAAGTTAATGGTAATAAAAATAAAATATATATATAAAATAAATTGTAATAAAAATAATAAGATAATAAAAATCTATAATACTTAAGTATAATATATATATATATATATATATATATATATATATATATATATATATTATAAACTTAGTTATTAATTAAGTGTTCCCGAACCTTCATCTTGAACGCGTAACGATTGTTAGCCGTCCTGATTTCGAGAGGTAGTGCGTTCCAAAGAAGAATATATTGAATGTGGAAAGAAGAATGAACAAGTCCAGAGCTATGGGAGGGACATAGGAGAAGAAGGTTGTACGTAGAGTGGAGGTTCAAAGCAACTGAAAGTAAGGAGATAAGTAGGAAGGGGAAGTTGGAGACATCAGGGTAGAATAAAGGATAGTGAGTGCACGCAAACTACGGCGTTGACAAATATGTAACCATTTTAATTGAAATCGATACGTGGATACATGGTCATACTTGAAATTAATTGAATGCAGTTATTCAGAAGACGGTCATATTTATTGAGAAGTCTGCATTCAGGTCGAAATAGCACACATCACCATATCGATTAGCGGAAAAATTAAACTTTGCACAAGCGTTGTTTTGATTGCAGATGGTAGAATTTTTTTAAGCGATAGAGAGAACGCAGGGTACCGGTAACTTTGTGGCTAACGGTTGTTGCTTGGTCTATCCAACTCAAGGTAAGTAAGTAAGGTAAGGTTGGCAACATCGAAGATATGATAAAAACCAATCCAGTGCTTCGGGTGAGACCATAGAAAAGGAAAGAATGGAAATTAGAATGTCATGACTGATGGTATTAAAAGCATTCGAGAAGTTAACTAAAACCAACACAGTGACTTTAGTGTCCTCTATGCCTGCCCTAATATCACCAGTTATTTTCAGGAGTGCGGAAACGGTGCTATGACCGGGCCTAAAGCCAGACTGCAAGGGAGAAAATTGAAAGAGATCAATGTCGGGACGAGTTAAACCCATTAAATGTTTAACAGTAAGACAGTAAGTAATCTGGTGATCAAGAGGACTGTTGGAGACAAAATGAAAATTAATATCATCCAGACAAATCGTCCTCTGAAACTCACAACGGTGTCGTTTGCCGATACCTATGATTCCAAGGAACTTCCAGATATTAGCAGAGGAAGAAGATGAGATGTTTCTAAGAATAAATCGGCGTTTGGCGTTGCGTATCATCTGATTGCACTGGTTCCTTGCAACTTTATAAAGATTCCAATTCTCATCTCATCGCAATTCGAACCCCAATCATCATTCATGGCGCAGGTGGACGCTTGAGCTTCACTTTTTTAATGGGAGCATGTACATCATATAACCTAAGGATAGCTTCATTCAAAGCCCCAACCTTTTCGTTCACAGTGGGTGCAGAAACCACGCTGTTCCAGTTTATTTTGGATGCATCTCATCCCATATAAAGCTTTTAAACATCCAAACGACCAAAACAACGAATGTGTAGAGTTTTAGTTGGAGGTTTAGGAGGTTTTAAGACGTAAGAAAGGAAAATGAGGTCATGATAGGAGAAAGCAGGTGCAATGTGTCGACCGTGGGAGAAGACAAGAGAAGGAGCAGAGGTAAGGATTAAGTCAAGCCAGGTATCCTTTACATCAATATTGTGGTGAGTGGCTTGTAAAGGTAAAATGTAGAGGCCAACTGACTAGACATGTTCACTAAAGTGACGCACTTATATACGTGTAAAAATACAAACATACTTCTAAATTTTTTTTTTAATTTTATTAAATTTTTTTTTACTATTTTCTTTGGTATCGATCACATGATGAATATTTTTATATGTTGTAATAATTTTATTATATGTGGCTCACGGACTATGAAATATAAGGCGAGCGCTCGGTTATATTCGCCCACAGCGTGAAAAAATGAATAACATACGAGCTTAATGGGTAAAACATTTAAAACTGCGACAGCGTAAAACAGCTTTTGAAAAGTGAATAATTATTTTTTACGTTAATATGAACTTAAGAGTTAACAAGTTTATAAGTTTTGACAATTTAAGTTTTCTAAACAACTTTAAATCGTTATATGTCCTTAATGGCCTTTAAAAATTGAAAATTATTAGAGAAACTTGAGAAGATGATTTTTAGAGACCTATTCAATGGTACCCACTTGATATAGTTCGTCGACTTAAATTTTTTCTTGCTCACAGTATGCCGTCTGGTTGTCACCATATTGAATTTTGATTACTGTCTTGTCTTTAGTGACGTAAGAAACATCAAAATCGGCGCACGCATTCGGTCTCTCGGTAATATATATAGAGTGAGAAACACTACCCTCCTTTGCGTCGCGCAGTCTGGTAATAAAATTAAACCAAAAGAATTGCGCACATTTTATAATAAGACAGGGCTCTATCTTTTTATATCCGCGCAATACACCAGACACGTGTCATTAACTTTATTCTCTCACGAGTTTAGTCTCAACGTGAATCTTATCTTGTTGGAAAAAAGGAAAATTGAGATATAAAACGCAGCGATAAAAACCCTAATAGAGAAAAGCGGAGATGGAGATCTAGGAGATTAACTTTATATTAAATGTATTCATATTTATGTATATGTTGTTCGTACGTAGAACCAAACGTTAAAATATTACTCATTTTTGTGTATTTAGACATAAGTCAGTAAGAAATATTAATATACGTATCTAAATTTGTGGATTATAAAGATGTAATACAATGGAAATTATGATGTATTTAATTTACCTTATATATGTATATGTATATATATATATATATATATATATATATATATAATTAACAAATATAGGTACAACATAAGTACTTGACAGTAAAGTTGCTAGTTCGGGTGACAAGTCGATGGATGCAGGTGGCAGGATACCGCGGGGAGTAGGACTGTATGATAATTAAGTTACTTGGTTTTTTTTATATTATAGTTTTTAAATATAAAGTTTATAGAACGAAGTTAAGCTGCCTATTTGTAGTCGGCTAAATTGAGATGTGTTCGCACCTTGGCTTTTACCAATAACATATTTGCCTTATATATATATATATATATATATATATATATATATATATATATATATATATATATATATATTCTCATCCCCCTCACTCATTCCCCTTTAAATAAATACTAGTTACACATGCATAAAATGTTTTATTACATTATACGTTTTTATTGGTTATTTTGCGTTATATAATGTTGCTATGTTTTGTCTAAATGACTGATCAAAATTGAAGGCCATTTTACAAATGATGGCATTCCATCTTAATATTGAAATCAACGGATCTGCACTTTGATTCTTAAGCAAGGATGGTTGTATGTAGGTTTCTATGGGTCAGATCCTCCACGTACCATCAGGTGGACTGTGTGCTCGTTAGTCCCACCGACTTTTATAAGTTTTATTCTATCATCTATTTATTAAAGACGAGCTTAATATAGAAAAACTTAATGTAATGTTTGTTAATAATGGATGGCGCATTATAGTAGGTACTCACAAATTTGTTACGGTTAATTATTTAGTAAAGCCGTTGTAGCTCAGATGGTTACGGCTCGCTGTTAATTTCACATTTTTACCACGTGGATTGATTCAGAAATGCAAACACAATTTCCCGTAAATACACTGCGCATGTGCACGTTTACCTTTATTCGTTAAAAAGGTTAATACAGTGAACATGATTGACGATATCATTTTAACTATTCAACATCCGTTACCGTTAACGTTATAACCTATGAAGTCCACTGCTGAACAAAGATTACTTCATAAGGAAGATTCATTTATTTTGTTTTATTTCGGTAATCTTGTTAACAACATATCGCTGAAACTTCCAGTGACTAATCAGACGACACTCGTGTTGGGAATGACCCGCTACTTCCCTAAAGGATTACAAAAGTGAGATTACAAAAATTTAACCTCTAGAGAATTTGTAATTAGTACGTGTATATTAAGGAGCGTTTGAATGTGAGTGTAGGATTCTTGTTGTATGTATGATTTGGGGGGGGGGGGTGTATGTGTTGGTGGATGAAGAAAGCATAAGTAAGAATTTGCCTTGCAAAATAAATTTTTACTGATCAAATATGAAAGACGGCAAACTGTTAGCCTGTTACCTGTAAATGTAAGAGGTTGATGAGTTAGATTTCAGACATTTCTATTTAAAAGATTTCAACCTCGTCATAAGTAACTGTAAATACCAATTCATTAAAGTTTTTTTGCATATATTCAATTGCATAGGATATATTTTAAGTATTTTATTTTATTTTTTTATATTATATATAAAAGCAGACTGACATGGGCACTGTCTAATAGCAAAGACAGTAGCGTGGTTCAAAACTGGTATGAGGAATTCGTCAGTTATTTTTGTATGTATTCTTTCATATACAAATGGGAACGGAAAGCAAAAAATATATACTTTGTTATTTTGTTCTAGGAGAGTTATAAACGAAGAGTCATTAACTTTGTCGGTTATCCTTATACCGAAAAGGACCCCCCTAGGCTACTTTCCTATCTAGCGCTCAACATAAGGAAAATATTAATGGCTTATACTTCTACCGTAAAGGCTGGTGTATTTTTCTGGTAAAGGGAAAATTGAGGCATACAATCGGAGATAAGTAAAGGGATAACGACGGGATATATGAATACAATAATTCATTTTGTAAAGAAATAGGGTGTGTACATAATATAACGATCAACAGGTATGCATTAACTTTATAATAACTTTTTAAAAATTGCTTTTTAAAAATAAAATACACTATTACTTTATAGTAGGTACAAAATACTAGCCGCTGATTTTATTTTTTTCTATATTTTCGGTTGAATAAAAAAAAGAAAATGATTGTCAGCTGATTTGAAATTTTAATCCCGTAAATACATTTATTAATAATCTTTAGTGATTTCTTAAGCTTACGTGAACATCGGGAATATAAAATAAGTTAATATACGCGATAAAATCCATAGAAACTAGTATCATTTAAATGAAATTTTAGTATGAAAAATTAAAAATATACAAATATCATGATTATTGTACTATGAATATAGAGAGTATACACATAAATTTTTATTACGTTGAAGTGACAGACAAGCTGACAGCCCACCTTATGGATCATAAGAGGCTACTCCAGCCATGGACACATGCAGTTAAATTTATATAAAAAAGTGACTACATGCGCCGAGGCGTCTAAGACGGAATGCTTTACAGTCTAAAGTTAGGTAAACTGACTCACTATCCATCAGATCGCAACACAGCAGTGCAAACACTTTTGTGAGTCGGCAGTTCTGACCACTATCTGGTGAAATCTGTATCGTGATATTTTCCCCCTGATTACGAGTCCCAAGGTGTTCAACGAATATGGCAGTATAAGTCAGCTGATTGGGATGAAATACGCCATTTTTTTGCATCCTATGCGATAACCTATGTGTCGCGTCAAGCTATAAACTATTTTATTCCCTTCTATGATGCCCCCATCGGTAACAAAACTCACCTATGGTTTAACGCTGAATGCGCCCAAGCTGAAAAGTGCAAGCATTTAGCGTACCTATACTGGGTTAACGCTCGACACCGCAAAACTCCGGACATTAGCTCCAAGAAGAGAACTTTCAGGCGCAAAACTCTCTGCTAGACCATCCGGCACTAGAGCTTTTTTTTCTCTCGCTAAAGCGGTCAAAACTAACTTCTGTCGGCCTACACTGCCTCCGCTGGTAAAACCAGATGGCACACTGGCGCATACAGCTAAAGAGAAAGTGGACTTGTTCGCGTCTCTCTTTGCCTATAATTCATGTCTAGACAGTGGTAACAACATTCCAGCTAAATTAGCTTACTGCAGGACCTCGATGTCGGAGGTCCGTATCACAAATAAGGAGGTTGTTAAAACCTTGCGGCGCCTAGACTTAAATAAAGAGAGATGGTATCCCAGCTATAGTTCTAAAGGCTTGTGCACCTGAGTTGTCTCCTGTGCTGACACACTGGTTCTGCCTTTAATTGAGGACTGGAATAGTGCTAAAATCCTGGAAGCTGGCCAACGTGTAGGAGTGGGAGGAATGGAATTATTCCATTCCTCCCACTCCCTTCCACCATCGGACTTACCACGCATTCGAATCAAACGGTTTGCTACATCGTTCATCATGCGTACAGTAAAAGAGTGGAATCCGTAGCAAGTATCTGTGTTTCCATCCATTTACAATGTGGTTGTCTTCAAGGCAAGAGTGAATAGACTTACTATTTCCACGTTCATTATTGTGAAATTGTTTATGGTCCTTCCTTACTTAAAAAAAACGTGCGCTTTACCATCTTAGGCTACATCACCACTTACCATTAGGTGGGATTGTAGCTAAGTGCTGGCTTAGAATACAACAAAAAAAGAAATTGGTCTCCTAGGCGAAAATGAAGTCCTACCATCAAGAAAATTCTATAAAAATGTTTAGTTCGTTAAATTTTAAAAAGAGTATAACAATGACTAAAAAAATAAATACCAAGCACAAGACGGGACGGACCCGAAAAACATTGCAAGTTTATAAGAAATTAAAATTTAATTCTAATAGCTGAAAACGTCGCTCTTGAATATGACCAAAACTTACAATATTTGAAGTTTCAAGCAAAGTAGGCCAGTAGGCCGCCCGTTTATGAAGTTATTTATACAAATTTGTTTACACTTGACAAGATAGCAATTCATCCAGCTGCCTTCGTCAATATTTAAATTTTGATAATATTGGAATAACAACAACTCTATATACTCTATGTAAATATAAGAAAAACTCATTTAACAAGGAAAAAACTATTCAACATTAAAATTTACGGATCTTTATCTCATATTACATAATTACAATTTACTTTATAATCAGGCTATCGCAAAGCTGATAGTTAAGATAATGTTTAGAAGACTACTAGAACGTCGTGGACGACGGATGAATGAGGCATCTCCTTTTCGTATTATTGTTGAAAGCAGCCAATACTAGTCTTTGCAAGCATTTCTAGAGAACTACAATCGTGAGGCAACCCAATTAGCATTCTAAAGTCAATATTGAACGCGTAAGTCATTAAGATGTTTACAAGTTCAGCTAATTCAAAGAGTGCAGGCTTAAAAATATGCAGTATGAGGGCAAATGTTTTCGTCTTTTGTACAATGTGCAAACTTTAGAGTAAACATGTTGCACCTTACTACCAATGTCCTACTTTCACGCTCAATATTCAGATCTTCATAGAGGTCATAGAGTGACAAAATGCCATAAGTTATCAAATTTTGTGACTATATTTAACGTTGTTCCTCTTAGTATACATGAGGATTTAGTATTTTTCACAAATTTTTGTTATGATCTTAAGTTCCCTAATTTGCGGGCTTAACGAATCCGAATAATTCATATTCAGATGTACTGAGTTTGGCAATCAATTCATTTATGTACATATTAAAGAGCCGTGGTAAATTTAGATCTCCTTGTCGCACCCCGCTTTCCAACCTATAATCATTTAAGTAGATCCGCCCATCAAATGTTTGGTTTTATACCCAAGCTCTTATATTTTATGATTTCCAATAGTAATATTTTTATGATGCTTTTCTAAGCATCTACTTCCAAATTTTAATTAGGCCAACATTTCGTTATCTTTGTTTTCCTCGTAAGAAATACAATTGTTAAGAGAAAATATAATAAAGCATCAAAGATTTAATGCGGAAGAATGAAAGAAAATAAAAAGGAAATAATTACACAAACAGTGACTACGCCATAATCTACATATTTTTCATAAATGTTTATGAAATAACATTAGACGTTACCGAACGTGATGAAAAGGGTTCGCCCTCTGCGTTTATCGTGACGTGCGCGACTGATGTTTTTCAATGTGACCCGTTTCGTGCCTTTTAAGTAGTTAGAGCAGTGGTATATCTTAACTAATTGTAGATAACCATTTTCATCCATTACAGCCTATAAAAGTCCGCTATTGAACATAGACCTCCCCCAAAAATTGCCTCGTGATACGGATTTTCGCCATAGTTGCCACGCTTGGCCAGTAGGTTAGCAATCGCATTTTTTATTATTACGAGTTGTTATCAGGAAGATGCTGCTGTCTGTCTCCTATTTCAGTTTCCCTCTGTCGCCTCTTTCGACACCCATTGGGTGATATGAGTTAGTGGATATTCTTACACCGCAACTACTAACTCTATTGTAGATAACATATAATAGAAAATAATTAAAAACTAAATTCTGTTTTGATTGTGAGTTTTTAAATCTAAGAAAACAATGAGACTGCGATAGAACTTAAACAAAATTATATAAAAATAAATATTTATGTATGTATGGATCGTGCACAGAAAAAAATTAAATTGAAAATAAAAACTACAAAAATTTTATGGCGGATTACTTATAGGACTTATATCACTGATAGTGCTCTAACAGCAGTTCACATATGTGCCTCGGCTTGAATTCTTCTAATAACTATAATTATAAATATAAATAAAAAATTAAACTAGAAATTTAATTATCATATAGTCCTACTTTAAAATTTCTGAGATGTTGCAGATGTTCATGGGTGGTAGTGATCACTTATTATGATGTGAGTCAAATATTCATTAGCTCCTTTCCAAAAAAAGGGCCAGTACAATTTTAGAGTTGATGCATTTAAATGCACACGTAACCTTCTTAACTCTAATTTGCTAGTGTTTATAAGCTACAGTCTCCCAGTCTCTACTGCCTCATTCTGATAGTTCGATGGTATGGCAATCCGACACTGCTGGAGAAAGAGCAGTCGCAGAACGAATAATTTTACGTACCTTCCGACGGACAGAGATGAAAAACAGCCATCTTTCTGATTCCAAGCTGCTATTAACAATTTCTTGACAGAAAAATCCAAAACTAATATGCTCGACCCGGAAATCGAACCCGGAACGAGGCAAAAAGCTATGGTACAAGTTTACAGGAGGCATCTACTATTGGGTGAACTGACAGTTCATGCAAATACTAACCAATAAGAAAGTTATCTATATAGTATATAGTCTTGTGTCTCTTGTGTTGTCTTATGTCTGGTGTATCTTGCATATAGCCTTGTGAATATTTACTAAATAGGTTATTAATATTGTGGGAAGACCGCAACCATAGCTGTTATTTATTAGCTGAAAGTTCGGTGCTGAATTATTGACAATTATAATCAATGTTTTGTTTAAATATTTTAATTTTTTTTATTTGATTTTTAAACATTGATGAAAATTACAGGAATAATTGAGGTGTTATTTGAAAATGTATCATGTTAAAGGAGATGAAGTAATGTGTAAATAAAATAGTCTTATTGTTTACACATTACTTCATGTCCAAAAAAGAATATCCATTAATTTGGATATTTCTATTTCAAAAATTTATATAATCAATTTTTGTCGGACGATTATTTTTATACCGACTTCAAAAAGGAGACGGTACTCAATTCGACTGTTTGTTTTTTATGTGTGTTACCTCATAACTTTTTATTGGATGAACTGATTTCGATAATTCTGTTTTATTTGAAAGCTGGTTCTTGACATGTGGTTCCATATAAATTTGATCAAGGTCGGACCAATAGTTTCGAACTATTTTTAATAATTTCTATTGAAGTCTGTTGTACAAACTTTTTATTTTTAAATTATTGATGAAACAACTTTTATGATTTAATTGGCTTTGATATTAATTTACGTTCTTAAAATTGATAGTATTTATACTTGCAACTTTAGTTTTACTTTAAAGTTACTATTTATTGTAATAAAAAATAAAAATAAAACCTTTACTCGAAAAGGAAAAGCTTTAGCTTACTTAAAGTATACAACCTCAACAAACAACTTTGCAAGTTACAGTAGACATTACGTCGCATTTTATGAACAGGCCTGCTTCATTACTCATGATGTTTTGCTGCACTGGCGATGTATTTTTTAGTTTATTGTACAATACAGTTAAAATACATAGTAAAATTTTTACCGCTTACAACTGCAAATTCATTTTTTTAACTTTTGCATTATGAACTATAAACAAAAATAAAACATACTGGCTGAGAAGAAACTATGCTAAAGAAAATAAGTAAAAAAAGGAAAAGAAGAAAACAAAAAAGGATCGTGACTGACGTTATCGGTTGCGTGCATGGATGTATAACCATATAATATTTTAAAATCGTTTTAAAATAAAACAAATTCAATACTAAAACATAAAATTTTGTAAAACAACGCTACATACTTTGGATATTATAATATCGTCATCCCATCGAGTTCAAGTTCTATCGAAGTCCTTACAAAGATAACTATACTTATTCTTCTTATTGAAGTCTGAGTAGATTTTACATGAAGTGAGTCGCTACTCATATCATAAGAAGTTGCTTGAAATTATAAGCAGTATGACAAGTAATGTAATGTTTAATCAACGAATACAATATTTCTTATTCCAAGGACATTTACAACATATTATGAACATTCTATCATTAAAAAAAATTCTTTAAGCTTGGGAATTCATATTAAACTGAACTTCAGCATATTATACAGAAACATTACCCATAAAATTTAATATAATTTAATATTTGTTATTTGTTAACGTTTCGCTGAGCTCACAAAAGAATTTTCTTTTCTTTGGGATGCTACATCTCATTTAACTCCACTTTCTTATTTTTGCAAGTTGAAAATCAAAAGCGAGAAAACCAACAGTTTATAATTGGATCACGGACGATCCTGATATAAGTTCTTACAAAATAAATAGGTTACTAAAATATGTATAAATCACAAGGTTGGTAATAAAGTTACGGCAAAGGTGTTTTTTTTTAATTCTTGATGGTAAGTGGATTTTACAGCGCATGAATACATTTATCCTCAATTAGGAATCAAAATGTAGATGCATTGTCACGCAAAGGATCTTTAAATTCTAGCAGCAGGCTCTCTACACTCACCGTTCACAAAACAGCAGCATTAAGCCGCTATTTTAAGCTGTCATTCTGTGAGAGGGTGGTATTTCTCCATCTGAGCTGACCCATTCGTGGTACAACCATAAAAGTGACCAGTAACGAACTACAATGAATACTGTGCTAAAGATGCACAATGAGAAGATGCTGAATATTTCCCGTGCATGTCGTAAAAGAAGATAGGGAGTCAGAATCAGAGTATGCGCAGCAGCATTTTCCTGAAAACAAACGAAAGTTATAAAAAATACGGTTGTTAACATGCCTGTCAAGCGTGGTGGCTCTTGCAATCCTTTCCCCTATGAGACGACCTATACGGAAGCCTGTGTTCAGTTGTGAACTTTCAATAGAATGTAAATTCAAACAGCACAAATTCTGTACTTTTATTTCAGTATGTATATTTTTCACAAGACTTCTTTATTGAATAAATTATTTTATGTAATTATTAACTACTTTTTATAACATGGTTCAGAATTCTATCAAGAGAAGCACTATTAAAAAAAAGAAGAATAATAATAAGACGGTTAAAGTGAAATGTACAACGCACATAGGCGAGTCAGGGAATCGCAGGAAAAGCTTCAAATATTCTCCAGTATAAGTGTGTAGCAGCTCTTATCGATAAGCAGTTCGAATACAACTAGAATCCGAGCCCTATTTCACTTGATTCAGTGAAGCAAATATGTATCGAGTGAACGACAGATAAAGGTTTACGTTACATTATATCGTTTCGGGTGTGAAGCACGCGCGTTGGATGAGGGGGATCAAAATAATTTATCAGTCAAACGACAACTCTCTTCGGTGGTAGAGCCCTGCACCAGTTTTTTGCTGTTGCACGTATGGGCCGGCTCGAGCCGGGTTGGTACCACGACCTCACAGAATACCGGCGTGAAGTAGAGGCTCTGCTTCTGCGTTTCGTCTGGTGAGTGCAGGTGGCCGGAGGCCCAATTCCCCCCCCCCCCCCCATCAACATGGTAGCGGAATTAGACAATAGACTACCCCAGGAGGGTACCAGTACCCCTGGAGAATCCCTCGCTGAGCATCCACGACCATGTTATTCCAATCCTGAGCGTGGGTGCTCAGGCTGCCCCGCGTATTCTGGGGGGGGCAAAATTCCGCTCAAAAACAAAACTGCTCAGGGCAAGCTGAGCAACAATACCAAGGCGACCCCTGCCACGCTATCCGTGAATTTCTGCAACATCAGGGGACTTCACTCTAACCTAAACGCCGTCCACTACCATCTCGAGACGGCGAAGCCGGCCTTGCTCTTTTTGACCGAGACGCAGGTTTCCTCTCCGACTGATATTTCGTATCTCTCCTACCCGGGGTACAAATTGGAGCACTCCTTTGTGCCTCGGGCTGGAGTTTGCGTGTATGTTAGAGAGGACATCTGTTCTCGACGCCTCGGCAGTCTTGAAGGTTCGGACCTGTCCATCCTTTGGCTACGCGTAGACAGCGACGACCATCCGCGCGTCTACGGGTGCCTCTATAGGTCCCATAGCGGTAATGCCGAAACAGACCGACTCATCGACCACGTCCAAATGGCTACAGATTCCTTGCTACAACAGGTCCCATCCGCAGAGATCGTGATCCTTGGCGATTTTAACGCCCACGTGTAACCGATCATGCGGGGAGATCTGTTTATGACTTTGTCTTGGCATATGGCCTGACACAACTGGTTACTTCGCCTACGCGGATTCCAGATGTGGAGGATCATACACCTTCCCTGTTGGACCTTCTGCTGACCTCTCATCCGGACGGATATCAGGTTTCCGTCGATGCCCCTCTCGGCTCTTCGGACCATTGTCTGATCCGGAGTATGGTGCCACTCACGCTCCCTTCGCGGTTGCGTTCTGCAGGTTGCCGCCGTGTTTGGCATTACAGGTCGGCGGATTGGGACGGAATGCGGTCTTTCTTTGCATCCTACCCATGGGGGCGGGTTTGCTTCTCGCCGGATGATCCCAGTGCTGTTGCTGACTCTGTCACTGATGTGGTGCTACAGGGAATGGAACTATTTATTCCATCATCTGTGGTACCCATCGGAGGCAGATCTCAGCCTTGGTTTGGTCGCTCCTGTAAGACTGCATTGCGCAGTAAGCAGGAGTGTTATCAAGCCTGGGCTGCAGCTTCGGTGACTCGGGATGTAAACACCAGCACACTTAAAAAGAAGTATAACTTCGCCTCCAGGTCCTTCAAAAGAGTTATTGCCAAGGCAAAGTCAGAGCACATAGGCAGAATTGGCGAGAAACTAGTTCGCCTTCCTTCGGGAACCCGTGCATTCTGGTCTCTCGCCAAGGCTGTCCAAGGGAATTTCTGTAAGCCATCACTACCATCTCTGCACAGGGAGGACGACTCACTGGCCCAAGACGCAAAAGACAAAGCCGACCTTTTAGGCTCCCTTTTTGCGTCCAACTCGACTCTTGATGACGGGGGGAAAATACCGCCGACCATCCCGCGGTGCGAGTGCTCCATGCCGGATGTGCTATTCTCACAGCGCTCAGTTCGCAAAGCACTTCTCTCCCTGGACATCCAGAAGTCGAGTGGGCCTGACGGAATTCCCCCAATTGTGCTGAGGACGTGTGCTCCGGAGTTGGCACCGGTCCTAACGCGTCTTTTCCGGTACTCCTACTCCCAAGGCGTAGTCCCGAATTCATGGAAGACAGCTTTTGTCCACCCGATCCCTAAAAAAGGCGACCGCTCAGACCCGTCCAACTATAGGCCTATCGCGATCACCTCCTTGTTCTCCAAAATAATGGAATCCATTATTAACTGCCAGCTCATCCGGTACCTTGAGGATCACCAGCTGATTAGTGACCGCCAATACGGTTTTCGTCGGTGTCGATCAGCTGGTGATCTTCTGGTCTACCTGACCCATAGATGGGCGGAGGCAGTAGAGTCCAAGGGGGAGGCGTTGGTCGTTAGTCTGGACATTGCGAAGGCCTTTGATCGGGTTTGGCACAAAGCGCTTCTTTCAAAGCTGCCTTCCTATGGGCTTCCCGAGAAATTGTGCAATTGGATCACCAGCTTTCTTGCAGATCGGAGCATCAAGGTCGTTGTAGACGGTGCATGTTCTGACTACAAGCCTATTAATGCTGGTGTTCCACAAGGCTGTGTGCTATCACCAACGCTGTTTCTTCTGCATATCAATGATATGTTGCTAACTGGTAACATTCATTGCTATGCGGATGACAGCACTGGTGATGCTCTATACACCGGCCGGGCCAATATTTCTCGGGAAAACGTCGCCGAGTACCGGAACAAACTTGTGTCTGAAGTCGAGTCTTTGCTGGACAAAGTCTCGGATTGGGGGCGACTAAATCTAGTCCAGTTTAATCCTCAGAAGACACAAGTTTGCGCGTTTACCGCTAAAAAGAACCCCTTTGTCGTATCTCCTCAGTTTCAAGGCACTCCCCTTCTTGCCTCAGCCAGTATCGGTATCCTCGGAGTCGACATATCGAGTGACGTGCAGTTTCGTGGTCACTTGGAAGAGAAGGCCAAATTGGCCTCTAAAAAGCTTGGCGTGCTCAGCAGAGCGGGACAGTATTTCATGCCGGCACACCGCCTGCAACTTTACAAGGCGCAGGTTCGGCCTCACATGGAATACTGTTCCCATCTCTGGGCAGGGGCTCCCCAGTGCCAGCTCCTTCCACTTGACCGCATCCAGCGCAGAGCGGCTCGAATCGTCGACGACCGAGCCCTTTCCGATCGGCTCGATTCATTGGCACTGCGAAGAGATGTTGCATCTCTTTGCATTTTCTTTCGCATCTACCATGGGGAGTGCTCTGAGGAATTGTTCGGATTAATCCCAGCCGCCAAATTTCACGAACGCACATCGCGGCAGAACTCCCGATACCATCCACACCATCTGGATGATTGGCGGTCCACCACTGTGCGATTTAGAAGATGTTTTCTTCCTCGCACAACTTCCTTGTGGAATAGTTTACCACCAGGGATTTTTCCGGACCGATACGACTTAGGGACCTTCAAGAAAAGAGCCTACTCCTTTTTAAAAGGCCGGCAACGCATCTGCAATTCCCCTGGTGTTGCGGTTGTTCATGGGCGGCGGTAGTCACTTACCATCAGGTGAGCCGCATGCTCGTTTGCCCCCTCTCCTATAAAAAAAAAAAAAAAAAAACTCTGCGAGGTTACGGATTCATGAAATATTTTTTTATTTATTCCAAGCAAGAATATTTTTTGTACGTGCTCACACACTTTTTTTTTTGGCCTTTGAACAGCCCGTCGGTGGGTGTTGCGTGTTTTACAACTTTCGTTTTAACATGTAAGCTAAATATTGAGATTACTAGAAGTAGTATGGAATCATATTGGAGATAATAACATAATTCTGTAGAATTTTGAAATAACTTATTAAAATATTGTTAATTATTCTATCTGCTACCGATTCCAAAGGAGCTCCTTAGTACAGTGGCTAAGCTTCTGACTGGTAACGTTAGAGTCACAGTTTCGGATCTCGAACGGAACGATTGTTGTTATCTTACAAATGCTGTGTCCCATAGACTCCAAAATGTAGATGCATTATCACTGTCAATTAAGATAGAATGTCACGTTAAGGATTCGATTTAGATCTGTGGCATGAAGCATCATCATGGAAAATACAGGATTTGAAAAATAAAGCTAATAGGTGAGTAGTAAACCGTACATACGAGCACCATAAGCAGCATATAATCACAAGGGAAGTAAATGTGGCAATCATCGTATCTCAATACTCGAATATAAAAAGGAAAGTATGTTTCACGTCATTGCGTAGACCTTAATGCGAGCATAACAAACCCAAGTGATATTTTTGACAAATGAGTTATAGAAAAATAATTATGATATATTGACTAGGTGGTTTAAAGAGTAGAGAGAAGTCTAAGTAAAGATGAATGTACCTACTGTGTCGGGGATGATATACATAAGATATGAGTGAGTGAAAACATGACGGATTTTACAGAAGAATTTAACTTTAAGGCATTCTATGACAACCCTAAATAAGTTAGGATAAGCGTAGGAAGAAGAAGATTCGTCTTATTTGTGATCCAATAACCTGTTGTAGCGTAGTCCCAATTTTTTAAATAGTCATCTCTCTGGTAAGTAGTATTTTAGATAAAAACGCCATGTTATCCAATGGCATACTAATACTACAGGATGTCGTTTGTGCATATACGCAACATCACTAGCTTATTTATAGCCGGTAGAGAAGTGACATGCCTGTTATCCATGGATTTATGTACATATATATTTTCAATAAATCTAATGACGAATTAAAGCATATTATTAAAATCAGTGTTTTAGTTAGTAGGAATCTGCTTTGAAGGAACTATAGGTAATTCTTTATCCTATCCTATTTCTGCCGCCAAACAGCAGGACGCGCACTGCTGTATACTAATGTGAACAGTACAGACAGCCAGTATAATAACAGTCTGTGTGATATGTCATCAGGGCAACTATGAGTTCGTTTGCCAATTCGGTTTTATAAAAAAAAATCTTGTCTTTTAATTTGGGGTACATTAAACGATATAATCCCGAGTGTGTCGTAAGAGGTGACAGATCGAAACAAATCAAAAGATGGGCAGCAGCGTCTTCCTAATAACGACTAACAATAAAAATTGCGTTTGCCATCCGACTTGTTAAGCATGGCAACTATGGCAATTATCCCCTGTATGAGGCAATCTATGGGGGAGGTCTATTTTAAGCAGTGGTCTTTAATAGGCTATAACGGTAAGGGTAGCCATATCATATGAACTAAATAATATGTAGTAATTTATATATCAATAGTAAGTAATAATGAAGTGCAAACTACACTAATTAACGATAAAACAGACAAGATCATTACTTTGAAGTTACAGCACAGGTGCACAAGTGAGATTCCACTTAAGCAACCAGCAGACTGAGTTCTTACTTAGAAATATCGTTCGGAGAGATAATTTGTTCACACGCTATGCACAGGTGGCGTGTGCTTTCTCAACATTTAAATTATATCTCATAAGCTAGGACATAAGATAATAAAAACACTTCTTTTTGCAAAATATTTATGTATTTTATTTTATTCTGCGTGAGTGAAGAATCGGTAAGACATGCAGGAAATCGATGGATTCAGGTGGCTCAGGGCGGTGCTTTGTGGCGTTCCTTGGGGGAGGCCTATGTCAGCAGGTGACTTGTGAAGGGCTATAATGATGATGATGATGATGACACCCAATACATAAACAATAGTATGAACAAGTATGAGTAAACTTGGGCTGTAATAGAGACGAGAGATTATGCCAAACCTCAGGCTGACACGTTTGCGGAACAGTACCAACAGTATCATTGGGGTATTTGTTGATCGGTGGGACTTGTTTCTTCTACAAGCGTGGGTGCGGATCCACACAGCAGCATACACTGTTGATGTATGGATCTATCTCACAATGGTTTGAATTTTCTGTTGTTTTTATAAGTTTTTTTAATGTATTTTTAGTTACCTTAGCTATAATTTTATTTTATTAAAAACTCATATGGATTCTGCCTGAAATATATAAATAAAATAACATACAGGTGGTTTGTATTACGTTCCTAATAGAAAAATTAACTTAAATACGAATAACTTTACTACTATACAACATTCTTAGATTTCCTTGATATTTGACCTTGCTTGATGGGCATTTTCCATTTAGTTTGTAGTTTTTTTATTCTCGACGATTTAGGAAATTTACAGCACCAATGATCACAAGGAGATTAGACGGTCTGATTCCATAGTTAACGCTGGTTACCTTCAACTTTAAAAGTTTATTAATTTTTGGACGGATTTACGTTAAACGAACTTACGGTTGAATTAAAAAAGTTAAAATTAAACGCGCAATATTCCTTAAAGTTTGTTTTATTCCATGTGTATTAAATATAAAAAATCATTATATTTTCCATTTGTAAACATTTGAAGAATATCTGCAGTAAAACAAACTGCAATTGGCCCACCAGATAGCGCTAAGAACTAACAACTGATAGTCAAGAAATTTTAAAGAAATACAAGCATGTAGTGTAACGACCATTTATCTTGACCTTGACGACCTGCAGACATACGCAGGAGTCAATGGATGCATGTGCCACAGAGAGGTGCTTTTTGGAAATCTAAGAAGAGTCATAACTTCAATTATCGATTTGTAGCCTACCAGTAATGATAATTATTATGAAGGATGTCACTTTTAGACTTTTTTATAAAACTGAGGTGACAAATGAACTAACAGTTCGCCTTATGGTAAGTGGTTACTCACCTGTAGCCAACTTCATACAAAGAAGGCATGTGCTTTCACCCTGATTACTAAAATGGAATTCCTCCATCTTGTAATTATACTGGCTCTCTATCTTCTTCAGACTGGAATACAGGTATACAAATATTGCTATTTGGCGGCCGAAATATGTAAGTAGGTGGCATACCTACCGAGACGGAGACCTATTTTTTTATAGGAGGGAGGCCAAACGAGCATGCGGCTCACCTGATGGTAAGTGACTACCGCCGCCCATGAACAAGCGCAACACCAGGGGAACCAGGGGAATTACAGATGCGTTGTCGGCCTTTTAAAAAAGAAGTAAGCTCTTTTCTTGAAAATCCCTAAGTCGTATCAGTCCGGAAAAATCGCTGGAATCGTATTGGGAGTTCTGTCGCGATGTGCGTTTGTGAAATTTGGCGGCTGTAATTAATCCTAACAATTCCTCAGAGCACTCCCCGTGGTAAATGCGATAGAAAATGCAAAGGGATGAAACATCTCTTCGCAGTGCCAATGAATCGAGCCGATCGGAAAGGACTCGGTCGTCTATGTAAAAGGAGTCCTACCACGTAGTACATTATAAGCAAGAACAAGAAAAAATATCACCAGCTTATCACTCACAAGAAGAATATAAAATATATAACTACGACAGATAACGCGTCGGGTTACGTTACCGTATTTCAAGCATAACCCCGCCCGCCGGTTCAAGAGGGTGAAAGATTTATCAGACACCCGATAACGCTCTTAAGCACTATATTCTTGTATTAAATATAGCTAAGTTTTGACTTCACACTTGCGTTATGTTAAAATGCATTGTATATTTCACATAACGTATGGAAATAGAAAAATATGTGGAAATATAAATCCGTGAAACAATATATTCACACAAATTTGTATGTTTTAATTTTATTCTAGATACAGTAAAGATCGTCAATACGTTATGCCTACAATATAACTATACTAACATTGCTACTTTCACAAAATATGTAAAAGTAGTAAAATTACAACATAAATACGTTCCACCGCTGGACACAGGCCTTGTTTCATTTACGAAAGGGTTTTAGAGCAAGGAAAAGTCCACTGCTTCCCACATGCATTTAAAATCGTGTACAAAAAAAAACAACCTCTTTTGTAAATCTACACATAAGCTTTTTCCAAGAATGCGCCAGGTCATAAGCAATACTTGCAAGAAAAGCAGGAGAGTTGTAATTGCATAGATACTCTGGTAAGGCGATTTTTTTATTGATTAATTTCCAACCTTACCTAAGTATTTCATCATCATCATTACAGCCCTTCACAAGTCCACTGCTGAACATAGGCCTCCCCCAAAGAATGCCACAAAGCACGGTCCTGAGCTACCTGAATCCATCGACTTCCTGCATGTCTTACCAGGTCGTCACTCCATCTCGTGGGGGGACGCCCTACACTTCGCCTACCGGTACGAGGCTGCCACTCGAGAACCTTTCTTCCCCATCGGTTGTCGGTTCTTCGAGCTATATGGCCGGCCCACTGCCACTTGAGCTTACTAATTCGTTGGGCTATGTCGGTTATTCTGGTTCTACTGCGGATATCATCATTCCTAAGTTTCTCACGCAGAGAAACTCCGAGCATAGTCCTCTCCATAGCTCGCTGAGCGACCTTGAGCTTCCTCATACGGCCAGCAGTGAAGTATTAAGTAAGTACCTAAGTATTTAATGCAAATTAATAACTAAACAAATAAATTATCCCGCAACAGATAAATTTAGTGGTAAAATCTCTCCCGTTTTTGACACGTTATTTAAATACAAAGTTCAAATATTATTTGAAAGTCAAAAAATCTACGCCTACAAGTCCATACTTCAGAAGACCTTATAAAAAAAAGCGGCAATAAACTCTGAAGTAAACTGTTTTTCAAGCACATTAAAGCTCATTATGCCGAAGGATTCTTCCTTTTTAATTAATCGTCTAATTTATTAGATTGCCTTTTACAATATTACAATAATTTATGCAAAAAAAACTTGGTTATGCTAATGGAAATCTTGTTTCATTACACACGATTTTTTTACGTGGTAGAGCCATGCTGCAGCTATATTAGTAGTATAGTTGTAGCACGAATGGGTCGGCTCAACCGGGGAAGGACCACGCTCTCACAGAATACCAGCGTAAAATAGCAGCTTAACGCTGCTGTGTTTTGAATGGTGAGTGTAGAGAACTGGTGACCCTTTTAACTGGAAATGACGCATTCCATCTTAGTCCTCACGGGTGACAACGCATCTGCATTTTGATTTTTTTATATAGGAGAGAGGGCAAACGAGCATGCGGCTCACATGATGGTAAGTGACTACCGCCGCCCATGAACAACCGCAACACCAGGGGAATTGCAGATGCGTTGGCGGCCTTTTAAAAAGGAGTAGGCGTTTTTCTTGAAGGTCCCTAAGTCGTATCGGTCCGGAAAAATCGCTGGTGGTAAACTATTCCACAAGGAAGTTGTGCGAGGAAGAAAACATCTTCTAAATCGCACAATGGTAGACCGCCAATCATCCAGATGGTGTGGATGGTATCGGGAGCTCTGCCGCGATGTGCGTTCGTGAAATTTGGCGGCTGGGATTAATCCGAACAATTCCTCAAAGCACTCCCCATGGTAAAGGCGAAAGAAAATGCTAAGAGATGCAACATCTCTACGCAGTGCCAATGAGTCGAGCCGATCGGAAAGGACTCGGTCGTCGACGATTCGAGCCGCTCTGCGCTGGATGCGGTCAAGTGGAAGGAGCTGGCACTGGGGAGCCCCAGCCCAGAGATGGGAACAGTCTTCCATGTGAGGCCGAACCTGCGCCTTGTAAAGTTGCAGGCGTTGAGCCGGCATGAAATACTGTCCCGCTCTGCTGAGCACGCCAAGCTTTTTAGAGGCCAATTTGGCCTTCTCTTCCAAGTGACCACGAAACTGCACGTTACTCGATATGTCGACGCCGAGGATTCCGATACTGGCTGAGGCAACAAGGGGAGTACCTTGAAACTGAGGAGATACGACAAAGGGGTTCTTTTTAGCGGTAAACGGGCAAACTTGTGTCTTCTGAGAATTAAACTGGACTAGATTTAGTCGACCCCAATCCGAGACTTTGTCCAGCAAAGACTCGACTTCAAGTTTTGCTATAGAGGATAGATGTTGATATCTATGAGCCGCAGCAACCACTTACTATCAGGTGGACTGTGTGCTCGTTTGTCACCGTTATCCTATAAAAAAAGACATCCACCCAAAAGCGAGCTTGTTTTTTTTTGGAGCCTGAACTTTGAAACATCAAGTAAGTTTAGATTTATGATGCCATGCGTTAATGACACATGTTTGCTAGATGCCTATATATATATATATATATATATATATATATATATATATATATATATATATATATATAATCTGCTATTTACTTAAGTTTTACATTTATCATCGCATGTAAAATCTAGTTATGCAATGAAAATAAAAACTGTGGAGTTTATGCAACTCTACGCTGTATTTACTTAGACTTACAAAACGTGTAGTTTGTAAAGCTCTTCCGTCTTTTTGAAATTTTTATATCACGAGTACGCGAGGAGTGCGGAAATATTTTCTTACCTTATTTAAATTCTGCTAACGGTAAACTAGCAAGGTGAATCAAAATAAGCAATTTGTTCGTATATAGCAGGAAGATAGAATTTATGATACGTCAATTTGAAATGTCACCGGCACATGGAAGAAGTCGACGCGCTGCACCGGTACATTCGCATATTGTTGTTCTTTCCCTGTCTAGTCTCATCATCTGGTCTCATCATATTTTTTCACGTGATAGAGCCATGCTGCAGCTATATTAGTAGTATTGTTGTAGCACTTATGGGTCGGCTGGACCGGGGAAGGACCACGCTTTCACCGAAAGCCAGCGTAAAATAGCAGCTTAACGCTGTTGTGTTTCGTATGTTGAGTGTAGAGAACCGGAGACCCTTTTTACTGGCAAAGAGGCATTCCATCTTAGTCCTCACGGGTGACAACGCATCTGTATCTTGAGTCTTTATTGAGAATAGATGTAGATGTCTATGGGTCACAGAACCACTTACCATCAGGTGGACTGTGTGCTCGTTTGTTCACACTATCCTATAAAAAAATTGATTACAATCAAAAGTCCATTGCAGAATATTTGCCATAGTTGTCACGCTTGGCAGGTGTATTGGCAACAGAAGTATTTTTTTTAAACTGAGTTGCTATCATTAAGATGCTGCTACCCATCGCATGTTTCATTTCCTTCTGTCACCTCTTACGACACCCACGGCATGATATTATGGGATAGTGGATTATCTTATACTGCCATTATTGGGATGGTACATCTCATTTAACTCCACTTTCTTATTTTTGCAAAAGTTGAAAATCAAAAGCGATAAAACCAACAGTTTATAATTGGATCACGAACGATCCTGATATAAGTTCTTACAAAATAAATAGGTCACAAAAATATGTATAAATCACTAGGTTGGTAATTAAGATACGGCAAAGGTGTTTTCTTTTGTGTTCTTGATGGTAAGAGGATTTTACAGCGCATGAATACATTTATCCTCAATTAGGAATCAAAATGTAGATGCATTGTCACGCAAAGGATCTTTAAATTCTAGCAGCAGGCTCTCTACACTCACCGTTCACAAAACAGCAGCATTAAGCCGCTGTATTAAGCTGTCATTCTGTGAGAGGGTGGTATTTCTCCATCTGAGCTGACCCATTCGTGGTACAATCATAAAAGTGACCAGTAACGGACTATTATGAATACTGTGCTAAAGATGCACAATGAGAAGATGCTGAATATTTCCCGTGGATGTCGTAAAAGAAGATAGAGAGTCAGAATCAGAGTATGGGCAGCAGCATTTTCCTGAAAACAACCGAAAGTAATAAAAAATACGGTTGTTAACATGCCTGTCAAGCGTGGTGGCTCTTGCAATCCTTTCCCCTATGAGACGACCTATACGGAAGCCTGTGTTCAGTTGTGAACTTTCAATAGAATGTAAATTCAAACAGCTCAAATTCTATACTTTTATTTCAGTATGTATATTTTTCACAAGACTTATTTATTGAATAAACTATTTTGTGTAATTATTAACTACTTTTTGTAATAATATGGTTCAGAATTCTATCAAGAGAAGCCATAATTTAAAAAAAGAAGAATAATAAGACGGTTAAAGTGAAATGTACAACGCACATAGGTGAGCCAGGGAATCGCAGGAAAAGTTTCAAATATTCTCCGGTATAAGTATGTAGCAGCTCTTATCGATAAGCAGTTCGAATACAACTAGACTCCGAGCCCTATTTCACTTGATTCAGTGAAGCAAATATGTATCGAGTGAACGACAGATAAAGGTTTACGTTACATTATATCGTTTCGGGCGTGAAGCACGCGCGTTGGATGAGGGGGATCAAAATAATTTATCAGTCAAACGACAACTCTGCGAGGTTACGGATTCATGAAATATTTTTGAATTTATTCCAAGCAAGAATATTTTTGGTACGTGCTCACACATTTTTTTGATGAAATGTCTAAAAATGTTATGGTTATGGCCTTTGTACAGCCGGTCGGTGGGCGTTGCGTGTTTTACAACTTTCGTTTTCACATGTAAGCTAAATATTGAGATTACTAGAAGTAGTATGGAATCATATTGGAGATAATAATATAATTCTGTACAATTTTGAAATAATTTATTAAAATATTGTTAATTATTCTATCTGCTACCGATTCCAAAGGAGCTCCATAGTACAGTTGCTAAGCTTCTGACTGGCAACGTTAGAGTCACAGTTTCGGATCTCGAACTGAACGATTGTTGTCATTTTACAAATGCTGTGTCCCATAGACTCCAAAATGTAGATGCATTATCACTGTCAATTAAGATAGAATGTCACGTTAAGGATTCGATTTAGATCTGTGGCATGAAGCATCATCATGGAAAATACAGGATTTGAAAAATAAAGCTAATAGGTGAGTAGTAAACCGTACATACGAGCACCATAAGCAGCATATAATCACAAGGGAAGTAAATGTGGCATACATCGTATCTCAATACTCGAATATAAAAAAGAAAGTCTGTTTCTCGTCATTGCGTAGACCTTAATGCGAGCATAACAAACCCAAGTGCTATTTTTGAGAAATGAGTAATAGAAAAATAATTATTAAGTATAATTAGTTACTTTCTTTTACTAGGTGGTTTAAAGAGTAGAGGGAAGTCTAAGTAAAGATGAATGTACCTACTGTGTCGGGGATGATATACGTAAGATATGAGTGAGTGAAAACGTGACGGCTTTTACAGAAGAATTTAACTTTAACATTCTATGACAACCCTAAATAAGTTAGGATAAGGGTAGGGAGACGAATATTCGTCTTATTTGTGGTCAATAACCTGTTGTAGCGTAGACCCAATTTTTTAAATTGTCATCTCTCTGGTAAGTTATATTTTTAGATAAAAACGCTATGTTATCCAATAGCATACTAATACTACAGGATGTCGTTTGTGCATATACGCAACATCACTAGCTTATTTATAGCCGGTAGAGTAGTGACATGCCTGTAATCCATGGATTTATGTACATATATATTTTCAATAAATCTAATGACGAATTAGGGCATATTATTAAAATCAGTGTTTTAGTTAGTAGGAGTATGCCTTGAAGGTACTATAGGTAATTCTTTATCCTATCCTATTTCTGCCGCCAAACAGCAGGACGCGCACTGCTGTATACTAATGTGAACAGTACAGACAGCCAGTATAATAACAGTCTGTGTGATATGTCATCAGGGCAACTACCAGTTTGTTTGCCAATTCGGTTTTATAAAAAAAATATCATATCTTTTAATTTGGGGTACATGTAACGATATAGTCCCGAGGGTGTCGTAAGAGGTGACAGATCGAAACAAATCAAAAGATGGGCAGCAGCGTCTTCCTAATAACGACTAACAATAAAAATTGCGTTTGCCATCCGACTTGCTAAGCGTGGCAACTATGGCAATTATCCCCTGTATGAAGCAATCTATGGGGGAGGTCAATTTTAAGCAGTGGTCTTTAATAGGCTGTAACGGTAACGGACGCTATATCATATAAAGTAAATAATATGTAGTAATTTATATATCAAGTAAGTAATAATGAAGTGCAAACTACACTAATTAACGATAAAACAGACAAGATCATTACTTTGAAGTTACAGCACAGGTGCACAAGTGAGATTCCACTTAAGCAACCAGCAGACTGAGTTCTTACTTAGAAATATCGTTCGGAGAGATAATTTGTTCACACGCTATGCACAGGTGGCGTGTACTTTCTCAACATTTAAATTATATCTCATAAGATAGGACATAAGATAATAAAAACACTTCTTTTTCCAAAATATTTATGTATTTTATTTTATTCTGTGTGAGTGAAGAATTGGTAAGACATGCAGGAAATCGATGGATGCAGGTGGCTTAGGGCGGTGCTTTGTGGCATTCCTTGGAAGAGGCCTATGTCAGCATGTGACTTGTGAAGGGCTATAATGATGATAATGATGATGATACCCAATACATAAACAATGGTATGAACAAGTATGAGTAAACTTGGGCTGTAATAGAGACGAGAGATTATGCCAGACCTCAGTCATGTTCGCTGAAAGCCATATTGACGGCTACGCCGCGATAGTTAGGAGCCGGTCTGCCTCTGCGCTGACACGTTTGCGGAACAGTACCAGCAGTATCATTGGGGTATTTGTTGATCGGTGGGACTTGTCTCTTCTACAAGCGTGGGTCAACAGTGTATGCTGCTGTGTGGATCTATCTCACAATGGTTTGAATTTTTCTGTTGTTTTTAAAAGTTTTTTAATGTATTTTTTAGTTACCTTAGCTATAATTTTATTTTATTAAAAACTCATATGGATTCTGCCTGACATATATAAATAAAATAACATACAGGTGGTTTGTATTACGTTCCTAATAGAGAAATTAACTTAAATACGAATAACTTTACTACTATACAATATTCTTAGCCTTCCTTGATGTTTGACCTTGCTTGATGTGCATTTTCCATTTAATTTGTACTTTTTTATTCTCGACGATTTAGGAAATTTACAGCACCCATGATCACAAGGAGATTAGACGGTCTGATTCCATATTTAACGAGGGTCACCTTCAACTTTAAAAGTTTATTAATTTTTGGGCGGATTTACGTTAAACGAACTTACGGTTGAATTAAAAAAGTTAAAAATAACAATAATAAAATAACAATATTCCGTAAAGTTTGATTTATTCCATGTGTATTAAATATAAAAAATCATTATACTTTCCATTTGTAAACATTTGAGGAATATCTGCAGTAAAACAAACTGCAATTGGCCCACCAAATAGCGCTAAGAACTAACAACTGATAGTCAAGAAATTTTAAAGAAATACAAGCATGTAGTGTATCGACCATCTATCCTTGACGACCTGCAGACATACACAGGAGTCAATGGATGCATGCGCCACAGAGAGGTGCTTTTTGGAAATCTAAGAAGAGTCATAACTTCAGTTATCGATTTGTAGCCTACCAGTAATGATAATTATTATGAAGGATGTCATTTTTAGACTTTGTTATAAAACTGAGGTTACAAATGAACTAACAGTTCACCTGATAGTAAGTGGTTACTCACCTGTAGCCAACTTCATACAAAGAAGCCTACTGATGTGTTGTCACCCTGATTACCAAAATGGAATTCCTCCATCTTGTAATTATACTGGCTCTCTATCTGTTTCAGACTGGAATACAGGTATACAAATATTGCTATTTGGCGGACGAAATATGTAAGAAGGTGGCATACCTACCCAGACGGAGACCTATTTTTTTATGCCAAACGAGCATGCGGCTCACCTGATGGTAAGTGACTACCGCCGCCTATGAACAAGCGCAACACCAGGGGAACCAGGGGATTTGCAGATGCATTGTCGGTCTTTTAAAAAAGAAGTAAGCTCTTTTCTTGAAAATCCCTAAGTCGTATCAGTCCGGAAAAATCGCTGGAATCTTGTCGATGGTATCGGGAGTTCTGTCGCGATGTGCGTTTGTGAAATTTGGCGGCTGGAATTAATCCTAACAATTCCTCAGAGCACTCCCCGTGGTAAATGCGATAGAAAATGCAAAGGGATGCAACATCTCTTCCCAGCGCCAATGAATCGAGCCGATCGGAAAGGATTCGGTCGTCTATGTAAAAGGAGTCCTGCCACGTAGTACATTACAAGCAAGAACAAGAAAAAATATCACCAGCTTATCACTCACAAGAAGAGATAAAATGTATAACTACGACAGATAACGCGTCGGGTTACGTTACCGTATTTCAAGCATAACCCCGCCCATCGGTTCAAGAGGGTGAAAGATTTATCAGACACCCGATAACGCTCTTAAGCACTATATTCTTGTATTAAATATAGCTAAGTTTTGACTTGAAATTTTTTGAAATGCATTGTATATTTCACATAACGTATGGAAATAGAAAAATATGTGGAAATATAAATCCGTGAAACAATATATTCACACAAATTTTTATGTTTTAATTTTATTCTAGATACAGTAAAGATCGTCAATACTTTATGCCTACAATATAACTATACTAACATTGCTACTTTCATAAAATATGTAAAAGTAGTAAAGTTACAACGTAAATACGTTCCACCGCTGGTCACAGGCCTTGTTTCATTTACGAAAGGGTTTTAGAGCAAGGAAAAGTCCACTGCTGCCCACATGCATTTAAAATCGTGTACAAAAAAAAACAACCTCCTTTGTAAATCTACACATAAGCTTTTTCCAAGAATGCGCCAGGTCATAAACAATACTTGCAAGAAAAGCAGGAGAGTTGTAATTGCATAGATACTCTGGTAAGGCGATTTTTATATTGATTAATTTCCCACCTTACCTAAGTATTTAATGCAAATATATAACTAAACAAAAACATTATCCTGCAACAGATACATTTATAGGTAAAATCTCTCCCGTTTTTGACACGTACTTTAAATACAAAGTTCAAATATTATTTGAAAGTCAAAAAATCTACGACACCGCTTCAACAAGTCCCTACTTCAGAAGACCTTATGAAAAAAAGCGGCAATAAACTCTGAAGTAAACTGTTTTTCAAGCACATTAAAGCTCATTATGCCGAAGGATTCTTCCTTTTTAATTAATCGTCTAATTTATTAGATTGCCTTTTACAATATTACAATAATTTATGCAAAGAAAAATTGGTTATGCTAATGGAAATCTTGTTTCATTATACACGATTTTTTTTACGTGGTAGAGCCATGCTGCAGCTATATTAGTAGTATAGTTGTAGCACGACTGGGTCGGCTCAACCGGGGAAGGACCACGCTCTCACAGATTACCAGCGTAAAGTAGCAGCTTAACGCTGCTGTGTTTCGTATGGTGAGTGTAGAGAACTGGTGACCCTTTTTACTGGAAATAATGCATTCCATCTTAGTCCTCACGGGTTTGTCACCCTCTGCATCTTGATTTGCAACATAGGATAGATGTTGATGTCTATGAGCCGCAGCAACCACTTACCATCAGGTGGACTGTGTGCTCGTTTGTCACCCTTATCCTATAAAAAAAACATCCACCCAAAAGCGAGCTTGTTTTTTTTGTGGAGCCTGTACTTTGAAACATCAAGTAAGTTTAGATTTATGATGCCATGCGTTAATGACACATGTTTACTAGATGCATAGATATATATATATAATATTCTGCTATTTGCTTAAGTTTTACATTTATCATCGCATGTAAAATCTAGTTATGCAATGAAAATAAAAACTGTGGAGTTTATGCAACTCTACGCTGTATTTACTTAGACTTACAAAACATGCAGTTTGTAAAGCTCTTCCGTCTTTTTGAAACTTTTATATCACGAGTACGCGAGGAGTGCGGAAATATTTTCTTACCTTATTTAAATTCTGCTAACGGTAAACTAGCAAGGTGAATCAAAATAAGCAATTTGTTCGTATATAGCAGGAAGATAGAATTTTTGATACGTCAATTTGAAATGTCACCGGAACTGGCAAAGAGGCATTCCATGTTAGTCCTCACGGGCGACAACGCATCTGTATCTTGAGTCTTTATTGAGGATAGATGCAGATGTCTATGAGTCACAGAACCACTTACCATCAGGTGGACTGTGTGCTCGTTTGTTCACCCATCCTATATAAAAAAAAATTGATTACAATCAAAAGTTCATTGCAGAATATTTGCCATAGTTGTGACGCTTGGCAGGTGGATTGGCAACGGAATTTTATTTAGAAAATTAAGTTGGTATCAGAAAATTGCTGCTACCTATCGCATTCATTTCCATCTGTAGTCTCTTACGACAACCACGGGATGACATTATGGGATAGTGGATTATCTTACACTGCCATTATTATTTTACCCTGCCTACAATGTGTAAGGTATCATTTAAAATTGTGATTAGAGTATCAGTAATAACGGCGAGAAACAAATAAAGTAACAACAACAAATACTTTATTAAAAAAAAACTTTTAATAAAGTATTTGTTTAAAGGGTAAAATATAACAAAAATGGACACTTTTTATTCAATAAATTATTACATTTTTATTGTATACTAGTACGTGATATAAAAATAACATGATTAAATCGAAAAGTATGTGTATTTGTCACTGAACTCCTAAACGAATGGACCGATTTTGATGAAACTCTTTGTTTGTTTATTTTTGCGTTGGTCCCTTGATGGTTTTGTGTTTAAAATTAGATCAAGTAGGTAGCGCTAATGACGAGATTCAGAAATTACCATCATTATAAAAATGGTACTTAAAGGCGGTCTTATCGCTCGGGAGGCGATTTCTTCCAAACAACCTTTTTACGCAAAGAACAACGAATGGCCAAATCGGAGGTGTACATAAATTATACAACTAAGTAAAAATGGAACAAAATAAAAATAACAAACAAGATAATGACCGTTAAGGATAATTAAGATAGAACAAAGTACATGAAGTATAATGGAAAATGTTAAAGTACCAAGTAATAAGCTTAGAGTAGATTTTTGAAGAAAAAAAAAAACGACTGAAATTCGCAAGACTGACTCGTAATATAGTATTTGATTTATTATAAATTATAATTTTAATTGTGTAGGTTGTATCATTTTAAAGACAAAATAATGGATAAGTACTTTATAAGCAAAAAGGTTATAAAGTTTTTTTCTGGATTTTGAATACATTAAGTAATCTTTCTTACACCGGTATTTATAAGCAATGCTATCATTCATCGTGATCTATCATCCAAAACTGGTAGTAATATTTCATTATTATTTTAATTAGTAATTATATTAGTAGTATTATTTAATCTTAATCTTAATATAAAAAAACACCAAACTGCGTCCATGAAATAATTAAGTTGGAAAATCCGAAGGACAGGTTGTCTTGACCAGTTTTATGTTTTTACATTTGTAAAGAATTTTATTTCTTTGCCATAGTAATATTAGGTATTAAAATTCGCGATATTCACCAATTTTTATCGATCCTTTATATTATATAATCTTTGGTGGTCAATTAGTGATGGTGTTACTTATGAACGACTGGACTTACTTAAATGAAGTGCTTGCGTACCCTTTGATACAACCAGCACACACATCCAATCTTATCTCTTATCTGAGGGATATTCAGACATATACCCCAGGCACATATCTTGGAAAATTCTTCTGCGTTTAGGATTATTAAGTAGAATGTTTGATAAGATTTGACCACATTTTATCAGCCACGGAGTGAGTCAGGTGTTACAGATAATGCAGGTACTTATAGTACAAAGATGAAAGTTGAGTATAATATATATATATATATATATATATATATATATATATATATACATATTCCGACAGAAAATTTATTTTCGTTTGCACACAAACTTTGGGTACATCAACAGTATCATCATAAGTATAAGGACGGAAAATGTTTTAATGTACACGGATTACTTGTCAAAATATGAACGTATTTAGTATCTAAGTTTGCTGCGTAAGGGCGGCATAAATCTTCGTGAGAGGACAAGAAAAAGAAATACACTTTCTTTATTTATCATATTTTCTATATATATTTCTACGTAGTAGAGCCCTTCTGCAGCTATATTATCGTGCTGATTTTTCTCATTGTGAGTGAACGGAACCGGAGACCCTTTTATCTGGAAACGAGGCATTCCGTCTATGCCCTACTCTTCCATGCCCTGAATTATTAAACCTGTGATAAATGTAAATGTCTATGGGCCATATATTCATTTATCATCTCTGGTAGACTGTGTACTCGTTTCTTAGCCTCATTTTATAAAAATTATAAAAAACTAAATTAATGCATATTGAAAGTCACTCTTATGTTTGTTGTACCATTGGTATGGCTAATATCTTTGTCCTGTCTTATGAAAAAACAGTTTTTAATCATGTATTATGTTAAGCGGTTTATCTAAAAAGAAGTGACGATTTCGACTTTAATTTCTATTTTAAAGTTAATTATGCTGTATTATATCTACGAGGTAATTTAGGCAATTAACCGTTTTTTATGTAATGATTAATTACCAATGCTTAAAAGATTCTACATAAATTTTATTCAAATCCAACGAAAACTTCAAACCCACGGCAGGCGTAGTAAAAAGTGCTTAGATCACTAAGGCACTGCGTCTAAAACTAAAGTTTGGAGAAGAAAATCTTCGTAATCTTAAAATATACGAATTTTATCCTACTTCAGACTTTCCTGGGAATATTGCATTCTAACTAGTCTAATTTAAAATTCAAATTCTCAGTGAGAGAAGTTCTCGTTGAGAATTGTGCGGTTGTTCTTCATTTTTGATTCACGGTGCTCCGAATTGAAATACAAGTGGTGCAGTTTGCAGCTACGTGTAAAGCTAGAAATGAGGGAAATAAGTGCTTAATTTTGGAGTAGATGAAAAATTGGCAGCAAGGTGGCTGCTTCTTTTTCTTTTTGCTACTCAAAAATATGCTCACTCGGATATTCTTCTACTTTTATATCTCGTACTTTTAAGCGTTTTTAATCTTCATTCTGATTATGTAGATCAATAATTTCGCAGAACGTAAATGACGTTACTGATTTGCATCACACATTTTTATATGTTTTATTATAATAATATAAAATATTCAATAAACATAATAAGTACATATAACAATATATTGAGCGTAGGTTGTATATTTCAGAGTACGCGAGCAACCCGGTTAGTTCTTTAAGTGCTGATTTACTACGTGCTCGGCGGTGAATGGTTCCCTCACGATGATTTTGTGAGGGACACTGCAAGCCAGAGAAATTAAAAAATATATATTTCAAAAATATGGTAAGTCTTCTTATTCACATTGTGGCAGCGGTGCCCTAAACCCCAGTTATAAACGAAGGGAGGCCTATGGTCAGCCGTAGGAAGTAGTAGGGCTGAAACCTTACTAACTTTACTTCACCAAAGATATAATTTAATTAAATTTCATTTTCAATTTTAACAGCATATTAACCACGAGCGAAGTGGTCAAGAGAAGCATCGTAAGGGAAACTGAATTTCGGAGAAATTAAAATCGTTTGCCTGGACACGTGACGTTTGTAACGTGCATAGAGGCAGTGCAGCGAACTCCTTATTGCCCTTAGACCCTGTCAGTGTCTCTACATTTATTTTACTGTTAACTTTAAGCTGAGATATTAAATAAAACTACTTTTACGGATTCTATTATAAGTTCATTCTGCGTAGATCGGGCCAAAATTAATAATTAAAAAAGCTGAGGGTACTCCGGGTTAACTCTGACATAGGGACGTCAATCACCTCAGACCCCCGTGACAATGGGTGCTGTAAAGCATCAGAAACGACGGGAATTAATAAAAATAAGGCAATTAAACGCGATAGAATCCGTAAAAGTAGTTTTATTCAATGTGTAGTGTTCGCGTAAATATAAGAAATCATTATAAGATTTTAAATGTAATAGCAGAAATAAAATAAATGCCGTATCTGTTACGATGAGAGTTAATACTTATATTTTTAACAAATTTCTTACTACGCTCTTTCCTTCTTTCATAACTATACACTGGAACGTAGCAAATAGTAGTGAAATGTAATTAATACTGTTGTGAAACAATAAAATTAAAATGTATAATTCTAACTATAATATACCTGAAATAACATATAATTTATCACATTAAGAATATTAGAATTATGGAATATTTAATGTTAACTTTGCATTTGTCGTGTACGTTTTAAATAACAATATTACGTCCATCGATTGCTCGCGAGTTGCCTTCTATGGTTCAGTAACAATATTAGCCCTGTGTTAACTCAGTTGTTGAAGAACTATGCTGAATAGGAACCTTTTCGTTACTGGAATCCAGTGTATACTTCGTTATTTTATTCTTAAGGTTTTTTTATATAAGTAATTGTGGCAAAGAATAAACATGTTCTTTCTTTGGTTCTTTCATTCTAAGTAATCTAAGACAAATTAATATTGTAGACGCAAAAACGGCTGAGCTAACTGTATCTATTAACTATCATCAGATCGTAACTCAAGATGGATTGGGGGTTCGTCCACTACTACGCGGACCATATAAAATACAAACAAACACATCAGTTTCATTATAACTTTCGAAGAGTCGTTGAAACAGTATACTCGTATATTATCTGTGTAACATGTTTTATTCAAATGTCTGATTAAACTTTAAGAACTAGCACAGTGCACATTATCATTAACCGCAATGCAACGCTACTCTGAAACGCTCACAGAAAATACGGTATTGCTCTAACTACTAAAGTCTTCCCTGGGAATATAACAGCCCTATTTGAATTTCAAATTTCCACTAAGACAAGTTTCCATCGCAAAATTCTACGGTTATTCTTCATTTTCAATTCCGACGGCGCAGCGTGAGCACAAATATCGCAGGTGAGTCCTTGTGTAAAAGCTGAACATGTGGGAATGGGAATATACGGCCTGACGTTTTTGTACTTTCAAGGCGTATTGTACGTGGAAAATAAATGGCGTGTTTTGAGTCCTATTTTCCAAGTTATTTTTCCAATAATATGTTATTTAAAAACATTGGTTTTGCACGTCATCATTTAAAGTACTCAAAGATGAAACTTTCCTTAAGGTGCTGTACTTAATAAAACGTGTAGTACCTACATAATAACTTTAATATTGCTAGGAAAATTGACTGGTGCCGACGGGGATCGAACACGGTTCGCTTGCGTAATCGAGTCCTCATCCCCTGAACTACGACGGCAACCCTAAGCTAGGACTGTTCACAGAATGGTAGTAAAATGTCACTATACGAGTTCAAAGAACGAAAATGTTCTATATTCGATGCGTAAGTTTTTTTTTTTTTTAATGTATGTTCACCAATTTTTTGAAAATAGCGCAACCGTATAATTATATACGACTTTTATTGTTAACTTATTACAATAAATAGGGTTATACTTCAGGGGTACGCCATAAAAAGTTAAATGAAAAGTCCATCCTAAAGGGTGTAAAAATGGGGGATAAAAATTTAATTGTACCTATAAAAGACATTCCAGTTGTTACCTTGAACTTGTGATACTGTTTTTACTATTACTATATAGTTATAAATGTTTATAAAAAGTAATAACCACCTTCAAAAAATAAAGACAATAAAATAATTTCAGTTCAGCTTTTTGAAGTCACTTTACATACATACATACATATGTATGTATGTATGTATGTATTATAAAATGTCATGATCATTACAGCCCTTCACAAGTCCACCGCTGAACATAGGCCTCCCCCAAGGAATGCCACAAAGCACGGTCCTGAGCCACCTGCATCCATCGACTTCCTGCATATCTTACCAGGTCGTCACTCCATCTAGTGGGGGGACGCCCTACACTTCGTCCGCTGGTACGAGGCCGCAACTCGAGAACTTTGTCTCGATATATATATTACGACTAATAGCCTAAGTGTGGATACACCTAGCTGTAGCCCCGGCTAATACAAGGTGTAGTCGATTGCAGTTGGTGTATCATACATAATTAGATAAATGTCTACGGTTACCAACCCAACCTTACCTTAACCTACTGTCACTGATATTATTTGATACGTATTCTCGTACTGTTACAAATTTAACAGTACAACTAAATTTAACCAACTACTGCTGGCCGTACCTAGTTCTAGCCGGCTAGAACTAGGTGTAACCGCACTTTGGCTTTTAGCAGTAATAACAACTTCAAAATCTGAAGAATATAAAATATTTTTCTAATGCCCGCTTCTGGAATCGGGGCTTTTACTCGTAATTCTACTTGTACATTATACTTTAGCACCCACTTACAACTACTTTTTGAAGTCGGTTTTACTTTTTATTAAAAGTTGAAATAAGTTACATCAGGTACTCAGACTTCGTGATATTTACAATTTTCTTTTATTTTTTATTTAAATGTTTTGCCAAGCCCAATCGAACAGCTAGAAAGAAGTTCCACATAACACTGTACAGAAAAAACACACTTAGGAGTATTGTGTAGATTTTATATAAGTTAAGATTTTGGTTTTATAATCTTTGCGGTGACTCAATACCTTTAAAACCTATTGTATTATTATATAACAACGGACCACATTGTCCGAAAATAAGCGTGGTTCCTTTACGCTGGATAGTTCACGTACGTTGTGACGTATAACGGACGGGTAGGCTTCACTTCACACACATTTAAGCTCTCTATCTCGTACAGGTTTTTTAATATTTTATTTACATTAATTTATTACATTAACATTTATTGCACCCTAAACCGTAGAGCATGTATGAAGAGAACAATGAAAATGGACGAAGCGAAACAAGTATGTAAGGATCGTAGCAAGTGGAAAGAAGTGGTCTCTGCCTACCCCTAAGGGAAAGAGGCGTTATTATATGTATGTATGTATTAACATTCATCCAATATCATTTATCCAGTAGCTTGACACATTAGTTTTGACCAGAGACACACTCGTTATATGTGACTTTTATGATTTAAGAACTGTTCGTTTTTAAACTTAAATATCTTTCATCTAAAAATCTTCTATCTTTATAATAAGAATAAAATTGATGTATCTGACTGTAATATATCTAAAATAACTGCCTTTTTTTGTAATCTCTATGTCTGTCCGGACTAATCTTTGGAATGGGTAATCCAATTGCGATAAAAATTTACAAATAGATAACGAGCAATGCTAGGTGTGATCTAGACTATATTTTATCCAAAAAAACATGCAGGATTTTGTTTGGAAATCAAAAAATTAATAAAATAAATAATTTTAACGATTACCTCCAAAATATCTATATAAATATCTCTATAACATCCTGCACAATTCATCTTCTCCCTCATACCTCAGAAGCTGATTTTCCTTCACCCATTCTCCGGATAAACCATGCCGATCCCTTGCAAAAACTCTTCATAACTTTCCCGTCAATAATTCCGGTTTTTACTTCTGCTCCTTTTCTGTCCACGCGGTTCGGTTGTGGAACTCACTACCGCCTAATATAAGAAATTATGAAACATTATTGGTATTTAATAAACGTGTTAGACATCATTTCTTTGCATCCTGTTAACTTATATATATTATTTTATTATATTACATAGTATTAGCTCATATATATTAAATGTAGCTATTGTATGTATTATTTTATTTTTATTTATAGTATCATTTAATATAATTTATGTAACATATTGTATATTATTAACAGTAGTATTGTACTCACTAAGTTTGCCTTTTTAAGATATTTTCCTTTGTGAGTCTACTGGAAGATATTTCAGCAAATTATGGAATAAGTAGAACCTTTGTACAAACTCACTATAAGACTGTTTCTGTATCTTCTTGTGAGTACATAAATAAATTAAAAATAATAATAATATTGATATGAAAAGTTTCGGACGAAGCACATTTGGTTTGCAATTTCACACAAAACGGTTTATGTTCTCTCATCTCTCAAAGTTTTTTTTTTTTAATTTTAATACCATATTACAACAAAGAGACGAATGTAAAGGCATAAGGTAACAAGACCAATTCTACGAAAAATAAATAGTTTTTCAATTTTAATATAATCAAAGCAGTAAACAGTTTAAATGATTTGTCGATAGTTTCTAACCAGTTTTTTTTTTTGTTTAAGTAAAGGCTATTATGAAATGTTTCACTTCAGCGTAGTTTATGTTGCGTTTTAACTTCAAGATTTCACAACATGCTTTGTAACGTCAGTTGAACTATAACAAATATAGAACATACGATACCGCTGTATGCGTTATTTATTTAGATTTACGTAAAAGGCACTTCGCTCTCGGCATCGTTGGCTAAATCCGTATATCAAAGAGAAAGCTCGCATGTGAGTAGTTTACTTCTCTGTTGGCAATTTTTATTTATTATAAACTTTTATAATTCGTTGTTATCTAATGCAGTTAGTTCAATGTTTTTGTTTTATTCTGAGCAACAGCTTTAGTGATATAATAATATTAATTTCTAATTTAATTCTAATGACGTCATTGACGCTGAATTATCACCATTCCATAGGGTAGAAAATACCTATTAGCAAACCATATAATATATTTGAAAAATGTTAAATATTTATGCAAGAATATTTTTGGTACGTGCTCACACATTTTTTTGATGAAATGTCTAAAAATGTTATGGTTATGGCCTTTGTACAGCCGGTTGGTGGGTGTTGCGTGTTTTACAACTTTCGTTTTCACATGTAAGCTAAATATTGAGATTACTAGAAGTAGTATGGAATCATATTGGAGATAATAATATAATTCTGTACAATTTTGAAATAATTTATTAAAATAATGTTAATTATTCTATCTGCTACTAATTCCAAAGGAGCTCCATAGTACAGTAGCTAAGCTTCTGACTGCCAACATTATAGTCACAGTTTCGGATCTCGAACGGAACGATTGTTGTCATTTTACAAATGCTGTGTCCCATAGACTCCAAAATGTAGATGCATTATCACTGTCAATTAAGTTCTGTGGCATGAAGCATCATCGTGGAAAAATACAGGATTTGAAAAATAAAGCTAATAGGTGAGTAGTAAACCGTACATACGAGTACCATAAGCAGCATATAATCACAAGGGAAGTAAATGTGGCATACATCGTATCTCAATACTCGAATATAAAAAAGAAAGTCTGTTTCTCGTCATTGCGTAGACCTTAATGCGAGCATAACAAACCCAAGTACTATTTTTGACAAATGAGTTATAGAAAAATAATTATTAAGTATAATTAGTTACTTTCTTTGACTAGGTGGTTTAAAGAGTAGAGGGAAGTGTAAGTAAAGATGAATGTACCTACTGTGTCGGGGATGATATACATAAGATATGAGTGAGTGAAAACATGACGGTTTTTACAGAAGAATTTAACTTTAAGGCATTCTATGACAACCCTAAATAAGTTAGGATAAGGGTAGGAAGACGAAGATTCGTCTTATTTGTGGTCAATAATCTGTTGTAGCGTAGTACCAATTTTTTTTAAATTGTCATCTCTCTGGTAAGTAATATTTTATAGAAACGCTATGTTATCCAATGGCATACTAATACTACAGGATGTCGGTTGTGCATATACGCAACATCATTAGCTTATTTATAGCCGGTAGAGAAGTGACATGCCTGTAATCCATGGATTTATGTACATATGTATTTTCAATAAATCTAATGACGAATTAGGGCATATTATTAAAATCAGTGTTTTAGTTAGTAGGAGTCTGCCTTGAAGGTACTATAGGTAACTCTTTATCCTATCCTATTTCTGCCGCCAAACAGCAGGACGCGCACTGCTGTATACTAGTGTGAACAGTACAGACAGCCAGTATAATAACAGTCTGTGTGATATGTCATTAGGGCAACTACCAGTTCGTTTGCCAATTCGGTTTTATAAAAAAAAAATCTTATCTTTTAATTTGGGTTACATGAAAGGATATAATCCCGAGGGTGTCGTAAGAGGTGACAGATCGAAAAAAATCAAAAGATGGGCAGCAGCGTCTTCCTAATGCAGAGTCTCCGGCCTCAGCTCGTGGAGGACGTGGTGAGCGCTCTGTTTCCTGCGCGAGGGGAACATCCGCCCCCGCCTATGGCTCCGCCACCTGCGGTGCTGGAAGCGGACCACCAGGACGACGACGACGGCATCCCGGAAGGGACCGGGGTAGACCTGAGAGTGGCGGTACGTAGGCTCAAGGCCAGGAATACCGCCCCAGGACCCGATGGCTTGCCTGGCATAGCCTGGGTCCTGGCCTCGGAGGCTCTCGGGCCCCGACTGGAGGGGCTCCTAAGCGCATGCTTGGAGAGAGGCCAATTCCCGCTTCGTTGGAAGACGGGGAAGCTGGTCCTCATTCGGAAGCCGGGGCGCCCTGCGGACTCTCCGTCCGCATACCGGCCCGTGGTGCTGCTCGACGAGGTGGGCAAGCTCTTTGAAAGAGTCATTGCTAACCGCCTCGCCGAGCACCTTGCGGGGACGGGGTCGGATCTTGCGGAACACCAGTTTGGTTTCCGCAAGAGGCGCTCTACGGTGGACGCCATCATGCGCGTGAGAGCCCTCACGACGGGGGATGCAGTGGCCAGGGGGGGGGGTTGTTTTGGCGGTGTCTCTTGACATCGCCAACGCCTTCAACTCCATGCCCTGGAGCTGCATTAGGGAGGCACTCCGGTATCACCGGGTGCCGACCTATCTCCGTCGTATAGTCGGGGACTATCTGACGGATAGGGCCGTCATCTACCGCGGTCGCAACGGTGAGTGGAACCGGCGAGAGATGTCGTGCGGTGTCCCACAGGGTTCGGTTCTGGGGCCGCCCCTGTGGAACATCGGTTACGACTGGGTGCTGCGCGCCGACGTCCCTACCGGCGTCAGCGTAGTTTGCTACGCTGACGACACGCTGGTACTGGCACAGGGGGTTCGTACGAGGCGGCGGCGGAAACTATGACACGCGGGGTTGCGATAGTCGTTGAGAGGATCCGGCAGCTGGGTCTTGAGGTGGCTCTGCACAAGTCCGAGGCCATGCACTTCCATGGTCCTCGGAACAGGCCACCACCGGGATCCTCAGCGGTAGTAGGAGGGGTATCCATCGGCGTCGAGTCGACGTTGAAGTACCTAGGACTCGTCCTCGACGGCCGATAGAACTTCGTTGAGCACTTCCGACGTTTGGTTCCCAAACTGGAACGGACCGGGGCTGCCTTCAGGCGGCTCCTGCCGAACCTGGGGGGGGGGGCCAAACGCCTCCTGCCGGAGGCTCTACGCGGGGATTGTGCGGTCCATGGCCCTCTACGGGGCCCCGGTGTGGGCGCGTGGTTTGGCGCGGCTTGCCGTCCACCACCTGAACGCGCCCCAAAAGGTGGTTGCCGTGAGAATGGTTCGCGGCTACCGCACGATCTCCCGCGAGGCAGCGTGCCTCCTTGCCGGATTGCCGCCGTGGGATCTGGAGGCGATAGTCCTCGCGCGCCTGCACAAATGGCGCGCGGAGGCACTATGCCGGGGGAAACCCCGCTGCCGCGGCAAGTTGTCGTGCAGCGGACAGACTTCCGGCATGATCTCATGGCGACATGGAGAGAGCGACTGTCGCAACCCCGTGCTGGGCACGCCACCATAGCGGCGATAAGACCCCTCTTTGAGGAGTGGCTTGAGAGACGCCACGGCGTCCTCACCTTCCGCCTGACGCAGGTCCTCACCGGACACGGTGTGTTCGGGAGGTTCCTGCACCGAATTGGGCGGGAGGAAACGCCCGGGTGCTCCCACTGCGAGGATCGACCGGAGGACACGGTGGAACACACCGTGGAGGAGTGCCCTGCCTGGGCGGAGCACCGCCGTGTCCTCGTAGCGGCGATAGGCGGCGGCGACCTCTCGCGTCCGGCCCTGGTCGAAGCCATGGTCCGGAGCGAGACGGAATGGGATGCCGTCACCACCTTCTGCGAAGCAGTGATGCTAGCGAAGGAGGTGGCGGAGCGGGAGAAGGAGAGAGCAGCAGCTTTCCTTCCCTTCCGCCGCGGGAGACGCCCGGGGCGTCGGGGGCTACGTCGTGGCCCCCGGCCACCGTAGGCGCGGGCCTGTGGACGGCGAGCAATGGGTAGCTCGCCGTCCGTCCGTCTAACGACGACAGGCCGTGTCGACGGCGCGTTTTGTTCCACGCGCGCCTCAAAGAGCTGTCAGCAGCGTGAAGGGGCCCGCAAGGGCCGACGCCTGCCGGGGCTGCGGGCTGTTCGAAAGAGATACCGCGGCTCCGGAACGTAAGGGCACTGAAGGAACACGGATGGTTTTTAGTCAGTAAAAGTCTGACACCCGCTCCACCTTCCGCTCCACCCAGAGCGAAAGGCGTCATTTGATGATTTTCCATCCGCAAAAAAAAGCGTCTTCCTAATAACGACTAATAATAAAAATTGCGTTTGCCATGCGACTTGCTAAGTGTGGCAACTATGGCAATAATCCCCTATATGAGGCAATCTATGGGGGAGGTCAATTTTAAGCAGTGGTCTTTAATAGGCTATAACGGTAATGGTAACCATATCATATGAACTAAATAATATGTAGTAATTTATATATTAAGTAAGAAATAATGAAGTGTAAACTACACTAATTAACGATAAAACAGATAAGATCATTACTTTGAAGTTACAGCACAGGTGCACAAGTAAGATTCCACTTAAGCAACCAGCAGACTGAGTTCTTACTTAGAAATATCGTTCGTAGAGATAATTTGTTCACACGCTATGCACAGGTGGCGTGTGCTTTCTCAACATTTAAATTATATCTCATAAGATAGGACATAAGATAATAAAAACACTTCTTTTTGCAAAATATTTATGTATTTTATTTTATTCTGAGTGAGTGAAGAATTGGTAAGACATGCACGAAATCGATGGATGCAGGTGGCTCAGGGCGGTGCTTTGTGGCATTCTTTGGAAGAGGCCTATGTCAGCAGGTGACTTGTGAAGGGCTATAATGATGATGATGATGATGATACCCAATACATAAACAATGGTATGAAGAAGTATGAGTAAACTTGGGCTGTAATAGAGACGAGAGATTATGCCAGACCTCAGGCATGTTCGCTGAAAGCCATATTGACGGCTACGCCGCGATAGTTAGGAGCCGGTGTGCCTCTGCGCTGACACGTTTGCGGAACAGTACCATCAGTATCATTGGGGTATTTGTTGATCGGTGGGACTTGTCTCTTCTACAAGCGTGGGTGCGGATCCACACAGCAGCATACACTGTTGATGTATGGATCTATCTCACAATGGTTTGAATTTTCTGTTGTTTTTAAAAGTTTTTTTAATGTATTTTTTAGTTACCTTAGCTATAATTTTATTATATTAAAAACTCACATGGATTCTGCCTGAAATATATAAATAAAATAACATACAGGTGGTTTGTGTTACGTTCCTAATAGAAAAATTAACTTAAATACGAATAACTTTACTACTATACAACATTCTTAGATTTCCTTGACGTTTGACCTTGCTTGATGGGCATTTTCCATTTAGTTTGTAGTTTTTTTATTCTCGACTATTTAGGAAATTTACAGCACCCATGATCACAAGGAGATTAGACGGTCTGATTTCATAGTTAACGAGGGTTACCTTCAACATTAAAAGTTTATTAATTTTAGGTCGGAGTTACGTTAAACGAACTTACGGTTGAATTAAAAAAGTTAAAATTAAACGCGCAATATTCCGTAAAGTTTGTTTTATTCCATGTGTATTAAATATAAAAAATCATTATATTTTCCATTTAGCGATAGCGCTAAGAACTAACAACTGTAAGTCAAGAAATTTTAAAGAAATACAAGCATGTAGTGTAACGACCATCTATCTTGACCTTGACGACCTGCAGACATACGCAGGAGTCAATGGATGCATGCGCCACAGAGAGGTGCTTTTTGGAAATCTAGAAGAGTCATAACTTCAGTTATCGATTTGTAGCCTACCAGTAATGATAATTATTATGAAGGATGTCATTTTTAGACTTTTTTATAAAACTGAGGTGACAAATGAACTAACAGTTCACCTGATGGTAAGCGGTTACTCACCTGTAGCCAACTTCATACAAAGAAGGCTACTGATGTGTTGTCACCCTGATTACTAAAATGGAATTCCTCCATCTTGTAATTATACTGGCTCTCTATCTGTTTCAGACTGGAATACAGGTATACAAATATTGCTATTTGGCGGCCGATATATGTAAGAAAGTGGCATACCTACCCAGACGGAGACCTATTTTTTTATAGGAGGGAGGCCAAACGAGCATGCGGCTCACCTGATGGTAAGTGACTACCGCCGCCCATAAACAAGCGCAACACCAGGATAACCAGGGGAATTGCAGATGCGTTGTCGGCCTTTTAAAAAAGAAGTAAGCTCTTTTCTTGAAAATCCCTAAGTCGTATCAGTCCGGAAAAATCGCTGGAATCTTGTCGATGGTATTGGGAGTTCTGTCGCGATGTGCGTTTGTGAAATTTGGCGGCTGGAATTAATCCTAACAATTCCTCAGAGCATTCCCCGTGGTAAATGCGATAGAAAATGCAAAGGGATGCAGCATCGTAGTGCCAATGAATCGAGCCGATCGGAAAGGACTCGGTCGTCTATGTAATACATTATAAGCAAGTAGTACCACGTAGTACATTATAAGCAAGAACAAGAAAAAATATCACCAGCTTATCACTCACAAGAAGAGTATAAAATGTATAACTACGACAGATAACGCGTCGGGTTACGTTACCGTATTTCAAGCATAACCCCGCCCGTCGGTTCAAGGGGGTGAAAGATTTATCAGACACCCGATAACGCTCTTAAGCACTATATTCTTGTATTAAATATAGCTAAGTTTTGACTTCACACTTGCGTTATGTTAAAATGCATTGTATATTTCACATAACGTATGGAAATATAAAAATATGTGGAAATATAAATCCGTGAAACAATATATTCACACAAATTTTTATGTTTTAATTTTATTCTAGATACAGTAAAGATTAACGATTTACGTTATGCCTACAATATAACTATACTAACATTGCTACTTTTACAAAATATTTAAAAGTAGTAAAGTTACAACATAAATACTTTCCACCGCTGGGCACAGACCTTGTTTCATTTACGAAAGGGTTTTAGAGCAAGGAAAAGTCCACTACTGCCCACATGCATTTCAAATCGTGTACAAAGAAAACAACCTCTTTTGTAAATCTACACATAAGCTTTTTCCGAGAATGCACCAGGTCATAAGCAATACTTGCAAGAAAAGCAGGAGAGTTGTAATTGCAAATATACTCTGGTAAGGCGATTTTTTTATTGATTAATTTCCAACCTTACCTAAGTATTTAATGCAAATTTATAACTAAACAAAAAAATTATCCTGCAACAGGTACATTTAGTGGTAAAATCTCTCCCGTTTTTGACACGTACTTTAAATACAAAGTTCAAATATTATTTGAAAGTCAAAAAATCTACGCCACCGCTTCAACAAGTCCCTACTTCAGAAGACCTTATGAAAAAAAGCGGCAATAAACTCTGAAGTAAACTGTTTTTCAAGCACATTAAAACTCATTATGCCGAAGGATTCTTCCTTTTTAATTAATCGTCTAATTTATTAGATTGCCTTTTACAATATTACAATAATTTATGCAAAGAAAAATTGGTTATGCTAATGGAAATCTTGTTTCATTATACACGATTTTTTTACGTGGTAGAGCCATGCTGCAGCTATATTAGGTGGACTGTGTGCTCGTTTGTCACCCTTATCCTATAAAAAAAACATCCACCCAAAAGCGAGCTTGTTTTTTTTTGGAGCCTGTACTTTGAAACATCAAGTAAGTTTAGATTTATGATGCCATGCGTTAATGACACATGTTTACTAGATGCATATATATATATATTATATTCTGCTATTTGCTTAAGTTTTACATTTATCATCGCATGTAAAATCTAGTTATGCAATAAAAATAAAAACTGTGCAGTTTATGCAACTCTACGCTGTATTTACTTAGACTTAGAAAACATGCAGTTTGTAAAGCTCTTCCGTCTTTTTGAAACTTTTATATCACGAGTACGCGAGGAGTGCGGAAATATTTTCTTACCTTATTTAAATTCTGCTAACGGTAAACTAGCAAGGTGAATCAAAATAAGCAATTTGTTCGTATATAGCAGGAAGATAGAATTTTTGATACGTCAATTTGAAATGTCACCGGAACATGGAAGAAGTCGACGCACTGCACCGGTACATTCACACATTGTCGTTTTTTCCCTGTCTAGTCTCATCATCTCGTCTCATCATATTTTTTCACGTGGTAGAGCCATGCTGCAGCTATATTAATAGTATAGTTGTAGCACGAATGGGTCGGCTCGATCGGGGAAGGACCAGCTCTAACAGAAAACCAGCGTAAAATAGCAGCTTAACGCTGCTGTGTTTCGTATGGTGAAGTGTAGAGAACCGGAGACCCTTTTTACTGGCAAAGAGGCATTCCATGTTAATCCTCACGGGCGACAACGCATCTGTATCTTGAGTCTTTATTGAGGATAGATGTAGATGTCTATGGGTCACAGAACCACTTACCATCAGGTGGACTGTGTGCTCATTTGTTCACCTATCCTATATAAAAAAGTGATTACAATCAAAACTCCATTGCAGAATATTTGCCATAGTTATCACGCTTGGCAGGTAGATTGGCAGCGGAAGTTTTTTAAGAAAATTGAGTTGCTATCAAGAAGATGCTGCTACGCATCGCATGTTTAATTTGCCTCTATCGTCTCTTACGACACCCACGGGATGATATTATGCGATAGTGAATTATCTTACACTGCTATTATTATTTTATCCTGCCTACAATGTGGTAAGTCATCATTTAAAATTGTAATTAGAGTATCAGTGATAACGGCGAGAATCAAATACAGATATTTCGCGAACTTATAACAGCTAAACATTACCTTTAATAAAGTATTTGTTTAAAGGGTAAAATATAACAAAAATTGAAGCTTTTTATTCAATTAATCATTATAATTTTGTTGTATACTAGTACGTGATATAAAAATAACATGATTAAATCGAAAAGTGTGTGTATTTGTCACTGAACTCCTAAACGAATGGACCGATTTTGATGAAACTTTTTGTTTGTTTATTTTTGCGCTGGTCCCTTGATGGTTTTGATTTAAAATTGGATCAAGTAGGTAGCGCTAATGACGAGATTCAGAAATTACCATCATTATAAAAATGGTACTTAAAGGCGGTCTTATCGCTCGGGAGGCGATTTCTTCCAAACAACCTTTTTACGCAAAGAACAACGAATGGCCAAATCGGAGGTGTACATAAATTATAAAACTAAGTAAAAATGGAACAAAATAAAAATAACAAACAAGATAATGACCGTTAAGGATAATTAAAATAGAACAAAGGACATGAAGTATAATGGAAAATGTTAAAGTACCAAGTAATAAGCTTAGAGTAGATTTTTGAAGAAAAAAAAACGACTGAAATTCGCAAGACTGACTCTTAATATAGTATTTTATTTATTATAAATTATAGTTTTAATTGTGTAGGTTGTATAATTTAAATGACAAAGTAATGGATAAGTACTTTATAAGCAAAAAGTTTATAAAGTTTTTTTCTGGATTTTGAATACATTAAGTAGTCTTTCATACACCGGTATTTATAAGCAATGTTATCATTCATCGTGATCTATCATCCAAAACTGGTAGTAATATTTCATGATTATTATACTCATAATTAGTAGCGTTATTATTATTTACTCTTAATCTTAATATAAAAAGACCAAACTGCTTCCATGAAAAAATTAACTTGGAAAATCCCGTAGGACAGGTTGTCTTGACCAGATTTATGTTTTTAAATTTGTAAAGAATTTTATTTCTTTTCCATAGTAATATTAGGTATTAAAATTCGCGATATTCACCAATTTTTATCGATCCGTAAATTGTAAATGTGCAATCTATTTCTACAAAATTAAAAGAAATATATTTTTTTTAATTTTATATTATATATTGTACGTGGTAGAGCCACGCTGCAGCTATATTAATAGTATAGTTGTAGCACGAATGGTTCGGCTCGACCGGGGAAGGACTCTCACAGAATACCAGCGTAAAATAGCAGTTTAACACTGCCGTATTTCGTTTGGTGAGTGTAGAGAATCGGAGACCCTTTTTACTGGAAAAGAGGCATTCCATCTTAGTCCTCACGAGTGACAACGCATCTCCGTTTTAATTCGCAAACGAAGATAAATGTAGATTTCTATGGGCCACAGCAACCTTTTACCATCAGGTGAACTGTGTGCTCGTTTGTCACTCGTTCATATAAAAAAAATATATATAATCTTTGGTGGTCAATTAGTGATGGTGTAACTTATGAATGACTTGACTTACTTGAATGAAGTGCTTGCGTACCTACCCGAGTTATATATATATACATATTCCCGCAGAAAATTTATTTTCGTTTGCACTTCCAACTTTGGATACATCAACAGCATAAGGAAGGAAAATGTTTTTAATGTACACGGATTACTTGTCAAAATATGAACGTATTTAGTATCTAAGTTTGCTGCGTAAGTGCGGCATAAATCTTCGTGTGCTGAGAGTAAAAGAAAAAGAAATAAACTTTCTTTATTTATCATATTTTCTATATATATTTCTACGTAGTAGAGCCCTGCTGCAGCTATATTATCGTGCTGATTTTTCTCATTGTGAGTGAACGGAACCGGAGACCCTTTTATCTGGAAACGAGGCATTCCGTCTATGCCCTACTCTTCCATGCCCTGAATTATTAAACCTGTGATAAATGTAAATGTCTATGGGCCATATATTCATTTATCATCTCTGGTAGACTGTGTACTCGTTTCTTAGCCTCATTTTATAAAAATTATAAAAAACTAAATTAATGCATATTGAAAGTCACTCTTATGTTTGTTGTACCATTGGTATGGCTAATATCTTTGTCCTGTCTTATGAAAAAACAGTTTTTAATCATGTATTATGTTAAGCGGTTTATCTAAAAAGAAGTGACGATTTCGACTTTAATTTCTATTTTAAAGTTAATTATGCTGTATTATATCTACGAGGTAATTTAGGCAATTAACCGTTTTTTATGTAATGATTAATTACCAATGCTTAAAAGATTCTACATAAATTTTATTCAAATCCAACGAAAACTTCAAACCCACGGCAGGCGGAGTAAAAAGTGCTTAGATCACTAAGGCACTGCGTCTAAAACTAAAGTTCGGAGAATAAAATCTTCATAATCTTAAAATATACGAATTTTATCCTACTTCAGACTTTCCTGGGAATATTGCATTCTAACTAGTCTAATTTAAAATTCAAATTCTCAGTGAGAGAAGTTCTCGTTGAGAATTGTGCGGTTGTTCTTCATTTTTGATTCACGGTGCTCCGAATTGAAATACAAGTGGTGCAGTTTGCAGCTACGTGTAAAGCTAGAAATGAGGGAAATAAGTGCTTAATTTTGGAGTAGATGAAAAATTGGCAGCAAGGTGGCTGCTTCTTTTTCTTTTTGCTACTCAAAAATATGCTCACTCGGATATTCTTCTACTTTTATATCTCGTAATTTTAAACGTTTTAATCTTCATTCTGATTATGTAGATCAATAATTTCGCAGAAAGTAAATGACGTTACTGCTTTGCATAACGAATTTTTATATGTTTTATTATAATAATATAAAACATTCAATAAACGTAATAAGTGCATATAACAATATATTGAGCGTGCGTTGTATATTTTAGAGTACGCGAGCTACCCGGTATGTTATTTTAAGTGCTAATTTTACTATGTGCTCGGCGGTGAATGGTTCCCTTACGGTGAGTTTGGGAGGGAACTTGCAAGCCAGAGAAATTAAAAAAATATATTTCGAAAATATGGTAAGTCTTTTTACTCGCATTGGGGCAGCGGTGCCCTAAGCCCCAGTTATAAATGAAGGAATGCGTATGCCCAGCCGTGGGAAGTAATAAGGGCTTTACAAACTTTACTTCATCAAAGATATAATTTAATTGCATTTCGTTTTCTATTTTAACAGCAGATTAACCACGAGCGTGGTGGAAATTAAAATCGTTTGCCTGGACACGTAACGTTTGTAACGTGCATAGAGGCAGTGCGGCGAACTCCTTATTGCCCTAAGACCCTGTCAGTGTCTCTACATTTATTTTACTGTTAACTTTAAGCTGAGATATTAAATAAAACTACTTTTACGGATTCTATTATAAGTTCATAAGATAAGTTCATTCTGCGTAGATCGAACCAAAATTACTAATTAAAAAAGCTGAAGGTACTCCGGGTTAACTCTGACATCGGGACGTCAATCACCTCAGACCCCCGTGACCATGGGTGCTGTAAAGCATCAGAAACGTCGGGAATTAATAAAAATAAGGTAATTAAACGCGATAGAATCCGTAAAAGTAGTTTTATTCAATGTGTAGTGTTCGCGTAAATATAAGAAATCATCATAAGATATTAAACTTTAAATGTAATAGCAGAAATAAAATAAATGCCATATCTGTTACGATGAGAGTCAATACTTATATTATTAAGAAATTTCTTACAACGCTCTTCCCTTCTTTCATAACTATACACTGGAACGTAGCAAAGAGTAGTGAAATGTAATTAATACTGTTGTGAAACAATAAAATTAAAATGTATAATTCTGACTGTAATATATCTGAAATAACATATAACTTATCACATTAAGAATATTAGAATTATGGAATATTTAATGTTAACTTTGCATTTGTCGTGAACGTTTTAAATAACAATATTACGTCCATCGATTGCTCGCGAGTTGCCTTCTATGGCTCAGTAACAATATTAGCCCTGTGTTAACTCAGTTGTTGAAGAACTATGCTGAATAGGAACCTTTTTGTTACTGGAATCCAGTGTGCACTTCGTTATTTTATTCTTAACGTTTATATATAAGTAATTGCAGCAAAGAATAAACATGTTTTTTCTTTGGTTCTTTCATTCTAAGTAATCTAAGACAAATTAATATTGTGGACGAAAATGACATACGCAAAAACGGCCCTGAGCTAATTCCATCTATTAACTATCATTAGGTCGTAACTCACTATGATCCCAGCTGCCAAATTTTACGAACGCACATCGCAACAGAATTCCCGATACCATCCACACCATCCGGGTGATTGGCGGTCCATCACTGTGCGATTTAGAAGATGTTTTCTTCCTCGCACAACTTCCTTGTGGAATAGTTTACCACCAGCAATCTTTCCGGACCGATACGACTTAGAGACCTTCAAGAAAAGAGCCCACTCCTTTTTAAAAGGCCGGCAACGCATCTGCAATTGCTCTGCTTTCCCTGGTGTTGCGGTTGTTCATGGGCGGCGGCAGTCACTTACCATCAGGTGAGCCGCATGCTCGTTTACACCCTCTCCTATAAAAAAAAACTCACTATGGATTGGGGGTTCGTCCACTACTACGCGGACCATATAAAATACAAACAAACACATCAGTTTCATTACAACTTTCAAAGAGTCGTTGAAACAGTATACTCGTATATTATCTGTGTAACATGTTTTATTTAAATGTCTGATTAAACTTTACGAACTGGCACAGTGCACATTATCATTAACCGCAATGCAACGCTACTCTGAAACGCTCACAGAAAATACGGTATTGCTCTAACTACTAAAGTCTTCCCTGGGAATATAACAGCCCTATTTGAATTTCAAATTTCCACTAAGACAAGTTTCCATCGCAAAATTCTACGGTTATTCTTCATTTTCAATTCCGACGGCGCAGCGTGAGCACAAATATCGCAGGTGAGTCCTTGTGTAAAAGCTGAACATGTGGGAATGGGAATATACGACCTGACGTTTTTGTACTTTCAAGGCGTATTGTACGTGGAAAATAAATGGCGTGTTTTGAATTCTATTTTCCAAGTTATTTTTCCAATAATATGTTATTTAAAAACCATTGGTTTTGCACGTTATCATTTTAAGTACTCAAACACGAAACTTTCCTTAAGGTGCTGTTCTTAATAAAACGTGTAGTACCTACATAAAAACTTAAATATTGCTAGGAAAATTGACTGGTGCCGACTGGGATCGAACACGGTTCGCTTGCGTAATCGAGTGCTCATCCCCTGAACTACGACGGCAACCCTAAGCTAGGACTGTTCACAGAATGTTAGTTAAATGTCACTATACGAGTTTAAAGAACGAAAAGGTACTATATACGATGCGTAAGTTTTTTTTTTTTTAATGTATGTTCACCGATTTCTTGGTAATAGCGCAACCGTATAATTATATACGACTTTTATTGTTAACTTATTACAATAAATAGGGTTATACATGTCATCATCATTACAGCCCTTCACAAGTCCACTACTGAACATAGGCCTCCCCCAAGGAATGCCACAAAGCACGGTCCTGAGCCACCTGCATCCATCGACTTCCTGTATATCTTACCAGGTCGTCACTCCATCTAGTGGGGGGACGCCCTACACTTTGTCCACTGGTACGAGACCGCAACTCGAGAACCTTTTCTCGATTTATATTTTACGGCTAATAGCCTAAGTGTGGATACACCTAGGTGTAGCCCCGGCTAATACAAGGTGTAGTCGATTGCAGTTGGTGTATCATACATAATTAGATAAATGTCTACGGTTACCAACCCAACCTTACCTTAACCTACTGTCACTGATATTATTTGATACGTATTCTCGTACTGTTACAAATTTAACAGTACAACTATATTCAACCAACTACTGCTGGCCGCACCTAGTTCTAGTCGGCTAGAACTAGGTGTAACCGCACTTTGGCTTTTAGCTGTAACACATAGCCAAAAACTAACTTCAAAATCTGAAGAAAATAAAATATTTTTCTAATACCCGCTTCTGGAATCGGGGCTTTTACTTGTAATTCTACTTGTACATTATACCTTAGCACCCACTTACAACTACTTTTTGAAGTCGGTTTTACTTTTTATTAAAAGTTGAAATAAGTTACATCAGGTACTCAGACTTCCACCCCGAACGGGTTCCCGCCTTGTCGTGGCGCGGGGGGGGGGGGGGGCTTGGTAGCCGTGGCTTGGTCAACCACGGTGAACAAAGAGGAACCCCTTGGCTGGCCCGAGGTGTAGGGCCGGCCCGAGGTGGCCAATCCGAGTGGGCTTGGCGAGCCCACTTCGGATGTGTGTTGGTGGGCTGCGGTGAGAGGGGAGTTCGCACCCTCTACTGCTGCAGCCGAGGTGGAGTCGCGGAGGAAGAGGAGTGTTGGTATGGCGATACGCCACTCGCCCTATCCTCCGCGACTCAGACGGGGCCGCACCGTCAATTGATGCGGTGGTGGTGGGGATGCGGGGGGAGAGGAGTGTCGGTATTGCGAGGCGCCGCTCTCCCTACCCTCCGCAGCCGAATCTTGGTTGGCGGCGGAGCCATAGACCAGATCCACCGCTGGGGTCAGGAAGGCTGGTGCTTCTGAGTGCTGGTTTCTCCTGATCCCATAGCATTCGCGCATCGGACACGGAGGCGTCCGTTGCGCATGTAAAATTGGAGGCCGAGGAGGAGGGCGCGCCATGTGTTCTGGTGCGCCTTACCTGAGAAGGAGATGAGGGAGGAGTAGTCCTCTCCCGAGAAGGGGCTGCCATGGGGCGGCCAGCGCAGGTGTGGCCGCGGATGTGTGCTAAAGCGTTCCCGTGGCCCTGCCAATATGCGGCGGCGGTGGAACACCATGGGGTTTTAGTCGGTGCGAGTCCGACATAACCCGTCCTTGCCCCCGCGAGGCGGGTATGCGTAGGCATTTCCCCATGTAAAAAAAAGGTACTCAGACTTCGTGATATTTACAATTTTCTTTTATTTTTTATTTAAATGTTTTGCCAAGCCCAATCGAACAGCTAAAAAGAAGTTCCACATAACACTGTACAGAAAAAACACACTTAGGAGTATTGCGTAGATTTTATATAAGTTAAGATTTTGGTTTTATAATCTTTGCGGTGACTCAATACCTTTAAAACCTATTGTATTATTATATAACAACGGACCACATTATCCGAAAATAAGCGTGGTTCCTTTACGCTTGATAGTTCACGTACGTTGTGACATATAACGGACGGGTAGGCTTCACTTCACACACATTTAAGCTCTCTATCTCGTACAGGTTTTTTTAATATTTTAATTAACATTAATTTATTACATTAACATTTATTACACCCTAAACCGTAGAGCATGTACGAGTATGAAGAGAATAATGAAAGTGGACGAAGCGAAACAAGTATGTAAGGATCGTAGCAAGTGGAAATAAGTGGTCTCTGCCTACCCCTAAGGGAAAGAGGCGTGATTATATGTATGTATTAACATTCATCCAATATCATTTATCCAGTAGCTTGACACATTAGTTTTGACCAGAGACACACTCGTTATATGTGACTTTTATGATTTAAGAACTATTCGTTTTTAAAATTAAATATCTTTCATCTAAAAATCTTCTATCTTTATAATAAGAATAAAATTGATGTATCTGACTGTAATATATCTGAAATAACTACCATTGTTTGTAATCTATATGTCTGTCCGGGCTAATCTTTGGAATGGGTAATCCAATTGCGATAAAAAGAGCAATGGCAGACTTTCATACATAAAATTAGTTGAGAAGAAATGGTAGCGTCTATATACCAAAAATATTTTAAAATGTTAAGCGTCAGTCCCTTAATAACTTTCTCAAAGAATTTTGTACTGAGAAGGCGTCAAAAAAAAGATATTTACATTTGAACCTTTTTAGGTTATGTCCTATATCACTTGGAAAAAGTCATGCTTCCTGTGGTTGTTTGATGTTAGCTTAATACATAATACATAATTGAGAGCTTTTAGATTATTGTATATCTATTATATATTTGCATACTATAAATGTATATTTCTGCATGGCTCCAGGGCTTTTGTACCATAGTGACATTCTCAGAAGGGCTAGAACCCAGAGCCGTAAAGCCAGTAAAAAAATGACATTTTATTTTAGCTAGTGTTGGCATAACATTAAATGGAATTGTTACATAGTACTATGATTGAGATAATGTATTATTGTAGGAAATTCTTTGTAAGAGACTTATTCTCAGCCATATTACTTTTATTTTTGTTATTATTGATAGTACAGTTATTACTAATAATAACTTAATATAAGTATATTTTGTGTGTTGTGTTGGTAGTCTTACAAAGTGTATACGAAAATAGTATGAATATACTAAATGGCAACATTTGAAGAGAGTAAAATGATTACAGTCATTTGATATTCCCAAAAATGTTCGTTTTTTTCTGTGGCTTTAATTAAAATACATTTTTATTTGAAAAATCATATAAAAATAATAAAACACATTTTATATATAACTTATTTCTAGACGCTATAATTTTTGTCAACTATTTTTCTGCCATTGCTCTTTACAAATAGATAACGAGCAATGCTAGGTGTGATCTAGACTATATTTTATCCAAAAAACATGCAGGATTTTGTTTGGAAATCAAAAAACTAATAAAATAAATAATTTTGACGATTACCTCAAAAAATATCTATATAAATATCTCTATAAAATCCTGCACAATCCATCTTCTCCCTTATACCTCAGAAGCTGATTTTCCTTCACCTATTCTCCGGATAAACCATGCCGATCCCTTGCAAAAATTCTTCTTAACTTTCCCGTCCATAATTCCGGTTTTTACTCCTGCTCCTTTTCTGTCCACGCGGTTCGGTTGTGGAACTCACTACCGCCTAATATAAGAAATTATGAAACATTATAGGTATTTAATAAACGTGTTAGACATAATTTCTTTGCATCCTGTTAACTCATATATATATTATTTTATTATATTACATAGTATTAGCTTATATATATTAAATGTAGCTATTGTATGTATTATTTTATTTTTATTTATAGTATCATTTAATATAATTTATGTAACATTTTGTATATTATTTACAGTAGTATTGTACGCACTAAGTTTGCCTTTTTAAGATATTTTCCTTTGTGAGTATACTGGGAAGATATTTCAGCAAATTATGGAATAAGTAGAACCTTTGTACCAACTCACTATAAGACTGTTTCTGTATCTTCTTTTGTGTACATAAATAAATTAAAAATAATAATAATATTGATATGAAAAGTTTCGAACGAACCGTTTTTGGTTTGCAATTTCACACAAAACGGTTTATGTTCTCTCAAAGTTTTTTTTTAAAGTTTAATGACATATTACAACAAAGAGACGAATGTAAAGGCATAAGGTAACAAGACCAATTCTACTTAAAATAAATAGATTTTCAATTTTAATATAATCAAAGCACTAATCAGTTTAAATGATTTGTCGATAGTTTCTAACCAGTTTTTTTTTGTTTAAGTAAAGGCTATTATGAAATGTTTCACTTCAGCGTAGTTTATGTTGCGTTTTAACTTCAAGATTTCACAACATGTTTTGTAACGTCAGTTGAGCTATAACAAATATAGAACATACGATACCGCTGTATGCGTTATTTATTTAGATTTACGTAAAAGGCACTTCGCTCTCGGCATCGTTGGCTAAATCCGTATATCAAAGAGAAAGCTCGCATGTGAGTAGTTTACTTCTCTGTTGGCAATTTTTATTTATTATAAACTTTTATAATTTGTTGTTATTTAATGCAGTTAGTTCAATGTTTTTGTTTTAGTCTGAGCAACAGCTTTAGTGATATAATAATATTAATTTCTAATTTCATTCTAATCACGTAATTGACGCTGAATTATCACCATTCCATAGGGTAGAAAATACCTATTAGCAAACTATATAATATATTTGAAAAATGTTAAATATTTGCCACCAACCTGATTTTGATGGTAAAAAGGAGAACTTTGTTATTATCATCCATCTTAGTCCTTAAGGGTGACAACGCATCTGCATTTTAATTTTATCGAGGAGAGAAATAATGCAGATGCTTAACCACCCCGAAGACTAAAATGGAATGCCTCGTATCCAGTATATAGGGTCTCCGGTTGTCTACACTCACCATAAGAAACACAGCAGTGTTAAGCTGCTATTTTACGCTGGTATTCTGTGAGAACGTGGTCCTTCCTCGATCGAGTCGACCCATTCGTGATACAACCATAAAAAAGCTGCAACATGGCTCTACCACGTGTGTCCACGTATGCATGTCCGAGAAATAAGAAAAATAAAAATTTCGAAGACATTTGAAGTTCGCCAACACGCATAGGGGCAGCGCGGCGGACATTTTCTTGCCTTAAAACCCTCTCAGAAATGAGAGGAGGCCTGTGTCCAGCAGTGGGACGTATATAGGCTGTAACTTTATCTATACGGTAAGTAAAAGGAAAAAAGAAAGTGACGGTGTAAGAATATCCACTACCCCATATCATCCCGTGGGTGTCGTAAAAGGCGACAGAGGGAAACAAATAAGGATGATTGCCAAGGGTGGCAACTATGGCAAATATCCCCCCTCTGAGCCAATGTATGGGGGAGGCCTATGTTCAGCAGTGGGTTTAATAAGTTTTTTTATAGGATAGGGTGAGAAACGAGCACACAGTCCACCTGATGGTAAGTGAATGCTGTGACCCATAGACATCTACATCTATTCTCGTTTGCGAATCAAAATGCAGATGCGTTGTCAGTCGTGAGGACTAAGATGGAATGCCTCTTTCCTAGCAAAAAGGGTCTCCGGTTCTCTACACTCACCATACGAAACACAGCACTGTTAAGCTGTTATTTTACGCTGGTATTCTGTGAGAGCGTGGTCCTACCCCTGTCGAGCCGACCCATTCGTGCTACAACTATACTAGCAATATAGCTGCAGCATGGCTCTACCACGTATATCTCTAACGGTACTATTACTTATATTGAAATAATTTCTGTTTTTTTTTATTTACAGGTAAAATTCGTCTATCCTTCGCTCTAAATGGAAGAGGTAAATATAAACAAACACGCTAGGAAAATGTAATAATATTAAGGAAAATATAATCTTTTTAAAATATCAAGCAATGTTTACTTTGCCACTGTGAATCACATTCCGTGAGAAAAATATAAGCTTCTACTGATTTTTATACGTACTTTAAATTAGGTACGGCACTCGGGCACTTAATAGATATTGGCACTGTTACTTAGTATATTTTTTTACTTTTACCGTGTTTTATTATATTGCATTTTATTTTGGAGATCTTTGTTTCTTTTTGGATTTTCCTTGGATATACACATTACATATGTACTTGTTTCACTAATATTTATTTTAAATTATTAATTTAGTACTAACAATTGGAAACCGACTGCTTCGTGACGCAGTGGCATAGCAATGAGTTACAGCTCTCAGGACCGCGGGCTCGAATTCTGTGCGGAACAAGTACTTGTATAGCCTACAGATAATCGATCCGTGACTGAATGTTTGTTTTTGTGAATTTTATGTATATATACTAACATCAATTTACAGAAGAAAATTCTAGTGTGAAGGTAACGTTTTTAAAATAAATTAGAAAGAAAGAAAAACTGGTTTCGCCTCACGCCATCATCTGCTAGTTATTTTGAAACCATATTTCTATAGCTAAGTCAAGTTTTTCAACTATTTACAGCGGAGGAAGGGATAAAAATAAACGCAACAATTCATCCACCTCTGTATTTATGATAGCGTCATATATGTTTGTTGGAATTTAATGGTGTAATATTCTTATAGGACTAAAGGCAAAGACCAATTAGAATATGAGAAAAGCATGAAGAAACAGGAAAAAGAAGCATTAGTCAAAAATTATCATTTGAAATAAAATTTTCATATTTTTAAGTTATTATTATATTTGTTAAGACATGATAGGACATCCGGGCCGCTTATTATAGAGTTATTGAAAAAAAAATAACTACAATCGGTTCAGTTTCAGATGAGGAAACAGTACGATGATTTTATATATTATTTGTAAGCATAATCAGTCTGAGTTGCATTTGCCTCTCCCGGTTTCCTAGCTTAACTCATATTAATTTTGATTTTATTAGTAATCAAATTAAAAGCGTAACTTATGAGGATATCAATGCGGCGCTTATTCCATAAAATCGTCTTCTCTCTTTTTTCTTCCGTGTATAATGGACACTGATAAAATCTATATCTACCACTTCCATGTTCATGTGTTTTATTTTCTTCGTGGAATAATGACGATTATATTCTTTTTCACCGTGTAGTGGCGGTGTAAGAATATTCACTACCGATATCATCTCGTGGGTGTCGTAAGAGGCGGCAGATAGAAACAAATCAAAAGAAGGGCAGCAGCGTCTTTCTAATAGCGACTAAAATAAAAGAAACTGATGTTGCCAAGCGTAGAAACTATGGCAAATATTCCCCTATGAGAAAATCTATGGAGGAGGCCTACGTTAAGCGGTGGACTTTAATAGGCTGTAACGGTACAGTGCGAATATTTCTTCTTCTCCAGTATGTGAAAACACAGAATAAATAATAGTACTAACGTAGTGAAAGTATGCAAATCAAAAGTAGATCGCTGTGAGTCTCTTCTGTTATACTAAATAGGCACCATTTTTGCCATACATGTATACGCGATCGCAGTAGATTTTTTATAGGAGAGGAGGTATAAACGAGCATGCGGTTCATCTGATGGTAAGTGACTACTGCAGCCAATGAACAACTACAACACCAGGGGAATTAAAGATGCGTTGCCGACCTTTTAAAATGGAGTAGGCTCTTTTCTTGAACGTCCCTAAGTCGTACCGCTCCGGAAAAATCACTGGTGGTAATAGATTCTACAAGGAAGTTGTGCGAAGAAGAAAACTACTTCTAAATCGCACAGTGGTGAACCGCCAATCATCCAGATGGTATGGATGGTATCGTGAGTTTTGTCGCGATGTGAGATGGTGAAATTAAACGGCTGGAATTAGTCCGAACAATTACTCAGAGCACTCCCAGTGGTAGATGCGACAAAATACGCAAAGAGATGTAACATCTCTTCGCAGCGCCAGTGAATCGAGCCGATTGGAAAGGACTCTGTCGTTGATGATTCGAGCCATTCTGCGCTGGATGCGGTCATGTGGAAGGAGCTGTTACTAGGAAGCTGTAGTTTTCGCGGGACCGCTGGTTTTCGTCGTCGGTCTAGTTACTATTCTAGATACTAGCGTCTAACGAAAACCTTGAGATATTTCAGGCATTTCTCATCGCCTCTTTCGACACCCACGGGATAAAATGGGCCGCTGAATTATCTTACACGCCACGAATTTATTTACTTATTATTAAACTTTTGTAAAAACTGCAAAAAACTAATAATTATAATATAGTTTCTACAAATGGCGTTTGAAGACGCCACCAACACATAATATATAGTATAGCTAAAACCTATACGTAAGGAGTCATTATTTCGAAATTATTTTATTCTTTTTAGTTATTTGACTTGTCTTTTTTATTAAAAGCTTAACGTTAAACTCAACTTTTTAGTGGGCTAAGAAATATATCGTACGTGGTAGAGCCATGTTGCAGCTATATTTGTAGTATAGTTGTAGCACGAATGGGTCGGCTCGCCCGGTGAAGGACCACGTTCTCACAGAATACCAGAGTGTCGACAAGAACCGGAGACCCATTTAACTGGAAAAGAGGCATTCCATCTTAGTCCTCACGGGTGATGACGCATCTGCATTTTGATTCTTTATTGATAATAAATGTAGGTGTCATGAGTCACAGCAACCACTTACCATCAGGTGGACTGTATGCTCGTTTGTCACCCTATCCTATATAAAAAAAATATCACAAGCTCAAGGTTATAAAAAGAATGTAACGATCTTAGTAGTAACATTTAAAACTTCCCCCATAGGGACGAAAGTTTTCTCCGTAATTTATATGTCCACCTATTCAATAAAAATTATCATTAAAATCCGTTCACCATTGCAGAAGATATTGCGTAAAAAACATACAAAATATATGTTGTCGAATTGATAACGTCCTTTTTTATTAGGTCAGTTAAAACAGCATTATAAATGAATTAAATTACTTTAATGCTATTAATGATATTAATCTTAGTACGCTAGGATTAGCTGCTAATAGCTATTGTATAAATAGCACCTGTGAGTACATTGTTCTATGAATAGTTGAAAAACAATTATATAATAATATGTAAATACAATTTGCTACATTATATTTTAAGAGCCGTAGTAATTCAGGGGCTAAATGTTTGCTGTAAATTTTCGAGGAAGGAAAACATCGTGAGGAAGACTGCATATCTGGGTAATAAAATATTTTGAGTCGTGTTCATTGTTCATTGGTGTTGTCTAAAAACTTTATATCTGCGTTGATATTCTATAGGTAAATCAAATACAATGCTTACGTTTCTTTTCTGTCCAATAATTGTAATTCTTTAGTAGTAAGCGAAGCATCATGTTGAGTTAAAACAGACGAAGAAATCCGCAATAATAAAGATGACCTAGATGATAATTATACTGTAGCTAGTATCGTTTCTTCTCGAAAAGAACTCCCTAATGTTAACCAAGATCTTCTGGAAATATGGTCAAAGTCGTGGTTTTATTAAAAAAAAACTTTGTTGTAGTAAAGTTATTTATATGAAAATTAAAAATTTGCATATAATAATGGAAGTGTAAGTTCAAACGTGCGTACATACGTACATAGGTAGCTACCATTTTGAAACAAAAAATGGTGATGGACGAGCATACAGTCCACTAAATGGTAAGTGTCTGGTTTTAGAATAGTATGAGCATCCTATTCATTCAGACTTTCATGCTTATTTGAACAACGTTACCTCCACACTAGGATTTTCTTCTGTATCGCGGGGGCAGTTTACATACATAGATTTTGCAAGGACAAACATTCAGACCCAGAAAAATTGTTTGTAGGCCATACAAATACTTATTCCGTGCGGGATTCGAATCCGCGGCCCTTAGCGCTGCAACTTATTGCTAAGCCACTGCGCCATCTACCTGTAGACACCCATATCTATCATCACAGTCATCATTACACCCCTTCACAAGACCACTACTGTACATATGCCTTCCCCAAGGAATGCCACAAATCACGGTTCCGAGCCACCTGCATCTATCGACTTCGGACTTCTTTTATCGGTACGAGATTGCCACTAGAGAGCCTTAAAAACCCCATATCGATGCTTGATTAAAAACTTACTTGGAATGCCTCGTTAATGTTTCGTTAAAGGGCTCCAGTTCACGTCACTAACCATATGAAACAGCATTATGCTGCTTCTTTACGCTGATATTCTGTGAGGGCGTGGTCCTCATTTGATTGAGATAACGTATGTATGCTGCAACAATAAAAACGTTTTTTTACGTATAAGACGCATATTTTTAATTTGTAAAATATCTCATATTATACATGGTAGAGCCATGCTGCAGCTATATTATAGTTGTAGCGCGAATGGGTCGGCTCGACCGGGGAAGGACCACGCTCTCACAGAATACCAGCGTAAAATAGCAGCTTAACGCTGCTGTGTTTCGTATGGTGAGTGTAGAGAACCGGAGACGCTTTTTACTGGAAAAGTGGGATTCCATCTTAGTCCTCACGGGTGACAACGCATCTGCATTTTGATTCGTAATAGAAGGTGTGCTCGAAGGTGTGTGCTCATTTGTCACATTTATCCTATAAAAAAATTTAAGTATCTCAAATTTTATGTATTGACAGCAAGTTATATACGAAACCTACTTTTTATTTTCATTCATAACAACCTGTCATAAGTCCACTGCCGAACGTTGGCCTCTCTCATAGATTGTCTCGCAGGGGTGGTATTTGCCAATGTTTCCTTGATTGAAATACGAATTGGCAACCGCAGCTGTTTTATAATTTTGAATTGTTATCCGGAGATGCTGCTGCCAATTTCCTGTCTTATTTTCCGCTGTCTTCTCTCACTACACGCGCAGGATGATATGGAGTAGTGGAGTGGTCGCTCCTATGGTGCCGCTACACAACAATATTTATTACAGTAATATTTAAATGGTTTGATAAAAGAAAGATGATTTCTTTTGTTTAAATCATTTAAAACTTCCTTAGTTTGATGTGCCGCTTTTAGCACTTCGATTTTTAAAATTTTCAGTATCGAACCCCTATACAACACGGCCTCGTTTCTTCAGTGAAAGGCGAGAAAGAGATGAGAGTTCGAAACAAACGACGCGTTGAATGCGTTATTTATTCAGATTTACGATCAAAAGACATTGAGCTGAGCTTCCGCTCTGCTTACAAAGGCCGTATTTTATGAATAACGTTAAATGCCTTTTCTGTTGAGCATTGTGATTGGCTTTATGAAAGTAGTACCTATTATTAAGATGAATAATACGTATTTTAAAATACTTATTTTTTTTTAATTGAATTGACATGCAAACTAATAGTCCACCTGATGGTAAATGGTTTAAAGTTTACTAAAGCTGCAGATGAGTTATCATTTCTGAGGACTGAGATGTAATTCCTCAAACCCTGTAATTATACTGTATTACTCTATATACCCTTCAGACCGTAGTGCAAGCACTTCTATTTGGCAAAAATAAAGTCCTATTAATATATTATAGTCTTCCAGAAAAAAAATCCGGACACAGCGGCCAGTCTTAACGGAGACTATCAATCTGCACATGACAGGGTTATAGTGTCCAAGTGTTTGCGCAAGCACAATTGCACTTTCTATATTAAAAAATGCGTGAGTGTCGCGGAACACTCGGTTGGAACGAAGTTCCTTGCGTAGTATATTATTATTAATAAACGTAGGTATTATATTATTGATTAACAAATTCAAATAAATGAATTACTAGCGTCTGTTAAAATGAAGCGTCATTTGAAATAAAATAATATTTCTTTCATACCAAGATAAGAAAAAGTGCAAGGGAGATGGATATTATTCCATCTCACTTCCTTATTTCGGCGCCAAGGCCGTCTGCACTATGACACAAGGGGTCGTGACGAAAAAATCTTATACATTTTGTCGCCTAACTCCCATCCACCAAACCCGTACCTTTCGATAAAGAACTTCGTTCCAATATAATATATAAAGTTCTAACATCGTGTAAAATATTATTATTTTATTTAAACAAATAAGTTGTTTCTTCTCTCATACAATTTACAAAGCAGTAGGTAGGTACGTGGTTTTAAAACATTTCTTTCAACACGTTTAGTTTATGGCAATGTATTTTTTTAATATTTTTAAGACAATAAATTAAAACATTATTTTTCTAAAAGATGGCGTATGGTGTAAATGAATGCTGTGACACGTAAACATATACATCTATTCTTGATGTAAAACCAAAATGAAGATGCGTTATTACTCCTGAAATTTAAAATGAAATGCCTGGTTATAAGTTAAAAGGTGACAACATTAAACGTCAAACATTGCAGCATTATGCTGCTAATTTACGATGATGTTCTGTGAAAGTGATCCTTTCCCAGATACAGCTACCACATACACATTTACAGGATGTTTATAATGAACGTGTTCTCAGGGTATGATACACTGTCACTGATATGAATATTTTTAAGATCTCTTTAAGATGGTAAAGTATAAGGCATATCGTTAATTTAAAAAAAAGTAAAAATCATACTGCTTAATTAAAAAGGTATAACTAGCATCGCGTAAAAGCACACGCTAATGATAAATATAATCATAATCACTTTATCGGAGTTGGAAATATTGTGTTTAATGTATTGATAGAAAAAAAATCTTTATTTTAATGTCAGGCATTAGTTGTATTGAAAAGTGGCCTTTGATCTTAGAATCAAAAGTTTCTTTAGAAAATATTCTATAGAATAAAGAAAGTAATTGACGTAATAAGATTATCTTTTTCAAATACTTATTTTATCTAATAAAGAAGCGCCTTACAAAAGCTAATATATATAATTTATAATATGATAATATGATTGATAGAGATCGGTTCACTTTACATTACCTATTTTGAAGCGAACACGTGTAAGAGGTGAAGGAGGTCGAAATAATTTATCAGTGAGGCAATAATAGAAGGGTACACCGCATGCCTACATTGTACGTGAAATCTATTGAGGCTTCAATTTCAAACAGATTATATTATATATTGCAAAGTCATTCATTTAACAATGAAATATAATTTTCGATGATAGTAACTAGCTCAAAAGTTTCACAATCTTCATTTATCGAAACTGTGGTGATGGTGATTGTAAAAGAGGTGAGGCTTGTGTTTCCCTTTTTACTTCTTCTTTTCCTTGATCCACTGATGGACGTAGGTCATACAAATTATGCGGCACCTGGTGAAAATCACTTTAGTGGATAAACATTTGTATTTGGTAAGAGCAGAGAAGATAACCTCGCACTGATACATCTACTCTGTACCACCGAGCCAAACCTAACCAAGCATTTTGTGAAATTAGGTTAAAACGTATTTTGATAGGTTTTTGAACACTATTATTACTGATGAATTTATAAATTAAAACCACCAGCCTCGCCACGTGGCGATAGCGTAAGATAAGGCGAATACTCTACCCCAAGTCTTCCACTGAACATCTTATTCCATAGAGATAACGACGCAACATCATTTCAATTCTTAACAGTTACAAGTTATGCGTGTCTATGAGTCATAGCATCTAATAAGTATCTGGCCACCAGATTCTGCAGATATTCAGTAGATACAGCCCACCAGATACTGGTCGATTGTATATTTGTTTGTCTTTACTTGATGCCAATATTTCTTACATTGGCGAATAACTTGGCTTAGTAAACATTGAAAAGGCATAATTTCAAACTCAAGAAATACCTGCTACTTATTAAATAAGCCGCGTGACTCACGTAATGTACTTTTTAACGTGCAATTATAATGAGGAAAGTAGTAAAAACCATTGATTGTACTTCTTATACGAAATACACGCCAAAAGTGAAACAAAGAAAAATTCAGGTAGGTAATAAAACGCAATAATTCTACCGATTGCGTTATATGAATAAGTTATTATGTAATAATTTATAACACTATAGTATTCAAGGCCTGTTTTTCGATACCCAACACAATTTTAATAATAGATCTGAAAATTGTGCCGAACCATAAGAGCTATTTACGTTTTCTTTGTACTGTTCGCAAATAAATAAATACTTTTTCGATTTGAGTACTATGCTGTAATCATAAAATGGATCCACTTTCAGAGATAACACAGATCTTCTTTATAAACACAGGGTAAAATTGAAACTATCGCTTTACTTTTAATCTAAGATTATGATCCAAATTACAAAAAAATTCAAAAAACAACATCCAATTAAACGAAATATTACTTCATTCTTCGTCTTCTCCTTCAGTGCACATAAGTACATTGCTGAACATCGAACAAAGATGGAAAGCTTCATTATGTTGGTCGATAACTCTTTGACATTTAAATAATCTGCATCGCTATTAATGCAAATGTATAGAAAAGTAATCAAAATATGGCTTTAATCTTGTATTTGATACGCAATATATACGCCTGGTGATTTGGTTTATGAAATAAAGAACATATTATTATCATAAGTGGCTGTATTTTGTCGGATTCAGTGACACAAAGCGATGTCGCTTGAACGACGGTATCGGTTCCCTTGACATTACCTTATATCAAGTGAAGGTTGCGAAAAGGCTTCGAGTCAAAATCCAACAGACACAAGATTAGGTAAGAATTCGGGCATACGGCAAATAAGTATATTTAAAACTTGTTTTGAGAACTACTGTCTTACTTCAAAAGCGATTTTATATTATAAATACTTCTACACTTTTTACACGAGTAGAAATAGAAATATAAACTTTTTGAACTTATTGAAAGTCACTCTTATGCTGCATTTACCACCTTATGCTTAACGTAACTCAAACTATAGATTGTGATTGGAAGCATCATTATTGCCTGTTTTAAGCAGCCATCTCAAGTCCACAGCTGAACACAGAACCCCACAAAGTGCGATCCCATTCGCTTTCAAAATCGTTAAAAGCGAAAATATTCATGTCATACTCCATTCAACTAAAACCAAATGTTCTCGTGCATCTCCTTCGTTTCATTCAAAATTGTATTGCACACTACCCCAACTTTGTCGGTGGTAGGTCTAACTAGGTTGAGGTAGTGGAGGTGAAATTTAGAACATCCTGTATTACGGCAGTAGTAAGAGGTTGAGGTTGTGAAGCTAGAATTTTGAATCCCCTGTATCAACAACCGCTATCGGGCATCGACTATCGTGTCATCGGGGAGTCACTTTATCTTGTGGCGTTTAGTCGTTCGAAAACCATCCCTCTCGTTTGTGCGTTGTTCAAGCTAGATTATGTTACTGAATCTACGTTAAATTGTACCATTGCTGAATTATACGTTGGGCTGTATCAGTTACTCTGCTCCTGATATCAGCGTAACATAGTCGTACTTATACCCATAAGTACGACTATGTTACACTGCACTGCATGACTGTGTGCACTGGGTGACTGTGAACTTTCTACCAAACACAAATGTTGACTATTTTTCTATAATTACTGCTTTACTGAGGTTCAGGTAGGTATAATAGCTGGTTGTAATAGATATAAGAACTACGATAAATCTAATATATAAAAAAGGATTGATCCGAATACGACGAAACTTTGGTGAGTCCGCGGTGGTTTCTCAAAAAGAGTGTAATTGCAAGCAATGCGGAGTACAGCTAGATGTATAATAATTTAATATATATATATATATATATATATATATATATATATATATATATATATATATATATATAGTTAGAGGAATAATTTATTGCTTTCAAATCATGAGCCTTGTAATATCTGTGACTCAACGCGGTAGTAATGATCAATTTATCTTCTAACTTCAAAAAAGAAGCTTAATTCCTACAGCCACCTTTTGTACGCTGTAAATAATTAAAATAAAGCTGCGACAAAATTTTTTTATGGATACATTCTAAAAGTTTTATTAATAAGAAATTCTGTGTTAATAAATTATAGAAAAATAATGACTGGGAGAAGTTTGTTTAACATAATTTTTTACAACACCAATAGAATAATAAAGTATATAATACTACATAAAAGAGAATTTAGCAGAAATTGCGCTGTCCAATTAGCGCTTGATAAAAAGGCATACAGTATTATGGTCACAACAAAAGGCACAGTAAAAATAAATCGAGACGACCCGGCAAGTATCACATTTGTACAAAATACCAGACCTAAAATATCACCTATGATGTGATGTGTATACATATTACGTCTATGTATAATTGAGTAAAAATTAAAATGCAGATGTAAGAAAATGCAAACGACCAAGACGACCAAGTTGGAACTCATTATTACTAGAGAAACGGGAAAGCATTTTAGTTGTTCGATTTTCTAAACATTGTTGATATTCTGGTATGATATAGGAAGTTGATGGATGCAACTGACTTAGCACCATTTCTTGGAGGACGCCAATGTTCATCAGTGAAGTTATTAAGGGTTGAAATTATAGAGATGATTCTGTCAAAGTCTGTTCATTCATGAGTCGGTCATTCAAACTTATTCGTCCTACAGCCATGATACAGCAGCTGAAAAAGATTGTGATTATACATCAATCTCTACTACTTTTTCTCTGCTTATGTTTATCCCTTTCAATAAATGTTACATCCAGACTCAACCAACATCCATCGCAATCACTTTTAGGCCATAAAGTTTTCTCAAAAGTCACTAATCGGTGACCCATGCGCTAATGAACCATTAAATTAGTACCAAGTTTGGTCTAATCACATTCGTTTATTTCGTTAGCGTGTAGACTTATATTTTACAACTTTTTACCACGAATAACAACTCGTATATATTAAACAGGTATTTTGTGTGAAGTATCGTCAGGTTGTTTCACTGATCGGTACTGTCTTATTCAGTAAAATTATAGTTACAAGGAAGAAGCTAAATGACAAGAAATTGCGTCGTGTACTATACACTACATTTAAAATACGTATCGCTACTTCTGTTTGATTTCATTATTGAACCATTCGTGATGGCAAATGTAGTGGACACCTAAAAATTTCATGCGAAGTAGTGGATTGTTTTTGAATGAATAATAATGTACAAACGAACTACATCATCTTTGTAACAAAAAGTAACCTTTTGCATTAAGGACTATTTATATTTCATGTAAGAACATGCTCGTAAAATGCCAGTACAAATGATGTATACGCCCCAGACCTGGTTTTGAATTATAATGGCCCACTTCCGTCGTTGGTAGTCATCAATCAAAAGCAACTTGACAATCTGCCGGTTCATTCAAATGTTTTGGGACGATTTACATTAAAATATGCTCATATGTTTTCTTCTGTGCCTAAGATTAACTTTTAGATGGAGCGATGAGATCTTTTTCATATCTAATTTTACGTTCTATGAACACCAATTTTGTTTTTTAAAACAAGTTATATTCTTAGCCATTTTTATATTACAGAATGTATATAAAATTTAATAAAACTAATTTTACAGATTTTATCGCGTGACTCGTTTTAGAAAGCACTCGAACCATCGCTATGAAAAATAACTTTAAAGCTATAAAATCTATGAAACTACACTATTAAAACAAATTACTTGAATAGAATCAGGCGTTATGTTGCGTAAATCTATATACTACTAATATATCTATGTACCATATTTAAGATGTGAAATTATATAAGACTTGCGTGAAAAAAGTAAAACGGTATTTATTAGGATCCAATCTTCAATTAAACCGGTTAGGCAGCGTAAAATATAATTCTACTAATGATTATTCGTTTAGTTTAGTGGGTTAAGATTTTTTTAAATTAAAATCCCAAGTGAACTCACTGTCCGTCTAATGGTTAGTAGCTATTGCAGCTCGTGGATACCTGCAACTAACTTCAAACTAAGAAGGCACACAGTGGTATGTATTTCCTATTGAATGAGAATGGCGTTGGAAGTGGTTGTATTGGGAAGAATTTAGAGGTGGTAGTAATAATGCACATAATTGTGGAATGGAGCTGCTCTTGAAACTAAGTTATGCACACTATTTTATTTTTCACGCGTATCTTTGTTAAGACGGCTCCGTGGCGCAGTGGCTTAGCAATCAGTTGTTGCGCTGGGGGCCGCGGATTCGAATCTCGCACGGAACAAGTATTTGTATGGCCTACAAATAATTGTTCCGGGTCTGGATGTTTGTCCTTGTGCAATTTATGTTTGTAAACTGCCTCCACGACACAGGAGAAAATCCTAGTGTGGGGGTAACGTTTAAAAAAAATCAATTTCCAAACATTTCAAAACCTAATTAATAAAGAAATTTCGCAATGTCTATGGCAATGTTTTCTATCCCCACTGTAAGTATAAATTTACACGTGGAATACATGGAATAACTATAAATTAATCTATTAGAAGCTATGAGTACTATCAGGTATTGATTATAGTCACCTCTTTGAAAATTGAAAACCACATTGAAAACCTATGTGCTCTTAAATGTGCCTCCCAGTTGAGTCTTGTGGATACCACTGTTTTTCTTGGTATTACTATTGACGCGAAACTTCAATGGGCCGCCCATATATCTAAATTAGCAAGCAGACTTAGTTCTGCAGCATATGCTGTGAGAAAGATTAGAAGTCTCACAGATGTTGAGACAGATAGGTTAGTGTATTTTAGTTACTTTCATAGCGTGATGCCTTATGGAATTTTGCTATGGGGTATTGCGACTGATATTGAAGCTATATTTGTTTTGCAAATGAGAGCCGTACGGGCGATTTATAATCTAAATTGTAAAGAGTCCCTCAGAGAAAAATTTAAAGAAATAAACATATTAACTTTGGCATCGCAATATATTTATGAACATGTAATGTATGTACATAAAAACATAAATAGCTTTAATAAGAATAAGGATGTTCATACCTTAAACACTAGGAACAAATATAAGCTTGTAATGCCAGTTACTAGACTCCACAGAATTAGTAATTTATTTATGGGGCAATGTATACGTTTTTACAACAAAATCCCAGAACATGTTCAAAGTTTGTCAATAAACAAGTTTAAAAGTTTTGTTAAAGAAAAACTCTACAAAACGGGTTATTATAATATCAAGGAATACATGAATGAAAATAACCCCTGGGAATAAGGTGATCGCCACCATGCTGGTTCTATGAAAATTCTTTAAAATTGTATAAACAAAATTATTTTTAAGTGAAATTATGTTTAAAAAAAAGTCCCGCTGAGTTTCTTGCTGGTTTTACCCAGGACAGAGGTATTTTCCGAACCAGTGGTAAATAAAATAATGACTTTCAATAAGTATCATGTAATAATCCATATTGAATAAAAATCATTCTATTCTATTCTATTCTATTATATTCTTATGAAACCCAGGGGACGATATGAAGTAATGGATTCTCTTTAATCATTTTTTAAATGCCGCCCACTTGACGTTGTGAGACATTTTTTTCTTTTTACCACTGGGTCGCAAAATAACTATATCCTGCTAGAATAAATGCCACAAAGCGCGGTCCTAATTCACTTCTCCTAATCTACTTCCTACAACTTTTAAGAGGTTTCACTCCATACATCGCTTAACGGTACGAGGCTGCCACTCAAGAACCTTTCAAACCCATCTGATATCGGTTCCTCGACCTATATGGCCCGCCAATTGCCTCCTTAGCTTACTGATCCCTTATGCTATGTTAGTAGCTTTGCCCAGCAGAGAAGGGCCACGTCTCTGATCTATAAGTCACCACTGGCAAAAAGCACTGATTGTACAATCTTGTTTCCAAGTTTTGAGGTATATCTGACGAAATGTGTCGTTATCTCGCGAACACTACTCAGCGGAGTTGGATCCTTCGGTTAATCGAAGTTGGACAATTAAATGTCCTAATAGTGCTCCTACCAACTACCGTCATAAGGGCGACATGGACAAATGACTTTCCTCTTGTCTACGTTCATTTTAAAAAACACATCCAGTTGGAGACGCTATTGAGGTCGCTGAGCATAGTGCATTGGCCTTCCAGCAATTTGATCATAATGAATATTACGTCATCAAATAGAAAATGAGTAATTTTTTTTAAAAATGTCATAAATGAATAACATATACATAGTTAAATACTGTTTTAAAAAAAACCTAACTGTGTAAGAAATTACTAGGACCTATTATTATATTATTATACAATAAATTTTTAATAAGCTTTATCATAATTTTTGAAAATTTAGGTGACATTGGTTGCTAACCAAATTTAAATCGTTATAGTCCTAAAGGGCCATTCAAAATGAAAAAACTAAAGATAATTTTCAAAGACCTATTCAATGCTACACTACTTGACATAGTTCGCCGACTTTCATTTTTTATTTTTCACAATATAGATATTAAATATAGATATTGAATTTTTACAACTCTCATGTCTTTAGTAACACACAATATTAAGGCAAATCGATTGACGTAAGAATCATCAAAATCGGCGTACGCGATCGGCCTCTAGAGCGCCACAAAAGAATACGATATAATACAATAGATGGACATATAGACTTAGAGACACATTACCATCCTTTGTGTCACGCAATCGGGTAAATAGAAGCTGATGATAATATATTCAATTTAGTTTATTCTCGAGCCAAATGTTTAACACTTTCACTGTCCGGTTTTCAGACACAATAGTAAGACAATAGCAATGACCTATATGTAGTGCACGGGACAGCGAAAGGGTTAATATTATAATCGGCTCAAGCTCGACTTCATCTTTAATAAAAATATTTTACCGTCAACATAATAACTGAACACAAAAATATAGGTATATATATGAATTTGTCATAATACACGGTACACAAAACGTGTTTTATCTTATAAACGTATTATTGTGTTTCATTCTTTACAAAAGCAGTTTTAGAGATGGAAGTTTAGAACAAACGATGCCATTGACTACGATGTTTGCGCAGATTTACGGATAAAAGACACTTCGCTGAAGTTTCGGCTTCGCCTGAAAAGACCGTATTTCACGAGTTGTGTTTTGTTTTATATAATTGTACAATACGATTTCGATTTTGTCAGGATCTAATAAAGGTTTGAGGGATTAAGGAAGAATTAGCATTAAAGAAAGATTGTTGACAGGCTTATATATTATTCTTTTAAACCGACTTCAAAAAGGAGGAGGTTATCAATTGGAGTATATGTTTTTTGTATGTATGTTATGCGATATTTTCGCAGATTGTAAACCAATTTTGATGATTGTTTTTTTTTATTAAATAGGTTATACTTCAAGGGTAATCCTATATAACATTGGAGAAAAAATTACATTCATAAGTGTAGCAAATAAATAACTTCTGTTTTAGCAGTTTGAAATCGGTTTTTACTTTTTGTTAAAAGTTTTGATTATTATAGAAATAAGGATGACAATTAAGCACATAGTTTAACACATAGTTAGTGCCTGCTGTGGACTATAGCCACCGATATCTTTCAATAATTAGATGCATTGTTATCCCAGAGTACTATAATATTGTGGTTGTGTACGGCTGCAGTAGCACCCGATTCTACTAGTTCAGGGGCATCCGAGGGTAACTAGTAGAATCACGTAGACCGCAGCCGCCTGCCTGCTCTGTAGTCGTAAACAGCGGGTTGTGCGGGTGTGGGCGCTTGATCTAGCACAGTTAGGGGCTTTACTGATAATAATCAATCCATCACAAACAGCCCGCTTGTTCCTACCTGACTTGCGATCGTCTCACGCCAAGTTTGCAGGCGTTACCGGGCAACAATCCAAATAAAATAACAGTTCCCTTACTGCGGCGGACACGAGCAAATATCACTACGTGAATAAATAAAACTAATTTTACGCATTTTATCGCGTATATTAACTTATTTTACATTCCCGACGTTTCAAGCACTTTACAGCACCCATGGTCACGGGGGGGGACTGAGGTGTATGACGTCCCAATGTCATAGTTAACCACGGCTACCCCCAGATTAAAAATTATTAATTTTTGTTCCGATCTAGGCAGTATGAACTTACAGTATCATGATGTCTTGCAGTTGTATGCTTGGGATGGGATTTAATTTTATTAATTATGGGATCCCAAGCAGATGGTAGCACCCAGCCATCTTCTCTATTGAAATTAGGATGTTTCTTGATTTCAATAGCCTCGCGAATCATCCTTGGAAGGAATCGGTGTTCTTTAGCGCATTTAACACATAGCTGATGTGAAGAATAGACGCTCCGGGAAGTCTGCAGTCTGTGAACACGTGAGTTCTCAGCCTCACACGTGCTCGTTACTTTTCTATGCGCCAAATATTTTCATAAATGTGACGAGGCCTGGCTGCTCTACAATGTAACGTATGTAGATAGTTACTTTAATGTACTTATATCTAACTATATAAGCTCACAAAAGTTTTCCCGATATTACTTAGCCATACATTAACAAGCCCCTATATTTCATTATCAACTTCATCATCAATAAAGCCTTTATTGGTCTTTTTTATAGGAGAGGGGGTAAACGAGCATGCGGCTAAACTAATGGTAAGTGACTACCGCCACCCATGAACAATTGCAACACCAGGACAATAGCCGATGCGTTGCCGACATTTTAAATAGAAGTAGGCTCTTTTATTTAAATTCCCTTAATCGTATCGGTCTGAAAAAATCTCTGGTGGAAGTCAATTCTACAAGGAAATAGTGCGAAGAAGAAAACTTCTTCTAAATCGAACAGTGGTGGACCGCCAACCATCCAGATGGTATGGATGGTATCGCGAGTTTTGTCGCGATGTGCGATGATGAAATTAATCCGAACAAATCTTCAGAGTACTCGCCGTGGTAGATGCGATAAAATACACAAAAAGATGTAACATCATTTTGCAGTGCCAGTGAGTCAAGCCGATCGGAAAGAAGTCGTTCGTCGTCGATTCGAACCGCTCTGTGCTGGATGCGATCAAATGGAATCTGGCACTGGAGAGCGCCAGCCCAGAGATGGAAAGAGTATTTCATGTGAGGCTGAACCTGCGCCTTGTAAAGTTGCAGGTAGTGTGCCGGCATGAAATACTGACCCGCTCTACTGAGCACACCAAGCTTTTTAGAGGCTAATTTAACCTTCTCTTCCAAGTGACCACGAACCTGCACGTCGTTCGATATGTCGACGCCAAGGATTCCGATACTGGCTGAGGCAACAAGGAGAGTGCCCTCAAGCTGAGGAGATACGACAAAGGTTATTTTAGCGGTAAATGCGCAAACTTGTGTCTTGTGGGGATTGAACTAGACTAGATTTAGTCGCCCTCAGTCCGAGACATTGTTCAACAAAGTCACAATTTCAGACACCGGTACTCGGTGATGTTTTCCTTTGAAATATTGCCACGGCCGGTGTATAAAGCATCACCAGTGCTGTCGTCCGTATAACAATTATAGTTAACAGTTTGCAAAATATCATTAACATGCAGAAGAAACTGCGTTTATGACAGCACACAGCCTTGTGGACCGCCAGCGTGAATGGGTATGTAATCAGAGCATGCATCATCTACTACGACTTCGATGCTCCGATCTGCAAGAAAACTGGTGATTTAATTGCACAATTTCTCGGGAATCCTATAGGAAAGAAGTTTCAAAACAAGTGCTTTGTGCCAAACCCGATCGAAGGCCTTCGTTATGTCCAAACTAATAGCCAACGCCTCTCCCTTGGACTCCACTGCCTTATCTAATTATGCCACTAACGATGAGTTAGGTAACCTATAACATCACCAGATGAGCGACCCCGACGGAAACCTTACTGGCGATCACTAATCAGCTGGTGATCCTCAAGATTTCGCATGAGCTGGCAGTTAATAATCGCTTCCATTATTTTGGAGAACAAGGACGTAATAGCGATAGGCCCGTAATTCGATGGATCTGAGCGGTCACCCTTTTGAGTGATCGGGTACACTAAAGCTGTCCTTGAGTTTGGGACTACGCTTAGGAAGTAGAAATACCGGGAAAGACGCGTTAAAACCGGTGCCAACTTCGGAACACACGTCATCAGCACAATATGTGGGACTCCATCAGGCCCATTCGTATAGGCCTAAGTCGAATGGGAGAGGAGTGCTTTGCGCACCGAGCGCTGTAAAAACAACACATCCTGCATAGAACACTCAAGCTGCGGGATGGTCGGCGTTGTGTTCCCCCCGCCATCAAGAGTTGAGTTGGACGCAAAAAGAGAGCCTAGCAAATCGGCTTACTCCTTTGCGGCATGGGCCAGTGAATCATCCGCCCTGTGCAGAGATGGCTGATAGAAGTTCCCTTGGACTTCTATCAGTCATCTCTGAGAGACTAGAATACACGCGTTCCCGAAGGAAGTCAAAGTAGTTTCTTGCCAATTCTGCCGATATGCTCTGACTTTTCCTTGGTAATGATACTTTTGAAGGACCTAGAAGCGGAATCATACTTCTTTTTAAGAGCGCTGGTGTTAAAATCCCGAGACGTTGATGCGTCAGGTTAGGCCCGGTAGCACGCCTGCTTATAGTATGATGCAATTTTACAGAAGTGACTAAACCATGGCTGAGTTCTGCCTCCGATAGGCACGGTACTTCAGAGAATGCCATTGATGGAATTCATCAATGATATTCTCTGAAGTACCACATCAGCGACAGAATCAGCAACAACTTTGGGATCATCCAGCGAGAAGCAAAGCCGCCCCCAGGGGTAGGATACAAAATAAGACCGCATCCCGTCCCAATAGGCTGACCTAAGTGCTCTACCACTCTTGTGTGTTTTCTCCCCCAAGTAATACCACAGAGCACGGTCCCGAGCCACTTGCATCCATCAACTTCCTGCCTATTTTAGCAGGTCATCACTCCATCTAGTTAGGGGCCGCCCTAAACTTCACCTACTGGTATATTATAACTTTTATATAGTGAATAATGATTGCTTTCCTATATTAAGTGAATAATTATTTAAAACTAAACTTGAGTTATATCAGCTACATTGGAACTGAAAATGCCTGCTTTATAATTAAATGCACAGCAAAATCGCAATTGCCACAAATATTACCCCGCGATTTATTTTGCGTCATGCTGTTGTTTCAAGACTCAAACATGCTCACACAGGCAGCATGAATAACTTAACGGTCACGCAATAACACTACGGTTGAGTAAACTTCGAATGCATTTAGGGCCTTTTTAACTTTGAAAGTAAACCTCTAATATTTATTTAATGGCGCTCACTTAAATCAGTTTAAAAAGTTTCAGGATAATAAAGATGTTCATACTTTGAACACTAGGAACAAACTGAATAATTATTTAAAACTAGCATATATCATATATATCATAGTGGTGATCACCTCATTCCCAGGTGTTTTTTTCACTTATGTATTCTTTGATATTATAATAACCCTCTTTGTACAAATTTTCTTTAATAAAACATTTAAACTTATTTATTGACAAATTTTGTACATTTTCTGGGATTTTGTTGTAAAAGCGTTTAATTGCCCCATAAATGAATTACTAATTTTGTGGAGTAGTAACTGGTATTACAAGCTTATGTTTATTCCTAGAGTTTTAAGTATGAACATCTTTATTCTTATCAAAGTTATTTATGTTTTATGTACATACATATAGAAGCTGTTAGTAATTATGAATATATGAATCTCATAGAATAGAATAAAATAGAATATTTTTTATTTACCACTGATTCGGAAAATACCTCTGTCTTGGGAAGAACCAGCAAGAAACCCAGTGGGACTTTTATTTAAAACATATTTCACTTTACAATAATTTTGCTTTTTTGTTTGTACAAATTTTAAATGAACCTTTCGTACAATTTTTCTTTAATAAAACATTTGAACTTATTTATAGACAAATTCTGTACATTTTCTGGGATTTTTTTGTAAAAGCGAATAAATGAATTACTAATTCTGTGGAGTCTAGTAACTGGTATTATAAGCTTATGCTTGTTCCTAGTGTTGAAAGTATGAACATCTTTATTGTTATTGTTGTTATTTCTTTAATTTTTTCGCTATGGGGACTCATTACAATTTAAGTTATAAATTGCCCATATGGCTCTCTTTTGTAAAATAAATATAGCCTCGATGTCAGCCGATAGCAAAATCATATAAGATTTCACGCTATGAAAGTAACTAAAATAAACTAATCTAGCTGTCTCAACATTGGTGACATTCCTAATCTTTCTTACAGCATATGCTGCAGAACTAAGTTTGCTTGCTAATTTATATATATGGGGGCCCCATTGAAGCTTCGCGTCAATAGTAATAACAAGAAAAACAGTGGTATCCACCAGACTCAACTTCTCCCCATTTAAGAGCACATTGGTATGTTTAACATTAGGTATTGTAAATTTAATACATTTTGTTTTATTACCGTTTAAGAGCAAATTGTTTACATTGAATAAAACTATTTTTACGGATTTTATCGCGTTTAATTAACTTATTTTATATTCCCGACGTTTCGGTTGCTTTCCAGCAACCGTGGTCACGGGGGACTGAGGTGATTGACGTCCCGATGTCAAAGTTAACCCGGAGTACCTTCAGCTTTTTAATTATTAATTTTGGTCCGATCTACGCAGAATGAACTGTGTCTTGAAGTCTTGCAGTGGTATGCTTGGGTTTAGTTTTAATTTTATGAATTACAGGATCCCAAGCAGGTGGTAGTACCCAGCCTCCCTCTCTATTGAAATTAGGATGTTTTTTAATTTCAATAGCCTCATGTATCATCCTTGGCAGAAATCGATGTTCTTTCGCGAGGACTTGTGGTTTATCAAATCTAATGTAATGTAGTTTTATTCAATGTGTAGCGTTCGCGTAAATATAACAAATCATTATCAAATTGTTTACGTTAAACCATTGTACTAATTTCGATAGAGCATTATTTCATCATCATCATCATTACAGCCCTTTACAAGTCCACTGCTGAACATAGGCCTCCCCCAAAGAATGCCACAAAGCACGGTCCTAAGCCACCTGCATCCATCGACTTCCTGCATGTCTTACCAGGTCGTCACTCCATCTCGTGGGGGGACGCCCTACACTTCGCCTACCGGTACGAGGCTGCCACTCGAGAACCTTTCTTCCCCATCGGTTGTCGGTTCTTCGAGCTATATGGCCGGCCCACTGCCACTTCAGCTTACTAATCCGTTGGGCTATGTCCGTTACTCTGGTGCTACTGCGGATATCCTCATTCCTAAGTTTATCACGCAGAGAAACTCCGAGCATAGCCCTCTCCATAGCTCGCTGAGCGACCTTGAGCTTCCTCATACGGCCAGCAGTGAAGGACCACGTCTCAGTTCCATAAGTCATCACTGGCAACACGCACTGGTTGTACAGTCTCGTTTTCAAATTTTGAGGTATACCTGACGAGAAGATGTGCCGTAATTTCCCGAACGCTGCCCAACCGAGTTCAATCCGTCGATTGACCTCTCGGTCGAAGTTGGACTTACCTAGTCGGACTATTT